>CM058041.1:14755657-15355657 GCA_030169165.1 Centaurea solstitialis
TGGCAGGCTCTGATACCAATTGTGGGTGTCAAATCAATCAAATCAAGAACACTTAGATTTTATATGTGATGTGTATGCTAGGTAACAAATGATCAAGATAGATTGCATTCCATTCAAATGATGTAAGAACCAAGAAGTACAAATGAAGAATGAAACACCTATTTATACTAACTAGAAAAGGCTTAAAAGGCTTTAAACACATGGGCCTTGAACATGGGCCTTTAACAACAATTACATAAATGACACTAAGTTTAGAGGAATTACAAAATTGACGCAACTTAACAAATAATTCTAACAAATGGTGATAGACTGATGGTGAGAATGGTGGGTGAGGCTTGCCGATTGATTTGAGAGAGAGAGAGGCGGTTAAAAAAAGATGTGTAACAAAACCCTAATTTTACAACTTATCCCAATTTAACTTATTATTATATTATTATTATTGATTATTTAGGATAAATATTGATTATATTTAGTATCACATATTTGATGCAATTATTTTTTTTATAATGTATATTGTACTTATTTTTTAAACTAATTTAAAGATTTATAAGATAACTAATTCAATAATAATTATGTTTTCAATTTTGGATTATATTAATGACTTTATATTTTGAATTTTATGTCTCAGATATATAATTTTGCTTAATAAATAAACAACAATTTATAAAACAACGTATAATTCATAGACAGGAGTAAATTGGTCATTTCTGACATTCAGACTGTTAATTCAGATAAAAAAGTAAACACCAGTATCAATTTATCCAGACAGACAAGTTTATCCAGACAGACAAATTTATCCATACAGACAGACAAACATGATTCGGTAAACAGCCCCTTAGTATTGAAAAGTTCCTTTCCAGATATAACTGTAACGAAGATAGTGAACAAATTTTATATGCAATACATAAAACTTGATAAATGTTAACCTTTCAAAAAAAATAGTATGAGGTACTAGTTGTATTGTTGATTGGTTAATGTTTTTGTAATAGTTCTAAAAATTAAAAACAAGGAAATAATTGAAAATTTATGGAGATTAAATTTGTTATATGTAGAAAAATAATGAAAATAACAAATTTTGATGGAGTTAATATTTGAAAACCTATTATGTCCGTTTTAATTAAAGAAATTAAATACAATTTAAAAAATTTAATTGAGAAAACAAGGGCAACAATAGGATATAGAAATAGATGTAGCACTAGGAAATAGAAAAAAAAAAATTGTTATAAAATTTGATAAAAACGATGTTGAAAAATAACAAATGTTGAAAAAATCAACAACGATGTTGAAAAAATTTCATAAAAATAATGAATGTTATAAAAAACAATAAATGTAGCAGTAGGGAATAGAAAAAAAAACAATAAATATAGCATTAAGAAATAGCGAATGGAAAGTGAAATGTTGAAATAATTTATAAAAAAACAATGAATTTTGCAAAAAACAATAAATGTAGCAGTAGGAAATAGCCAAAAAAAAAAACAATAAATTTAGCATCAAAAAATAGGGAATGGAAAGTGCAATGTTTAAAAAAGTTTACCTTTTGGAACCTCTCTGATTAGGATCTGAATCCTTCCAACCCTCTCATTTAATTAAACACACCCCACACACAACACAAGTCGTTGTGAGCAGGGACGGATTTATAACTTTTTTCAAACGGTGACACCATTTAACTATAAAGAACATATATAAAGAAAATTTTCACAAAATTTTTATTAGTCTAGTGGTTGGTTCATTGTTTTTCAAAGGTGAAGTCTCAAGTTCAATTCTTGGTACAATTATTTTTTTTCTCTATAAACACTACATTTGAAATTAAAAGCAAAAAAAATTTTTCTCTATAAACACTACATTTGAAATTAAAAGCAAAAATCTAACAAAAATGCCTCTAACAAGACTTGAACCCATGACCTTATGGTTATAATGCAAATAACTAACCAACTCAACCAAAGAAAACTTGTGTCCTTAATGTAGTTTCAAAATATATATGGTGGCACATGACAAATTGATATGGTGGCACCATAATTTTTTATACTACGACGGCGGAATTTAACGGTGGCCCGTGCCACCGTGTGCTTTTCATTAGCTCCGTCCTTGGTTGTGAGCGGTGTGGCCACGCCACTCTCTTCCCCAGCCCGCCCAAGCCGCTGCCGGCGTACCTCAGCCCGTCCAAGCCCACCGACGTCAACCCTGGTCCTTAGGATAGAGACAATATGTGCTTACCATTAAGCTGAACTAATTGTTATATATTTTAGTGCTTCTCTCAATTTATACACTATATACAATGCATGAAAACAATTTAAGGCCATTGGTAACCGGAGGCACTGTACGGAGGCACTGTACGGCGGCACCACTATATGAATGTACACTAAACTAATGAAAAACAAAGATACTACCCTCTCATAGAAAATTTGAGTTGCTGATTTAGTGATAACTTTTTGTTTTGTTTTTATAACAATAACATCTCCATGGCTCAAACATTTGGTACAAACCATTAGTACGATAACCAAAAAACAAATATTTCATCTATCTTGGAATCACTATCTTTATTAAGGTTAATAGAACCTAAAAAATTAAACAATAGATTAGCAATAAGAATCACGATCAATTGCTTAATTGAACAATGAACATAACTTGTATCCATTGAACTTTAACCAGGTCGTCACAATCCTTGATTTACGACCCCACAACCTATAAAAAAAATATGTGGTCCGTCTTAAAATAATGGATTAAAAAATATTTTATAATTTATAACGTATTTTTAGGTGGAGTAGCTTCAACCTACCGAAATCTGCTCTATAAATGGAATGTTATCCCTTCTTCCCCTTAATTTCTGCAGGTTTCATCATCATGTCCATTTCTGAACCAAAACCAGATGCATTATACGAGAAGATTTGCAAAGACTATGAAGACTTGATAAAAACACTTCCAAAAGGCAAAGGATGGTGGGTTCAATACGTCTATAACTACAATGGCTTTTGGTTAGCCCCCACCGTGTTGAAAACCAGTTTGCTTCTTAACACCTACTTCGAAAATCAACCCTCCGATATCTTCTTGGCCTCCTTCATCAAGTCCGGAACCACGTGGCTCAAGGCCCTCATGTTCTCCACCGTCAACCGCCACCGCTACACCATCTCCGACCACTATTTGCTCCACCACGGCCCGCAAAGCGCTTTCATTAATTTGGAAAGCCAATTCGACCCTAGTGCTGATTTGACCCACCTCCCGGCTCCTAGACTCTTTGCTACCCACTTGGCGCGGACCCTCCTACCCCCATGCATCACTTCGTGCAAGTTCGTCTACGTCTGTAGGGACCCAAAGGATGTGTTGATTTCGAAATGGGATTTCATGAACAAAATTAGATCGAAAGATCTTGCTCCCCTTACGTTGGATGAAGCATTTGAGCTTTTCTGCCAAGGGGTTTCCGAAAGTGGGCCGTTTTGGGAACATGTTCTGCAATACTGGAATGCCAGCTTGGATTCTCCGGATAAAGTTTTGTTTTTGAAGTACGAAGAACTGAAGAAGCAGCCGGAAGTGGAGCTGAGGAAGTTGGCGGCCTTCATGGGACAGCCATTTACGGCGGAGGAAGAGGAAAAAGGGGTGGTGGAGGAGATTGTGAAGCTGTGTAGCTTTGAGAATTTGAGTAATCTAGAGGTGAACAAAAAGGGTGCTGATAATTTTACGGTGTTGGAGGTGGAGAACCGTTTTTTCTTTAGGAAAGGAGAGATCGGAGATTGGAAAAACCACCTGAGTGACGAAATGAAAGAACGTATCGATAAAATCACGGAAGAGAAGTTGAAGGGTCCGGGTTTGATCCTTGGTGCATAGGTTTGAGTCATCCATGGCTCTTTCATTTTGCTTTTAGTTACTTTGTGTCTTTATCTTTGTTTGAGTGCATTTTCTCTAATGGCTGCTTCATATGTTTGTTCCAATAATAGCACACTAATCCTACACATTTTTCTTTGTTAAATACATAAGAATTTTGTTATAAATGATGTTTTAATTAAAATAAAGAGTTTTATGGAATTAAATATAACTTTTTGTGATTTATGATTTTTGCGAAAGTCAAAGTGTGGCATGATTTAAGGAGTGTTAATTTGGGATTATTTATTTGAGGGTGTTTATAACTTTTTTTTCTTTGAAAAAGAAAATAAATTCTATGATCGTGTTTGGCCAATAAGTCATTTTCTAAAAGTTGTTTCATTATAATTTTACAAAACAATTTATGACTTTTCAAAACAAATGAACTTTTCATCTTTATTTTAATAGAACTTTCACCTCTCATTTCTTCACCTTTACCCATTTCTTTTTTCATTTTTTATGAAACTATTTTTCAGTACCACATAAGATACATACTTTTATCGAAAAATATAAGTTTGTTAGATAAACAAATTCCAAACACCTCCCTTAATTAAATGAGGTACTGATTACGATTAAGGCATGTGTTGATGAATATTTCAGTTTTTTTAAAGAATGGATAGTCAAAAATCCTTATTCATAAAAAAAAATTATATATACTTGATTTTTGAATTCAACGTAGTATGACTTGATTATAATGAGGTAATTAACGATTCCGTTTTTGCGTAGTTTGATTTTGCAAAATCACTGCTATAACATATAATTGATGATTTAATTTTATGAAGTGGGTTCATAAAGGACAAACTCTATTTGAAAGAACAAATGAACAAATTTTGTACTACATGTTATGTGGGCCCATGTGTAACTAGGCTGTAAACGAACCGAACGTTCGGTGAACCGTTCGTGAACCGTTCGGCGGGAAGTTCGTTTATGTTCGATTATTTAATAAACGAACGAACATGAACAAGTTTTTATGTTCGATTATTTAATAAACGAACGAACATGAACAAAGGCATCGTTCGTTCATTTACGTTCGTGAACATTCGTTCATTGACGTTCGTGAACGTTCGTTCATTTACGTTCGTTTATGTCGTTTACGTTCGTTTATGTTCGTTTATGTTCGTTTGTATTAAAATATTTAATACTTATTTATCTAAGCTATATATTTTTAGAAATCAATTTAGTTTTAAATTTGAATTTGATTATTCTTTTGGTTTTATATTAAGTTTTAAAAAAATGCACCTTATAATAGTTAATGAAATGACAAGTAAGTTTGTTCGTTTTTGTTCGTTTACGTTTGTTCGTTTAACTTTTATGTTCGTTCGTTTATGTTCGATTAGCATCTTAAACGAACGAACATGAACGAACACGAACACACCAAATACTTAAATGAACGAACACGAACACAAATTTTTTTGTTCGTTTACCATTCATGTTCGTTTGTTTGTTCGGTTAAGTTAAACGAACGAACACGAACAAGCCTCTGTTCGTGTTCGTTCGGTTCATTTACAGCCCTATGTGTAACCCATTCATTAAATAAATCATATATGATTTAGTGGTAGGACTCACTTAAATCATATATGATTTTTTTTACTGAGTGGATGCCATATGGGCCCATATCACATGTGATTCAAAATTGTTCATTTGTTCCTACAAAACTCATTTGTTCTTGTTTGAATTGATCTAATTCTTAATTTTATATGTTATATATATATAGAGGGGAAGAATCATACGAGAACGGTATTTATTTAAAAGAACACGAGAACCAACAAAAGGATACACGATTCATGCAACTTTTGCATCCGAAGTAGCCGACATGTTTTTTTCCCCGAAAGTTAATGCACAATCATATGTGATTTTGTTGTGTTGGCCTAGTTTAGCAAGATTCAAAGAATAAATATATAGATGTATTTCCATAAGAATCAGTAGACAAAATAAGTGTTCTTGATTGATTAGAGAGCTCACAGGCTACAAAAAACACACACACAGTTTATCTTACATGACTCTCATGAGAGTGGCTTCTTCCTCTCTTTCTAAATCCTAGACCCTTTATATATAGGGTCTATTTACATCAAGTCAGCCCAACCCCATTAGCTACAATTACTAGTTAATAATAATTTGATTCCTCTTAAAACTTTCTTTATAAAACTTTCCTAATTAAGACAATTTGATCGTAAGTTCCTAACAGAATGACTCTTAATAAAATAAACATAGTTAATGATTGGGGGATCACTTTCGGAGCAAAATGAAAACCTTACATGGGGACGATTTCTAGTAAATAGCAAGGGTAATTTTTATTTTTCTATTGGTTAGATAAAGTATTTATAGTAGAGGAGTGAGCAAAATGACAAAAGCTAACTAGGCAAGTCGCAAGTTTAAAAGTACAATTATATAAACTACTAATTATAAAAAGCAACTATAAGTACAACTTGACATCTAAAAAGTATTTATGTTCTAGATCTTTCTTTCCAACAACTCAAAAATAGCTTAATCTCCACAGGTTCAAGGCTGTCCATGATCAGCCCCAAGATTTTCACCTTCTGCCCACTAGGAAGAACAATGTTGTTGGAATGTTGTGGTAGTTTTGCCAAAGTTTTATGTGCACAAAAACCATAAATATATAATAGAAAATATTTAGGAAAGAGACTCAATTCGGAATAAACAATGTAAATTAAAGTTCCTAAAAAATGTAAAAAGGTTAGTAAAACACAATGAAATTTCATTGTGTCTAAGTTGTGAAGCTCGATTCATTTAATTAAACAGTAATTCTTTTTTATGCTCAAGATCGATTCAAATTCAACAATTATTAATCTCGATTTGCTGTTAATTAAGTACTTAGTATATATTATTTGGCCAAATTCTCCAACCCTCTACCACATGAGCTACACGGTAGAGGCGGTTAAGTAGGTTATTATATTTTGTTTCACATAATTATTGTGTATTAATTCTATTCGTTCTTATAATCAAATTACGGAATAACAAAATGGGTTTAGAGGAGACACAAAAATGTCCTGGTGTCACCAAAGGAGTGTTAGCCTAGTGGTAAGGCTTGGACACTACATAGTGGTCAACCCGAGTTCGAGCCCTGCGGGACGCATTCTGGAGGTACGGGGGCTTCGACCCCGAGCTGCATGCTTTCCCAGTCGGGCTTCGGCCCAAAATTGCCGAGGATTAGTCTGGGCCCAATGTGGTCTGGGATACCTCTTCCAAAAAAAAATGTCCTGGTGTCCCGTATACTACTATATAAAATTAATTTTATATGATAAAAACATGATCTATCGTATGTAAAAATGTTGCAATATGCGTATGTGTATACGATGATTACAGACGTTTTAACAAGTATTTTAGAACGTATTAGAAATAAAACGTCTTATCATCTTTTTTGTATTACATTATTAATTTGAAAAAAAATATATATTATGAAAACAAATATCCAATAAAAAAATATGTTAGATAAAACATTTTTATCAAAAGAAAATTTTATTTTAACATTTATTCAAAATATGTTAGGACACCAAAAGTTAGTTTATTGCAATGATTTTATAGTATATATATGTGATTAAAACAAAGCAACTTTCTTGTATCGGTTCAACAATTCAACCTACCAACATCCAAATATCTAATCTATAAATGAAATATTATCTAATCCACTTTGTTGTAGGTTGAATGATGTCTACTTTTCCAACCACACTAGAATCAAAACAAGATGTATTACTATTACACGAGAATATCTGCAAAGATCACAAAGAGTTGATAAAAACACTTCCCAAAGGCAAGGGATGGAAGGTTCAACATCTCTACAACTTCAATGGCGTCTGGTTAGACCCATTCATCATCAATGCCAACTTGCTTCTTCATACCCACTTCATATCTCAACCCTCCAATATCGTCTTGGCCTCCTTCATGAAGTCTGGAACCACGTGGCTCAAAGCCCTCATGTTCTCCACCATCAACCGCCACCGCTACACCATCTCCGACCACCATTTGCTCCACCATAGCCCACAAAACACTTTCCCTAATATGGAAATCGAATTCGACCCTAGTAGTACTGCCGACGACTTCACCCACCTCCCTCCTCCACGACTCTTTGCGACCCACTTCCCTCGAACCCTCTTACCTCCAAGCATGGCATCATGCAAGTTGGTCTACGTCTGTAGGGACCCGAAAGATGTGTTGATTTCGAAATGGCATTTCATGAACGAAATGAGATCGAAAGATGTGGCCCATCTTTCGTTGGATGAAGCATTCGAGCTTTTCTGCCAAGGGGTTTCTGACTTTGGGCCGTTTTGGGAGCATGTTCTGTCGTACTGGAGAGGGAGCTTGGATTCTCCGGATAAGATTCTGTTCTTGAAGTACGAAGAAGTGAAGAAGCAGCCGGAGGTGGAGCTGAGGAAGTTGGCGGCCTTCATGGGACATCCGTTTACCGTGGAGGAAGAGGAAAAAGGGGTGGTGGAGGAGATTGTTAAGCTTTGTAGCTTTGAGAACTTGAGTAATCTAGAGGTGAACAAGACGGGTGTTACGGATTTTAGGGTGTCGGAGATGGAAACCCGTTTGTTTTTCAGGAAAGGAGAGATTGGAGATTGGAAAAATTACTTGAGTGACGAGATGAAAGAACATATTGATAGAATGACAAATGAGAAGCTAAAAGGTTCAGGTTTGGTCCTTGGTGCAAAGGTTTGAGTATATACGTAATTATATAATGGCTTTTTCATGGTTTTCTTAATTACTTTGTGTATGGTGTGTTTAAGTTCATGTTCACCGTTGGATTCTCCATGTTGCACCTAATAAAGATTAGTTTGGTTTATTCTTTGTAACTTCGTAATTCATTATGTTTCGCGTTAATATTTTGTTCAAAAAATTCAAAATCAATATAATCGATTGGTCAAAGATTTTGAAATATAATAGTTGAATAACAATGTTTTTAAACCCATATCATTTATTGTTCTTTTTTTCTATAAGGTTCACCTGAGCTTGCCCAAAGTACATCCTTGATAATTTTTATCGACATATGCATCGGTGGTTTGTTGTTTGTGTAACTTGTAGTTCGAAAAATATAATCTGAAATTAATATATGTTTGGACAATCTCAAAAGTAAAATCATTTGTAAAAAAACCTGGTTAGAATACTAAAACAATGCTTGATATGATGAAAAATACCGAGTAAAATGAACCAAATGAATTGGACATCCTAATGGCTTCCACTCTCATATCGGGTAAGACTCTCTATCATTGTCGTCGCTCTTATCAGATAAGATTTTAAAAAATAAGGAAAAGTAAGTATTCCCTACGTATCTTGATTACTTGATAGACAATACCACCATACAACCACCCATAAATTTAATTCTTCGCCTTCAACTTCAGGAACCAAAACCACAAGGGTGGTAATTAATGTGCCGGCAAAAAGCCTAGAGGATGTGGTGGGATATCTCATCCACCTGGACTCGAGTCTAGGCATTATCATTGGCCTGATCACTTAGTTTCAGATGACCGTAACTTAATTTTTTTCCAAATTACCAATAATGTAGTTTAGACAAAGTTTAGATGAACCTTAAACACCCTAAAAAAATGAAAACCAAACCAAACTACGTGGTATTTGTAATATACTAGATCCAAAAAAAAAACAATGTTATACCTATTGCAAAAACAAGTTGTCTCGATAGATCTAAAATAAAATAAAAATAATTGTACACCTACTACAAAGACATTTATCGCTATAAATCTAAAAATATATATTAGACCATCCGCGGCCCGGGGGGGTATGGGGAGCGGCACCGGCCGGTACCCCCGGCAACACTGTCGAGGGTGACCGGCACGAAGGCCGGCACAGCACCCCCATGCCGGTTGCTTACCCACCCCACCCTACCCCCACCCCACCCTACCCCACCATCTCTCTCCTCTCTCTCTATCTTTCTCTTAATTCTATTCCTTTTTTTCTTTTTTTAATTAATTATTTAAATTGGGTATGAGAGTCAAAACTATTGAGGATGAAATGGTAAGATGTTGGTAAGATAATGGAAAACTGATATAACGTTGACATAGGAGCTGATGATAGTGGCACCAAGCAAGACCACTAAGAATGGTCTACTGCAATGATTTTTTGCAATTTTTATTCGCATTTTCCAGTCCCAAACTAAATTGCTAAAATCCACATGAATACAATTATCGGTCTAAATTAATAAATTGCAAAGATTCGGTAAATCAAACAAACTCAAAGAATAATTTAAGGCATAAATCACGTGCATATATCTTATTTGTCATATATACTTAATTAACTTAATTCCAATATCACTTCGACAATTATATATATATATATAGGGTTAGATTTAAATATGAACTCAATTTTATTTATGAACATGAAGACTACTAAGGCCATCCTTTACGGATCGGCACGGTGTGATCGACAGGGAGGGTACCGCCGGTAACACCATAGTGTGTGACCGGTATGGCATCGGCAAAATGGTCCACCGGCATGGTGGTGCCGGTCTCTTCTCTCTCTCAACCTTTTTTTTCTTTTTTTTTTTAAATCAATTAATTAATGAGGGGTATGAGGGGTACGATAGTGGATGAAAGGTATGGAGTTGGTAGGTAGTGGTAAAGATAGTGGAAAGCTGATGTGCCAACAGGTACCACAGGTACCACAGGTACCATAGCAGATGGCCTAAAATCGCATCACGTGATAATATTCACTCTATTCACTCTGAATATCATGCATTATTCAAAGTGAATAAAGCTTAGGCGTCTTTATTCACTCTGAATAAGGCATGGTATTCATAGTGAATATTACCATATGGCCTGATTTTAGTGGTTCTCACTTCTCATATTCATAATAAAAAATGAGTTTTTATTTTAACTTTTCTATATATATTTATATATAATCGTGAATAAAAAATTTACATGGATATGATGCTTTCATAAGTGATTGCCGTAGGCCGGTTGCTACTCACAATTTTATTTAATAAGTTTAATTGTCATGTAAGAAAGGTGGTCCGCTTTCTCCTTACTTGTTTACCCTTGTGATGGAGGGTTTCTCAATGGCCCTTCGGCAGTGTATACAGCAGGCTGGATCTTCTTTTGGCTATCATCATGGTTGTGCTTCTCTAGATATCTCTCATCTTTGTTTTGCAGATGACTTGTTTGTTTTCACTAGAGGTGATGTAGCTTCGGTGGAGGTGTTAAAGAGGGCATTGGATCTGTTTCGTACATGGTCGGGTTTGGCGCCAAGTTTGGAGAAAAGCCAAGTTTTCTTTGGAAATGTTGCTGATGATGTTCGCCATGCAATCCTTCAAACCTTGCCTTTTGAAGCAGGTGTTTTTCCTATTCGTTACTTGGGGGTTCCTCTATCTCCTTTGAGGCTCAAGGTGGCAGATTACTCTGGGTTGATTGATAAAGTTAGGATGCGAATCCATAATTGGAAATCTAAGAGTTTATCGTTTGCTGGAAGAAAACTCCTGATTTCTTCGGTGCTTCAATCATTGAATCTCTATTGGATGTCTGTTTTTCTCCTTCCGTCGGGGGTTATCCATGAACTAGAATCTTTGATGCGTGATTTCTTATGGGCTCAAGGAAGCTCTTCTAGGGGAAAGTGTAAGATTGCCTGGGATGTTGTGTGTCGACCGATTATTAATGGTGGACTAGGGTTACGGAAATTAGCCACTTGGAACCGGGCTATGGTGGCTAAACATATTTGGGATGTGCTAACCTCTAGATCCACTTTGTGGGTGGATTGGATCAGATTGCATTACACTCATGATACTTCACTGTGGACGTTAGTTCCTAAGCCTGCTTGGTCGTGGATGTTCAGGAAAATGCTTGATCTTAGACCCATTATTCGGCGATTTGTCTGCTCCAATATTGGTAATGGCCTTGGTACACATGCTTGGTCAGATAGATGGTTGGACTGTGGTGCTTTGATGGATTGTATCTCGTTTAGACGGTTCTCTAGCCTTGGCTTCTCACATGATACTATGGTGCGACAGGTGCTTGATGTTTGCGGAGATAAGTGGCCTGTGGAGTGGGTACAATGTTGTGGGGATTTAAATCATTGCCAAATCCCGTCTATTAATGTTAGCTCTCAAGACATGGTCCAATGGAAACGACTTGATGGATCTTTAGGACCGTTTACGGTTAAAGATGCTTATGCGGATTTCAGTGGGTCGTTTGATTCTATTAGATGGGAAATGGCTGTTTGGTTTAAAAATTGTATTCCGAAGCATGCTTTTTGTACGTGGGTTGCGTGCCATGGCCGGATGCCTACTCAGGATCGACTAACATGGAAACATGAACCGCCGGACCTTAAATGCCCTCTCTGTGGTATTTGTATGGATAGCCATGATCATCTTTTCTTCTTGTGTTCGTTCTCATTGGAGGTTTGGCGAACCATAAAGAAAGACACAAGGCTTTTTGGATTTGCTGAAATTTGGAGGGACATCCGTCATGATCTAACGGTTGGAAGGGGCCCGAGGAAACTTGAACAACGTCTCGCTCTCCAAGCTACTGTTTATAGTCTGTGGAGAGAAAGGAATCGAAGGATCTTTGGCCACACGTCGAGAATGACTATTCAGGTGATTAAGGAGATTCGGGAAGTGGTGCTTATGCGGATGGCTTGGACTTCGTTTGATGATAGTCATTTGTCTACTTGATGTTGTTGGTTTTTTTTTCGTTTGTGTTTGCTATTTGGGTGTTTTTGTTGCTTTTTGTGGCTGTTTTGGTTGGTTTTTTGTTTGGGTGGTTATGTCCGTTCTTAGTATGGAGGCTAACCTTGGGGCTTGTCCTTGGTAGCTTGGTCTTGTAACTCTGCTTTTTTACTTTGTTTTTTTATAATATTGCCGAATTTACTCCAAAAAAAAAATGGGCTATTACCGGTCATAATATTATTATGAGTACAAAAAAAAAAGAATTTAATGGTATATTATATAAGTACAAAAAATAGTTTAATTGTAAAATTAGTACAAATTAAATAGTTAGTTACCCAAATAAATCATAAACCCAATAACTATTTAGACTTATTTTCTTCATTTATGTTCATGAACATTTGATCTTGTTAATAATCATAAATTTTTACTAATCAAACGTAGGAGTTAATATCAAATCTAAATTAATTAATTAATAATTATTAATAATTAATATTATAATAACTATTATTAAACTTATACCGATAAAATCCATATTAAACCATTGGCTTTCTTTTTGCTAACACAGCAACTTTCTATATATCTATATATATATATATAGAGAGAGAGAGAGAGGGGGAGGTTCATACAAGAACAACCTCATTTGTAGAAACAAAAGAATGCATTTTGAGCCACATGTTATGTGAGACCCATCATTAAATAAATCATATATGATTTAGTGGTGGGACAGGGTTCAAGATTTGGCAATGTGTAGTTGCTGGAGTCAGTGGTCCATCAGATTTGGCAATTACTTTCTGAACTATCACTATCTTCTTCATTAAATACTGTCTAATATACTCTAACGCTGTGATGATTGGTTTGTCCCGACCATTAACCAATTGTCCATTGAAAACCTCACATAAATTGTTTAGCACTATGTCAGAGTGACATTTGCCTGTTACATAAAAATCAAAATTGAATATTAAGCATCTACCAATTAAGCATCTACCTGTTAGAAGATAAGAGATTGAATATTACCAGTGAAGTAAGCTTTGGATCAGTGTTGAGGGGGAATTTGTCTCAACCACCCATGTGCTGATCCATTAAAGGCTTTAAGCTCATCCATTTCTTTGTTGAACATTGGCACAGTAGAGGCTGCTGCACATTTCCACAGATGGTCCTTAAATGCTTGCCCCTTAAACCTTTGTTTCATGTTCTCTTCAATGTGTCGTAAGCAGTATCTATGTTCAGCAGACGGGAACACATCTGCTATGGCTGGTACAATCCCCTTCTGTCTATCACTTATAAAAGTGAAACTGGAATTTCTTTGTAGACCAAGGTCATCCCCGAGACATTCCAAAAACCAAGCCCATGAGCTACATTATTAACAAATTTAACAGTTAATAAGTAGTAATTAAGTAGTAATTAAATAGAGATTAAACAGTAAAGAGTAAGTGTATTAATTAAACAGTACCTTTTTGTTTCTCTGCCTCAACAACTGCATATGCTAGAGGGTAAGTGCCATGGTTTGGGTCTACACCAACTGCAGTTAATATCTGACCAGGGTATGGGCCTTTCATAAAACATCCATCAAGGCCCAACAAATCTCTCTGACATGCTTTAAATCCCTGCTTTAAAGGTCCAAGGCAGATATAAACTCTTTTGAACTGTCTAGTTGGTGAAGATGGATCAATGGGTGGCTCAACATCTATTTTTACTGTAGTGTCTGGATTGGTTCTTTTCACCTCAAGAAGGTATCTTCTTAGAAGTCCATACTGCTGTGCATAATCCCCTCTGAGTTTATTCAAAGCCATAGTCTTTGCCCTAAAACTTTTTACCACAGACACACTAACAGCATACTTCCTTTCCAACTACTCTTTAACAGCTCTGATAGGGATTTCTAGGTTTGGTGCAATTGTTTGTACTATGTGAGCTGCAAGAAAAGATGCAGTACAAGCATTAACAACTCTGGTTTGCAAACACTTATGAGTATCTATGTATGTCTTCACCATCCAAGTCTCCTCATTTCTCACCGGTGACACATGAAGCACCCACCGACATGCCTCTTCACTTGTCATCACTTCCTTACCCTTAGCACTATCGGTACCAGTAGTAAACACTGGTAATTTACCCTTGCAAACAGCCCTAAATCTTATCTTATCATTTCTCACTATCACAATGTTCCTTCGAGTTTCCACGGCATGAAGCTTTAATAACCTTTTAACATCTGCTTTGCTGCCAAATGATTGCCCTACAAAAAAGTTGACACTTGTGGGTTGTTCTTTTTGTTTCTGTCTCCGCACTTGCCTCATTTTTTTCCTCCTAAGTGATTCCAAATCCACATCTGAATCTGATGCACTTGAGAAGTTCTCAAGATTTACAGGGACATCAATATCACTATCTACAAATGAAAAATTGAAGTTGCTCATGTCCACATCAACATCAACAGCATCTTGAATAATGTTACCTTCATCAACCATTCCAGAATCAACTTCAGCTTCCACTTCAGGTACTTCATCTTCCATTCCATCTACTTCATCCTCCATTCCATCAACTTCATCTTCCATTCCATCATCAACTTCATCATCCATGCCCCTGGCAGCCTGATCATCCATACCCCTAGCAGCCTGATCATCCATACATCTTCCAGGTTGATCAAAATCATCATTAAAGTTGATACCAAAGAATGGATCAAAATCATCCATTAGGGATTCAGGTATTTCAACATGTACTTCAGGTACTTTAGGTACTTCAACTTCAACATGTGCTTCAGTTACTTCAGTTACTTCCACACGTGCTTCAACATGTGCTTCATGTACTTCTACATCTTCAACATCTTTTCCAGAATGTTGAACATGTTCATCATGTTGGGTTTTTATGTGATCCCCGAATCAAACTGATCCGATGAACACCAAAAGATGCGGAAGCGATTATGGTTAAAAACCCTAAACCACGATCCTTTTTCCGTTTTAATTTATTTAGACAACGGAGACGAGTTTTTACCTAGATTGCTTGAGTAATAATCCACCGGTGATCGATCCTACGAGCGTTCCTCTAGCAGAACTCAAAAACCCGAAAATAACCGAAAACCGAACTGGTTTGGTTAGAAAGGGCGGCGCCGAGGAGAGAGAGGGAGATGGAATTTCTGGTGGAAACTTTTCTGGGAATTTTTTTGAATGAATAAAATCATAAAATCCTAAGGCTTATTTATATAGCTTATCAGATGGTAGAATCCTTATCTGATTCAGTTTCCTTAATTATCTAATCTTTTCTTTTTCTTTAAGAAAAGATTTTCCCGGATAATTATCTTAATTAATCAGATTATCTATTATATATTTATTTTACTAATAAATATATAATTATCTTAAATAATTAAACAACCCTCTAACTTTGGGATTTCTGACTGAAATTACCCAACTGATTTATAATTGACTATTATAAATCCAAACTCTCCATTTCTGGGTTTTATTTATCTTACTCGATTTATAGGTCCTCACAGGTGTGACCCTCAAGTGTCTTGTAACATTGGATGTGTGATTACTGGTTTGTCAACTTCTGCACACAATTACGAACAGACTCCCACTTGTGCAAGTTGGCAATACCGCCTTGTTCACACGGACCTAAAGAGGCCCCTAGACAGGCACTTAGGGTAACCAGGTTACAAGAACTCTTATACCCAGATAGGTGATTTAAATTTTTCCGTAAGGAAATAACATTTATGAAACAACTGTTCATAAAATTGGGTATATCTTGGCTTTTCCCTTTGCAACACGATATTTCATATGTGAGTATGAGCCTGGATTAAGTCAACTCTTAATACTCAAGATTCTGTTTCTTGACTATCCGACCTCTACTGATAGGTAAACGACAAAGAACTAATCAGTTCGTTTAGGCATGGCCATGCACTTCATCAGTCTATTCAGTCAGTCAAGGGGCCCGGAAATATCTCTCTTCAGAGAAGAGATGCAAATCCCATCTTGCATATCTGCATTTAACACCACGGCTTCCGCTGAATCTAGTTACGCCCTTTATAGCCACCCTGTTACGGTGAAGCGGTTGAACGCACTAAGTATCCAACAGTCCTCGTGACATCAAACCAGATACCTCAGGTAATGGGGACAACCACTATGAGATTTACTTATGACAAAATCCAAGAAGTAATTCTCAACCGCGGATCACGTCCAATATTTGCTACTCTATCAAATATCTGTGCAACTTTTGGTCTACAACACTTGTAGCTGTTATTCAACCACTGATCATAACTATCCAGAAGCTCACAATGACTTTAACACCCTATTGGGTTCCCACCACAATAAGTTGTCACGGACAATTTTGAATAAAACTTATAAAACTAGTTTTATTCCTGGATGATAAAACATGCAAAATAAAAGGTAATAAAGAAACTAATTTTGTATAGTCCATATTACACTCTGTAATAATAACAAAATTAATGGCATTTCTTTTAATTACTTTTCTTGTGTCTATTCAACATTTGTTAAATGCTGGTTTAAATAAAGCATCACCTAACTTTAATTTAAACCCTTTGATTAATGTTTACCGGCTTAATCAAAGTGATAACCAAAAACGTTACAAGTCTAATACCCACTGATATTTAATACTTGTTACGGCTAATTTTTGTTTTGCTAACACTATAAAACAAATTTAGACTTCTTTTGCCATATTCCCTGTACTTGGAGATCTGGACAAACTCCGAGTTACCCTGAATATGTAAAAGCTATACTGCAACTTTTCTTAGCTGCTGTGTAGATGAACGATTTCTACCTGAAATCGGATAAAATTTCCAATTACCTAGCTGGCAAATTGCAGGAAATTTAATTTGGCCTTTTATAATACTTTATAGTTAAAAGATAGCTTAGTACCCTTTTACTAAGTTATTTCAGCACACTTGATTATTGATTCTCTTTTAAAGTCAATCATGGCTTTATCTAATTTCAAAGTTTTGAATTACTGATCCACCCTTTGGACTAAAGGAGCAGATTCTATATCTGGTGAATTTGTATCCTATCTGGATTATAATTCCTAGATATACTGAATCAATAATCACGTTTTCTATTCTATATCTCAAACTAGATAGAGAATAAACTGGGCTCCCACTAACCTATATGAAAACTGACTTTTACTCAAAATTTATTATTGACTTAGTCAAAACTTAGTCAATTCTATTTTAAGTAATGGTCACTTTAGAATTTCATCATTTATAAAACTGGACTTTGCTCAAATCCTAATTCCAAAACTTGGAACTTTCTAGTTTCATAAATACTGATATTATCAACAACAACTGAGATAATATCCTAAATTCTATAAAACACATGAGTAATTTAATCTTTGATTACAAGTTACTTTATATAATCTATTACTCATAATTTGTATTACTCCAAAAACACATTCCTTGAGCTTTTAGTACATTGTGTGTTTTTGATAGTTTTCATATATAAGACTTTGTTAGTGTAAACATCAATATCTAGGCTCTAAACTTGAATCAAGTCAAAACTTGACTTCATTCATAATAAGCACAACATATATTTCAAGACAATAAATTTTAAAATTTCAAAACTTTAAAACCATTCAAAATATTCCCAAAATAAAATGTAACCATAAATAATAAAATGTAACCATAAAGAGTACATAACTGTTTTAAAATAAATTTAAAATAGATGTCTTGATAATTATCCTAAAGAAAGAGATTTGTGCTTCTGATCCTCTGCAATTCTTGGGCACTCACTTCTGACCACCTGCAATATTCATTTGCACTAGGCATCAGTATAAGTGATAAACTAAAGCGATAATAAATACCTGAGGTTTTACATACCTGCTTCATGACGCTTTGGCAGTTTTGCCTCCAATGACCGACTTCATTGCATGTGAAGCAACGATTTTCGGTTCTTGCTTTGTTAGGCTTAACTTTCTTGCCCTTGCCCTTGCCTCTGACGTTCTCACGAACCTTGGGTGCACTCTGGATGGCTGGTGCTGGACCCTTCCCTTTGCTGGTGCCTCCATGCCCATGTTTCTTCTTTACTCCTCCGTCCCTCACCATAAGTACATCCTTGGTTTTGCCTTTGGCTCCCATATTCAACTCAGCAGTCTTAAGCATGGAGTGCAATTCGGCTATTGACTTCTCCATGTTGTTCATGTTGTAGTTGACCACAAAAGGCTTGTAGTCTTCTGACAGTGAGTTGAGTATAGTATCCGTTGCCAGCTGCAACGGAACTGGGTGCCCTAGCCTTTCCAGATGATCCATCTGTCGTTTCATCTTCATCACATAGTCACTCACTGAGGTCCCTCTGATCATCTTGTACTCGTTAAATGCCTTCGTGGCATCATAACGTTCCGTGCGAGCTTGCGTTTGAAACATGTCCCTCAACTGGCGGATCGTCTCATAAGCATTTGTGTTTATGAGCCCCGTTTGCAAATCTGGGCTCATAGTTGCAAGCATGAGACAACCGACATCCAACAAATCATCTGAATGCTTCTTGTGAGCATTTCTGGCAGCAGCCGGGGCATTTGCTGGAGGGGCCTCCCCCTAGAGGCTCTTCAAGGACATACCATTTCCTTTCGTGTCTAAGCACAATCATCAGATTGCGCTCCCAGTCAAGGAAATTGGGGCCGGTGAGTTTATCCTTCTCAAGGATCGAGCGGAGAGAAAGATTATTTGTGTTGGTAACAGTGTTTGCCATCTACACATTTTAAAAACTTTGGTTTTTAGCAACTGTGAATAAACTAAATTCCAATAAAAATCAATAAACCCTTAAATGATTATTTTATTGGACTAGGATCCTTATTTCATACGCCCTGATGTGCGTAATGTTCTTGCTCCACCAGGCACACGTATTATTTCGGTAGGTAAGGACTTTTACCAATCATATCTAACTGACATGACTCCTAGATCTTTACGGGACAACGGTAATCACTCGTACATGTTTCAGTCCCTCTAAGTGCTTTTTGGCCCGGTACCACCCGGTAAACTTATGAGAACCAAAATAGATCTCACCATTTCGGGACTTGGACACTTTTACTCTGGCCGATAAGTACACGGAGTTAATTCGCAGAGTCTTAGTATCCCCTCTAGCTTGGGGTTTGAACGCGGATGCTTAAGGTGTGTTCTTCTTAGAACACCCGCGTACCTTATGCCTGAGGTGTCCCTAGATGGGTTGCACTTACTGATCTATGATTTAACGGGGTTTTAATTTTGAAAACCTTTCAACGTCCAGTTTATTTAGAAAATTGTAATTTTTGAAAAAAACTGATTGTTTAAACAGAAAACTGATGTTTAAACTGACTGTTTCAAACATACGCTGTTTAAAAACTAACTGTTTTTAAAAGGCTCTTGCTAATTAAAACTAACTGTTTTAAAAGCCTACTTGCTAATCAAAACTAGCTGTTTTGATGGCATCCTGGTTGACCAAAACTAACTGTTTTGTCAATCTTGCCTTTAAACAATCTATTTACAATTCTACAAATTAAAATCTACCATTTAAAAGGTTTTGGAAAAACTGGTGACTTTAATTTTAAAACTCACTTGACATCGTGATTTTAATCTAGTTTTAAAGCTTTCCTTTAAAACATCTTGATTAACTAACTATCACGAACAAAATAACCACGTAGTTCAACAATTACAAACACGCAGATAATAACAACCACGCAGTTATAACTAATTATAGGTTTGCCAACTTTTATTCCTAAGGACCAATAATGACCTATAATTCTAAAATTTAACAATGTGTAGCTCCCACTGGCTTCAGCACGTTCGTCAGGACTCCAGAATTTTTTTTTTGTATAGCTCCCACTGGCCTCGACATCTTTGATGAAACTCCGAAAAGAAAATAAATCTATCCTAAGGTCATTATTACATAAGGGGTTGTAAGTGGCACGCAGGCCTCCCCAGAATTAAAATCCATAGGGTCTAAGTTGGCAAGCCATATAATGGACATAATATACACGAATAGGTATATATGGATTCAAGTAATCATACATTTATAAAGGCAAGAAAATAAGCCTAGATCCGTTAAAAATCATCTCGTCTCATTTTCATAAAATAAAAATATGTTTTAACTGGTTTACAAAACAAACTGTTTTATAAAACTGAACTTAATATTTTAGTTTAAAAATAATCGATAAATTTAATTTGATAAAACAACAATTAACTTTTATCCAAAATAGACTAAAACGGGCCTATAGGGTCAAAACTGAATAAATCAACTTTAAACTATGTCATTACGAAACGTTGTAATTTAAAAACTAATTTGGATAAAGGTTTAACAAAACTTTTGGGCCATAAGACTCGGTCCAAAAACTGGGCTTTGGGCCCATTACTAAAACCGGTAGTCATTGGGCCTTTCATGCCTTTTGAAAAAATATCGCGAGTCGAAACCCTCGTTTGAGATAATTGGTCCGCACCCTTCGTGACGCTAACTGGACACTTCTTAGGGCACAACAATCCTGGTTACGGCTACCGCTTGCGGCGTGAGCTCAGTACTCCTTGTCGCGCGACAGCCGTGGTTACAGCCACCACTTGTCGCCGCTCGCGGCGCGAGGCCATTGCTCGCGGCGCGAACCACCAGCTTTGAACGTTGACGACAACAGCAATACAAATACCACCAATGCCGTCTTTCGCGGCGCGAGCTGGTGGCGCGAACCTCGACGATGCATCAGCACCGCCATCGCCGCCACGCACCATCATCACCTCCATCAGTCGGAGGCGACAGCAGCGAAGGCAACGCCACTATCGCCACCGCTGTCCGATCGAAGACCGCATGCCACCATTGACTTGGTGGTGCGGTTTCAATTTCCGGCAACCATGGCCAACGCCACCACCACAGCTGTGGTTGGTGACCTCCACAACCGACGCCGCCATCGCCTCCACTGTCCAAAGACAGCGGTGATCACCGTTGTAGTCATCGCCTTGGCGCGGCCACTACGGCAGCCGGCGATGGTTTGATTCGGTCACCACCCACCGCCACCGTTGACTGCCACCGTACTGGTGGCTGTCGGTTTGCCGACCTCAGCCATGGCGCAACGCGGTCGGGTGGTTTGGTTGGCTTCAGCCACCGCCATCAACACCGATCATCGAACGAAAGAAAGAAAAAAAAAAGTCCGCCACCACCACGGTGGTGATTGCGGCTGTGGTGGTCGCATGATGCCACCACCACCACTCTGGTGGTTTCGGTGTTGTTTTGTGGTAGGGTTCGGCCATAGTCGTGCGGCAACCCGACCATGGCTACCACCATTCGCCACCACCACCACTTGATCTAAAACACCCGCCACCACCGTCTGGTGGTGCGTCTGTGGTTGCTTGTATGTCACGGCCACCACCAGCCTGGTGGTGTGGCCATGGTGGTTGCGCGGTAGTGATGCGGTTCGGCCACCACCACCTAACTGGTGGCGTGGACTGGTGGTGTTACGGATAGCAGCCAGCGCCGCTACCACAGGCTGTGGTGCGGCCCGGTTGGGGTATTCTCACGGCCACGAATACTGGTGATCGGCCTGGTGATCCGGTCACCGCCGATCGTTGGTTAGGGTTTAAACGAATACGAAAAAGACAATGATTTATATATAAAAATCCGATTTTTATGATTTTAACGGATCTATAATAAAACAACAATTAAAACGGAAAAACATGTGGCTCTGATACCACTGTTGGGTTTTTCTGTGATCCCCGAATCAAACTGATCCGATGAACACCAAAAGATGCGGAAGCGATTATGGTTAAAAACCCTAAACCACGATCCTTTTTCCGTTTTAATTTATTTAGACAACGGAGACGAGTGTTTACCTAGATTGCTTGCTTGAGTAATAATCCACCGGTGATCGATCCTACGAGCGTTCCTCTAGCAGAACTCAAAAACCCGAAAATAACCGAAAACCGAACTGGTTTGGTTAGAAGGGGCGGCGCCGAGGAGAGAGAGGGAGAGGGAATTTCTGGTGGAAACTTTTCTGGGAATTTTTTTGAATGAATAAAATCATAAACTCCTAAGGCTTATTTATATAGCTTATCAGATGGTAGAATCCTTATCTGATTCAGTTTCCTTAATTATCTAATCTTTTCTTTTTCTTTAAGAAAAGATTTTCCTGGATAATTATCTTAATTAATCAGATTATCTATTATATATTTATTATCTTAATTAATTAAACAACCCTCTAACTTTGGGATTTCTGACTGAAATTACCCAACTGATTTATAATTGACTATTATAAATTCAAACTCTCCATTTCTGGGCTTTATTTATCTTACTCGATTTATAGGTCCTCACAGGTGTGACCCTCAAGTGTCTTGTAACAATGGATGTGTGATTACTGGTTTGTCAACTTCTGCACACAATTACTAACACATCATCTTTTCCAAAATGTGCAACTTGTTCAGATTGTTCATGCCATTCCAAGTACAGTTTTCTCTTACTTTTCTTCTTAGGTGCAGGGGTTTCTTCATCAGGTAATTGTTCAATTCTAACTTTACATGATGTGGGAGACTTCAAATATGTGTCAAGCCAAGTTTCCCAATGCTCCGTGTACACATCAAACAATTTGCACTCAGGAACATATTTTAGCAACGCCTGAATGTCACTATCATTTCCTAACGCTTGTAACCCGAATTGCAAATCACTGTCGGGTCTAACAAAGTGAAAAAACCTTTTCTGTTCATCTGGGTAACCTAGCTTCTGAGTAATAGAGACAAGTTCATGGCACGAGAGTAGATCACTATCTATCAAATCAATATATGCAACAGTCCCATTCATATACTTCTTGCTTCGACCCTTACCAAAATACCCGCCATGATGTAACCGAATTGATATGAACGTGGGTAGGTGTTCTGGACAAACAATACAAAATTCAAAAACAATCATATAGATACATACATACAAGTAAAAACAGAAGATGGTACCACATTCAATCAAATACAAATACATACCATATTCCTCAAACGGGTCAAATACTTCATCTCGAACCCTGATTCTAAACATCGTTTGAGCGTTGACCAACTTTGACCAAGGCCACGTGCGTACGTTCATGAACGTTGATTCAAACAACAAATCTAGGGTTGTAATTCGTTGAAATTGATTTACCTAGGGTTTGATCGAAGGGTTCAGGGTTAAAAGGGGGAATGGTTGGATGGTTCGAATGGAAGGGTTCAGGTTAAAAGGGGGGCTTTTATACATTTCGAATTGGACAATTTTGCCCCTGGCGTGCAAGGCACGTGATAACCCTTAACGGCCAAATATTGACGTCGTGAGGTCGAGGGACAAAAAATGAAACAAAGTGGCAACGTCAGGGACTATTTTTGATATTAGTTTGATTTAGGGACCAAAATTGAAAAAGTGTGACAACCACAGGGACCAAATGTGTAATTCACTCGATTTTTTATTATGTGGACCCACATCACATGTGATCCACAATTGTCCCTTTGTTCTTGCAAATTGATTTTGTTCTTGTTTGAACTTTTCTCTCTTTATATATATATATATATATATATATATTGCCTTCCTTTCTTTGCTAAAATAGCGATGTGGGATCAACTCCCACCAGCTTTCAACCATTTACTGCAAATGACCAACTCCTTATGTTCTCCTTGAAGCTATGATTCTATGGCATCGGATGCTTTCATATGATCACCCTTTACAATATTGTCTATAAAAGAAGTTCATCCTTTAAATCCTCAATTTGTCCCACATCGGACAACCATAGCTTATGGAAGATTTCCATGTAGCTTTTTATATGAGAAATATGTTAAACTAGAGGAAAGTTTATTAGAACTAAAAATCTTGGTTATTAAGTTTGAAGCTGAGATTGGATGATTTTGCCATCTTTCTTATCTGTTAGAAGGCATATGTATAATCTCTCAAGAAAGTTTATTTCAAGTTCAGTTTTGGACCATTATTGCTAGTTTGCTACTATTCAAAGTTGGGTACACAAAATGCAATTGGATTTGGATGTATAAAGGTCTCTTTGTTGGTGTTTTCCGTAAAGCATATGGTAAGAAAGAACTAGACACGGGAGAACAAAACAAAATATACAGAACAACATTTGGTAAGACATAACTAGATAGGTAGACAGGACAAAACAGAAAAAATGACCAACTTACTTCTAATGAGTTGTTTATATATTTTATATATTCTGATTCATTTCACAATTGATTAATTTCTAATAAAATAAAAAAAGTTAAAACTTATAAATATAAAGAGTTAAATGCAAATTTGGTCCTTGTGGTTTATAAAAATTAATGACTAAGGTCCCTCTAAAGAATTTTTAACTAACAAGGTCCTTATATTTTTGTTTTTTATAACACATTTGGTCCTTCTTATAAATAATATTTTAAAAAAATTAAAATTATGAAAGGGTAATTTTGTCCATTCACTTTTCCTATTTCTTTAACCTTAGTTTATAACATATTTGGTCCCTATTTGATTAATATAATAATTTAAAATTATTTAGTCTCTTTTTAATATATTATACTATATTAATATTTTTATGTTAAAACATGAATATATTCTTTTTATATTGAATAAATAAATTTTAGGGTTTACTTCATAAAAGTGTATCCAACTTGTCAAGAAAAGTTATTGTATGTACTGTACTTACGTTTTTACCATTTGACGTATCAATACTTTCAAAAGTGGCATTTTAATGTATCAGGTTACCTGCTTAGCAGGTAACCTGTAAATTTTACAAATTTTTATTTTTTTAAAATGCCACATCACAAACTAATTAATTTCCAGATGAACATGATGATGATGAAGAAAAACATGAAGATGATGATGAACATTTGAAGTGAAATTGAACCTATAGAGTCCATGGAAGTTGGAGAAAATATTGGAAACCGATTACCAATCCATATGAAATCAAAATCCATATATGAAACCACTCAAGACATACTAACCAAAAATCTGGATATGTTTACCAAAATCAAAATCATCCCAGTAATCTAAAACATATGTTATTCTCCAAGAACCAAGAACCCTAAAATCAAAAATCAAAATCCCTAAAATCAAACTCCTTTATCCAACTTATCCAAGAACCCTAAAATCAAATCATTGGTAAACATCAGAACATGAATACAGATCAATGCTTCTTCTCGAAACCCGAAAATCAAAATCCCTAAAATCAAAACCCAAAATCTTGAAATATTGTCCAAGAACCCTAAAATTAAAAATCCCTAAATATTGCAAACAATGGTTAAGAACCTGGTGGTGAGGATTCAAGCAACGACGACGACGTTGGTGACGATTCAGGCAACGACGACGACGGTGGTGACGATTCAGGCAACGACGACGGCGGTGGTGACTATTCAGGTGACTATTCAGGCCGGCGGTGGTGACGATTCAAGTGGTGATGGCGAAGCTGGTGGTAGCGGCGGCTAGCGGTGGTGACGAATTTGGTTTGTGACGATTCAGGTGGTGGTGGAGACGATTCAGGTTTGTGTTAGCAGCGGTTGGTGGTGATGGCGAAGCTGGTGGCGGTGGTGGCTGGCGGTGATGGCGACGCTGGTGGTAGCGGCGGCCATCGGCGACGGTGATGACAACGAAGAAGAAGGTCTGGGTTTAAGTTTCTTTGGTTTGGTTTCTGGAAATCCCCCAACGAAGAAGAAGCATATTTTGTTTTTTTTTTTTAATTTTGTTATAATCTATTTCTAATTATTTTAAAACATAAAAATTACATGTCAGCGTCCAGTCAGCTGCCATGTCACTAAAACCGGTGCCATGTCAGCAGGTAACCTGCTATAATAGGTTAGATACATTAAAATGCCACTTTTGAAAGTATTGATACGTCAAATGGTAAAAACGTAAGTACAGTACATACAATAACTTTTCTTGACAAGTTGGATACACTTTTATGAAGTAAACCCTAAATTTTAATACCACCTCTGATTATATCAATTTACTTTATAAGTTATACAAATATATTTTATATTTTCATGTTAGTTTTATCATCCATTTGAAGCAAATTGTAATTTATGGTTAATTTCAAGTTATATTATTAAAAAGAGATCCATCAGATAAAAATATAAATATAAATCACCCACGTAATTAGATAAAATTAATATGTTTTCCTCATAAATCATGTATTAAGCTTTGTGTATTTTCAAATTATTTCATCCTCTAATAATCTATATATAATAAATAACTAGATGACATGTGTCCTTGTCTGGTGAGCTCGTTTGAGTTTTTTCCTTGCTTAAATATGTATCTGGACGCATATACGTTATTAGTTCATTTAAGCTTTTTTTATTGACACGTGTCCTTTTATTAAATAAATCTCACTAATTTATTAATCTTAAAAAAACAATATTTACTTATTATTTCAATTAGACTTATCTGGTTGACACTTGACACATATCCATATTATAACACATTTAATAATCTTAAAAAAAAAGAGTTCCTTATATAATTTGGATTGTTCAAATTAATTTTTGCAGTGCATATATATTTATATAAGAGGTAAGAGTTTCATAATTCTCACATTCAAGATGATAATAAAAAAATAAAACACTTCTCATTTTTACTTGATGGATGTTTTTCAATAATATAACTCAAAATTAATCATAAATTGCAATTTGTTTCAAACTTATGATAAAACTAACATGAAAATATAAAATGTATTTGTATAGTTTGTAAAGTAATTGATATACTTAGGTTAGGGGGTATTAAAATTTTATATATTCAATATAAAAGAATATATACATATGTTTTAACATAAAAATAGTAATATAGTATAATATATTAAAAAGAAACCAAATTAAATTGAATTATTATATTAATAAAAAAGGGCCAAATATGTTATAGATTAAGATTAAAGGAATAAAAAAGTGAATGGACAAAATTACCCTTTCTTAATTCTAATTTTTATTAATATTATTTATAAGAAGGACCATATGTGTTATAAAAAACAAAAATACAAGGACCTTGTTAGTTAAAAATTCATTAGAGGGACCTTAGTCGTTATTTTTTGTAAACCACAAGGACCAAGTTTGCATTTAACTCAAATATAAATTTAGAATGTTTTTGTTAAGACGAGACACCAAAAGTTATGCCACATATAGATAGAGGTGTAGTTTTGTAACTATTACAAATTTATGTAAAATGGGTTCATATATGACTCGTGTGATTCACATATGGGGCTATATGCTCATATATTAATTATATTTAACTTTTCATATAGAAGCGAAGTGGCCAACAATGGTAGTAATGGTGGTGATGACCGTGGTTGTGGAGGCAATGTAGGAGGTTATTCTGGTAGAGAAGGTGCAGAAGGCAAATGGTGGTGGTGGTGGTGTGGTTATGGAGGTGGACAATGGTGGTACTGGTGGCCTACCGGTGGCTGCAATGATGGATGGTCATAAGGGAGATGGTGATGGACAGTGGTGCTCAGTCGTCGACGGTGGTTGTAGAGGTGGTGGTGGAGGATGGTTAATTAGTAATATTTAGTGTTTGTCTCATTTTTGTCCCATGTTGTTCTACGTGTTTCGGTGATACAAGAAAAAAATAACTTTTTTGTCTCATGTTGTCATCCCACCTTGTCCAAATACTTCTTCCTGTCCTATGTCGCATCAAACATGGGACAATCAGTTTTGTCTCGTCCTATCATGTCCTATCCCATATACCAAAATGCAGTGAACACAAAAGGATTGACTTCTATATAACGGTTTCGATTCCAGAATTCTAATCAAATCTCATTTACCAATTTGCAGGTTCAAATATTTGTTGCTATTGTTGAGAGAGGAAAACTTAATTATATATCAATTTTAATGATTTGGATTCTTTCTCTATGCTTGTATAGGGGTGAGCATTGGACCCAAACTGGCCGGACCCGGTTTGGAACCGGAACCGGAAACGGTGAAATCTTAGGACAGAGAACCGAACCGTATAGGTAATACCGGTGCCGGTTCCGGTTCGGGCCCGAATTTTCCGGGCCCAGTGCTCACCCCTACTTCTCCCATCTCTCTGGTTTTTTTAGGATTCTTTTTTTATTTTTTATTTTTTATTTTTTAACGGCAAGTTTTTTTAGGATTCTAATAAAAGAAACGATGGATCGATCCCTAAAATGCAAGTGAATAAATACACCATCTTCTCTTGCTTTCATTATACATGTAAACGATCTTGCTTACTTCTTTCTTTGCAAATATTACTTAGATGGTTGGAGTACATTCAAGCATTCAGCTATATCTGAAAGATAATTTTGATTAGTCCTTAAAACGTTGATACTACTTGACATGAATTTACTAACCTACAATAATTTATATTGGCAAGTTGCAGATGCTGAGTATGACAATTAAATTTTTTTTAACATGCAAAAGCAGGACTTATAAGCCTATGCCCCCATCATCTGAGCATTGAGACAAGTTACACATGTGGAGAAATCAGTCTCCACCAGCTTGTATTCAACATTGATATGATCATGTTTCTAGCTGGAAGAGTTGGTTTTTTACATGAATTCTTGTTTCCAATCATATCTATATATAATAAAAGAGTAATTGGATGTCACATGTCGTGCTCTGATGCTCTGATGAGCCCTGCGAAAACATTAATGACAATATCAAATCGTTGACAAACAGTATGAACGTGTGGAAAAAAGATACTTTTTTCAAATCCCAATTTTGAAGAAAAAGAGTAGCCATTAAATCTATTATCTTTTTTTATCTTATATTCTTTTGTAACTCAATCATATATTATATAATATTTTATTATTATTTTTATTTTTATTTAACGTATAAATTTATATTATCTACTATATATTACTGTAATTTTTTAAGTCTTATTACTAATTGTAAGAAAAGAATAACAACATTTATGTTAATATAAATTTGTTTATTTTTAAATAAAGTAAAAAAAGAAAAATAATACAAATGATCTATATAAAATAATACAAAATAAATATTACTATAAAATAAATTAATATGAAATATATATTTAATTAATAATTTATATTAAATATATATAAATCAATAAAAGTGAAAAGAAAACTAAATAATAATTAATGTTAATTAAAATCTGTTACCATTTATTTAGACAGTAAAAAGTAAAAAGTAAAGACAACAAAAAAAAACACAAAATACAAGAAAAATGAAATGGTGATATAAATTATTAATAAGGTTATAGTTAGTAAGTTTAAAGGTGCAATTAGTCTGTGTCAAGATAAAGTAATATTTTTAATAAAAAGTAACATAAAATAATACGCTCAAAGCCCTAAAATGCCCTCTATGGATTTTATGCCATAAAAATTAAAAATTAAAAAACAAATTATATGATTGGTTAATTATAATTAGTTTGTAAAGTTTGTTATAATTATCTGATTTGTAACAGATATGATTACAAATGTTGTTGGAATTAAGTATATATGGCATATATGGAGGTGGTTTATACCTGTAAATATTATTGTAACATTCATAATTAGATCTTCAATTGGATGGGTGCATATATTGTAGGAATAGGCCTGTAAACGAACCGAACGAACACGAACGGAGCTTGTTCATGTTCGTTTGTTTAAGTTTAACCGAACACGAACACGAACACGAACGCTTAACCGAACGAAAAATCGTGTTCGTGTTCGTTCGTTTAGCACATGAGGATGTTCGTGTTCGTTTGTGTTCGTTCATTAAACTCTTAAACGAACGGTTCACGAACGTAAACGAACACAAACAAACATAAACGAAGGAAATGTTGCTAGTGATTTTTAGTGAACATGAGAGGAGAGTTGCAGTCGTCGAGTCGAGAGACAGAGGCTGTGAACGTGAGAGGAAGAGACTATGAACGTGAGAGGGGAGAGTTGAGTTGTAGACACTAAAGTTGGAAAATGGGGGTAGCAGCTAGGGTTGTAGTCGAGAAGAGGCTGTGTGGTATTTATTTTAACTTTACTTATAACATAGTTAAATAAGTTTAAATCACTTAATAAAAAATATATAGTTTATAAATAATTATATATACTAATATAAGTAAACGAACATAAACGAACAGTTCACGAACGTAAACGAACGAACGGTTCACGAACATAAACGAACGAACATAATCGAACGTTCACGAACATAATTGAACGAACGAGGACGTTGTTCGTGTTCGTTCGTTTATTTAAACGAACGTAAAATCCTGTTCATGTTCGTTCATTTATTAAACGAACGAACATAAACGAACTTCCCGCCGAACAAATTCACGAACGGTTCATGAACGTTCGGTTCATTTACAGGCCTATGTAGGAACTTGTGTGAAAGCTAAGAAACAACCAAAGGTAATAGTTAGCATCTTGTTGGCTGATCAAAGTGACACCAAAGGCTAAATGTTTAGGGAAAATGTCTTTGAGCACTTTGAAGTTTAATGCTATTTACTTCTTGGTTCTTTTGATTGTATACATATTGATTTTGTTGGATTCAGAGAATCTTTGGAATTAGTTAATTCAGAACACTAATTGTATTCATGTTGATTTTAGTAATTTAGTTTGGGACTGAAAAATGCAAATAATTGTTGTACTAGGTGTAATAATTTTTTTTTGATCTATAGCAAAGAAATGTCGGTATAGTAGGTATACAATTATTTTTATTATTATTGATCTATAACGACAACTTGTTGTCGGAGGTGTTCAATTATTTTTATTTTTTACTTTGGATCCATTCTGTTGCTACTTGCTACCATGAGGTTAGGTTCCAAAAGCTTGTTTTCATCTAGCTTTGCCTAGACGACATCTTGGCAATTTGGAAAAAAGTAAGTAACACGTGTCTGAGACTAAGTCATGTCACATGATGCCAATGTTTGGATTCAAATCTAGGTGGATGAGATATTGCAGCATACCCCCTCGGCTTGGTTCCTGAAGTTGAAGGTAAATAATTTTTATTTATGGGTGGTTGTAGGGTGGTATTTTCTATCAAGTAATCAAGATACTTGTTGTTGGTAATAGGTGGGGGTAGTGTTTGTCCTAAAAGTAATCAAGATACTTGGGGGTTGTTTGTTACAGAGATTTGGAAACAGAGATTTGGAAACAGAGAAATGGAAATAGATGTGAATCTCTTGTTTCAGAGAATTGACAACATTTTGGGTGGAGAAATGGAATTCTCTAGGGATTCATTGTAGTGTAAAAATAGAGAAATGCAATTCTCTCCATTTTGAGGAGAAATGGTGAAAGTTGGTGTCTGACTTATTCAATTTCAAACCATCCTAGACCACCTGCGCCGACACCGACCGCTTCCAAGGACCCGACGACGGCCGCCTCACCTACGTCGACGACGACGACGACCACCTGAGCCGGCAATGACCGCTTCCTCCGACCACCTGCGCTGGCTCCAACCGCCCCTGCCAACCACCTACGCCACCTCCGACCGCTGGGAACGGCTGCCTCCAGCTGCTGCTGATGGCCGCCTCCGCCGACCACCACCTTCATCGGCGACGGTCGCCTTCGACAACCACCTGCGCCGCCTCCGACCACCACCTACGCGGCAACGACCGCCTTCGACAACCACCTGCGCCGCCTCCGACCACCACCTACGCGGCAACGACCGCCTTCGACAACCACCTGCGCCGCCTCCGACCACCACCTACGCGGCAACGACCGCCTTCGACAACCACCTGCGCCGCCTCCGACCACCACCTACGTGGCGACGACCGCCTTCGACAACCACCTGCGCCGCCTCCGACCACCACCTACGTGGCGACGACCGCCTTCGACAACCACCTGCGCCGCCTCCGACCACCACCTACGTGGCGACGACCCCCTTCAACAACCACCTACGCCGGCTACGACCGTGTCCGCCAACCATGTGTGCTGCCTCCGACGAAGACCTGTGTGGCTGTGTCGGTGACGACCGCCACCACCGAGCACCTATGTTGCCCACAACCGTCGTATACATGTATTGTCTTACTCTCTCTATCTCTCTCTGCCGACGACCTGTGCAATGTGCATCTCCAATAACGAGAGTAGCCATCAACAGTTGCCACTCGGTGTTTTCGTCCAATGACTTGAGCCACCATTTCTCCGTTTCTTTTCTCCGATGATACCAAACAAGGGATCAATTCCAAATCTCCACCCCTTTTCTATTTCTCCACATTTCGATTTCTTCTCATTTTCATTTCCAATTCTCTCCAGTTCTTTTAATTTACCTTATATTTTAGAATGCTACCTGATAAGAGCAACGATAATGACAGAGGGTGTTACCTGATACGAGTGTGAGAGCGAACACTACTAAAAAGTTCAGTATTACCGACGGTCATTACCAACTGCTAAAAGCAGTTGGAAATTCCCGACTGTTTTTCTATGGTTTATCGACTGTACTTTATTATGTTATTATTTATTTATCTTTTAATAAGTCGTCGGAAAAACGGTCGGAAATCGTCGGTTACCTGTCGGAAAGCAGTTGGTAAATGAAACAGCTGGAAAACAGTCGGTAAATGAAACAGTCAGAAAGCAGTCGCTAAAAGTCGTCGGAAAAACCATCGGTAATTTTACCAACCAGGTATCGTTTTGTCGGAAAACAGTCGGTAAAGCGGGATTCCGAATGTTTTCCGACTGTTTCAGCCGTCAGCAATACCCTTTTTTTGTAGTGGAAGGATCGGGATGTCCAATTCATTTGGTTCATTTTACTATAGGTCTATCTTTATGAATTAATTTTTCTGGCACTCGGTATTTTTCATCATATCAAGCATAGTTTTTTTAGTATTCTTACCATGTTTTTCTTTTCAAATGATTTTAAGTTTGAGATTTTCCGAACATATATTTCAGATTTTATTTTTGAATTACATGTTACGCAAACAACAAACCATCGATGCAGTCTTTACTATAATCTAAGAACAACAAATGATATGAGTTTAAAATCATTGTTATCTAACTATTATATTTCAAAATCTTTGACCAATCAGTTATATTATTTATGAATTTTTTTTAACAAAATATTAATTTTGAAACATAATGCATCACGAGATTACAAAGGACAAACCAAACTAATCTTTATTAGGTGACGATAAACATGAACTTAATTAAACATACCGCTAGACACAAAGTAATTAAGAGAAACATGAAAAAAAAAGCCAATGATTACATACTCAAACCTTTGCACCAAGGACCAAACCCGAACCCTTGAACTTGTCATCTGTGATTTCATCGATACGTTCTTTCATCTCGTCACTCAAGTAGTTTTTCCAATCTCCAATCTCTCCTTTCCTGAAAAACAAACGGGTTTCCACCTCCAACACCTTAAAATCCGTAACACCTGTCTTGTTCACCTCAAGATTACTCAAGTTCTCAAAGCTACACAGCTTAACAACCTCCTCCACCACCCCCTTCTCCTCCTCCTCTATAGTGAACGGCTGTCCCATGAAGCCCGCCAACTTCCTCAGCTCCACCTCCGGCTGCTTCTTCACTTCTTCGTACTTCAAGAACAGAATCTTATCCGGAGAATCCAAGCTCGCTCTCCAGTACGACAGAACATGCTCCCAAAACGGCCCAAAGTCACAAACCCCTTGGCAGAAAAGCTCGAATGCTTCATCCAGCGAAAGAGGATCCAGATCTTTCGATCTTATTTCGTTCATGAAATGCCATTTCGAAATCAACACATCTTTCGGGTCCCTACAGACGTAGACCAACTTGCATGAAGTCATGCAAGGAGGTAACAGGGTTTGAGGGAAGTGGGTTGCAAAGAGTCGTGGAGGAGGGAGGTCGGTGAAGTCAGCGGTAGTGGGGTGGAATTCGATTTCCATAATAGGGAAAGTGTTTTGTGGGCTGTGGTGGAGCAAATGGTGGTCGGAGATGGTGTAGCGGTGGCGGTTGATGGTGGAGAACATGAGGGCTTTGAGCCAAGTGGTTCCAGACTTCATGAAGGAGGCCAAGACGATATCGGAGGGTTGAGATTTGAAATAGGTATGAAGAAGCAAGTTCGCTTTGACGGCAAATGGGTCTAACCAGAAGCCATTGTAGTTGTAGAGGTGTCGAACCCTCCATCCCGTGCCTTTGGGAAGTGTTTCTATTAAGTGTTTGTGCTCCTCGCAAATCTTCTCGTATAATGCATCTTGTTTTGATTGTGATGTAGTTGGAAATGTAGACATTATCAACATGCAACAAGTGGAATAGATAATATTATTCCATTTATAGATTAGAGATATTGGATATATATTAGTAGGTTGAAAGTTGAATCGTTGAACCAACTTCATGTTAATTAAGTTGCCTTTGTTGTGAATCACGTGCGCTATAAAATCGTTGTAATAAACTAACTTTTGATGTTCTAAAAGATTTTTAATACAATGTTAAAATAAAAGTTTCTTTTGTTGCGACTTGCGAGACTCTTAAGAAATGTTTTATAAACATTTGTTTTTATAATATGTTTTTTTCAGGTGAAGTAATTATTTAAGTTTAATGAATTACACTATGTGAAAACTGTTTGGGAAAGACACCACAAATAAGAAAAGCGAAAACAATAACAAGATTTGGTTGCATACTTCTCAAGTATGATTTCTAATTCTAAAAGAGACAACTTACACCGTTTGTATATACGATATGACTATAATGCTTACAAGGAAAATCAAGCATCATCTTGGGATGATGATGATGAGGAGGACCAGGAACATCCAAACGACGCTAATGAGGAAGATTAGACGATGATGATTAGTTAGTCTAACAACTTTGAATTATGATGATTAATTGGTTTAACAAAGTTTAGGTATTACCAAACTTTGATTTTGGGTTTAGTGTTTTTGTATTGAATTAAGATTTGTTACAGTTATTGTGTAATATAAAAAAGTAGAAAAAAATTAAAAATGGTGTCGTAAGGTAACTATTTTTTTTATCACAACCAGTGGTCTTTAAAAGTAGTTTTGTATTTAAATTAGTGTTTTAAAAATCGGTTGAACCGAGAACTGGTGAAAGTAGCAGTTCAGTTGTGACCGGTTTTATGGCATTTTAAGAACCGGATTGAACCGACCGGTTTAGTGGTTGAACCGGTGGATCGAATCGGTAAAAAACCGGTTGACCCGTTTTTAAAAAAAATATTACATGTAAAACTTGTTGTTATTATTATTATTCTTATTTTTATGTTTTTTGATTAATGTAAAACTTATTGTAATGTATATTTTTAATGTTTTTAACTTGTAGATATCAAATTGTTGGTTTTATAAATATATGAACGTAAAAAAAGGAAAAACATAAAAATGTTTGGAACCGGTTGAACCGGCAGTTGAACCAGTCAAACTGTAAACTGGTCGAACCGTGAACCGGTCATCACACCTGTTAAACTAAAAAAACCGGTTTTTAAAACATTGATTTAAATTTAGGGGTTGTTTGGCAAAAACTAAATGATTAAGACGCTTTGTATATTTTTGTGCCTAATGAAAAATGATTGTTTGGTAAAATTTTAAATAAACAATATAAATAATGTAAAATTACCCTTTTAACCTTATATGTTATTCGGTTGTTTTTCTATTAAAACGTACATTTTTCCCTAAATAGAAAAATCCTAAATGTTTATTATTAATTTAAAGGTTGAAAAGCCCAAATAGAAAAATTGTAAATGTTTAGCTAGTTTTTTCTTTTTCATAAATAATTTTAAAACTTTTTTTTTCATAAAACTTTTACAATTTTAATCTTATCCTTTAATTATATACCTCTGGAAGATGCGAAAAAGGAAAGAACAATTGGAAGTAGGGGTGGTAATTTTCGACACGATCCGTTAATCTGACACGACACGATATGAAGATAAATGGGTTTGGGTTGAGGTTTTTCACTCGCGAACCCGTGAACTCGCCAACCTGCCAATTTCACGGGTTGTGTACGGTGGACCCGTTGGGTTGACAGGTTGACCCGTGAACCCGTTTACATTTTAGTTATTTATTTTATATACTTTTTTTTTAAAGTTTTTTACTTTGAGTGCATAATTCTTTAAGGCCAAAACCAAATAACCCTAAACGCCTAACAATTCTAACATCGCCGCTTTCCATTGCTTTCGTCTCGACAGTACACTCACATCACCGCTTCCAATCTGTCGTCGCCGTCACAATCTGCCATCACCGGCTTTCCAATCGTCATCGTAGGCCTTCAATTTGTGGATTCTATTGTTTAACATTGAATTGTATGTTAAACTTTGGTAATTTGGTTGTATTTTTAAACTTTGTGTTTATGATTTTTGACCCGTCAACCCATGACACGACCCGTCACGGGTAAGGGTTGAAGATCTTGACACGATTAGCTAAACGGGTCGTGTCAGTTGAAGTTTATGACCCACCAACCCGAACACGACACGCTTGCACCCCCTAGGTGGAAGCATATTGGTTTTGGTGTTTCTTTGTCACCAACTCACCATCCTCAGATTTTTCTCATCTTTTCTTTTGTATTCATCTTTTCTGTTTTGCAGCTTCTATCATTTCTCTTCGAAAACTGTTTCCAACATTTAGTTGTTTTTCTTGTGGTTGTGAATACAAATAGTTATACTATCACGGTAAGCGGATTTCTAGATCCAGAAATGGCAATTTTGAGTTGGGATTTGGTATAACATTTGGTAGAAAATGAAATCTCGTTTTGGAATTTAAAAACTTTATGGGTTCGATTTCCATATTCTAGGGCTTTTAGTTGTAGTGGATAGGGAAAGAGAAAACAACAACCATGTGGGGCAACATGGGAAAAAGAAGAGATCTGAATCTATAGGGTATGGTTTGCTGAAGGAACGATGCAGATAAATTGAACCATTCAGAGCTGCTATTTTTTTTTGCCAAACAATCAATACATCTGCTCGATTCGGGGCATTGGATGGCTTCATTCAAAGCCAAAAAATAGCCCTAAGTTTTGTTTCTAGAGACCATTTGTCGTGGCAAAAGGTGATTAGTAATTTAAATCAATAAAAAAAGATGCATAATTAAAGGGTTGAAGACAATTTATGTATTTCTCCCAGCTGTTAAATTACAAAAAACTACTTTTCTTAATTTGCATATATATATATATATATATATATATATATATATGATTTAACACACACACACACACATACATATAGAGGTAGGTTCAAATGAGAATGACATCAATTTAAGAGAATACGAGAATGATCTTAGCCACTAATTATTCTCTTCAAATACATTACCCACACCACCTCTATGGCTACAACCACCACCCACACCACCTCCGCCACCGTCGCTACCACCGCCAGCAACACCACCACCACCACCAACACCTATGTTATCGCTAGCACCACCACCTATGCCACCACCAGCACCACCACCTATACTGCCACCAACAGTAGGACCACCAGCACCCACATCACCTCTACCACTAGCAGCAACACCAAGTCTATTGTGGTGGAGGCTATGACGGTGCTGGTGGCGATGGTGGTGCTGTTGGCACAGGTGGTGTAGGTGGTGGTGATGCCGATGGCGGTGGCAGAGGTGGTGGTGGTGGTGTGGGTGGTGGTGGTAGTGGCAAAAATGGTTGTGGTGGTTAACATGTGATTTCAATGCATAATCATGTGTGATAAAGAATCATACGTAATTTTAATGCAAAATCATATGTTATTTAATAGAATCTGATTGGTTAACATGTGATTTCAATACAGAAACATATGTGATCAAAAAGAACATATGTGATTTCAATGCAATATCATATGTAATCATCAATGCAAAATGGTGATAGCCAAGGTGGTGTAAGTAGTGGCAGAGGTGGTGTTGTTGGCGATGGTGGGTGGTGGTGGTGGTTGCGGAGGTGGTGTGGGTGGTGGTGGCAGCGGAGGTTGTGGTGCTAGAGGAACCAGTGGTGTGGCCGGCGGCGGCGGCAGGGGTGGTGGCGGTGGCGGGGAGGTGGTGTAGGATGTGGTGGTGGTGGCCATGGATGTGGTGTAGGTGATGTATTTGAAATATAAAATGTGTGGCTAAGAATCATTCTTATATTCTCTTAAAAAAATTTCATTCTCGCATGACCCTTTTCTATCTATATATAGGGTTGAGTTATGTTGTTAACCACAAATAATGTGTTAACTTTGTTAACCCATCACAACCATTGATAATTTAAATATAGGGTCAAGATTAAATCCCTATAATTAGAGAATTTTGAATAATTCCAAATTTAAAAATGCAGTAAACACACGTGCATAGAGGTATTTTGGGAAAACACAAATAAATTAAAATACACATGTGTACCCCGATGAAACATGTGTGCACCCCAACGAGCTACGGTTCACTCCGGCGAAACACGTATGCACTCTGACGAACTCCGGTTCACTTCGGCGAAACACGTGTGCACTCCGAGGAACTCCGGTTCAATCTGAGGAAACACATGTGCACTCCGACGAACTCCGGTTTAATATGAGGAAACACATGTGCACTCCGACGAATTCCGGTTCACTCCGACGAAACACGTGTGCACTTCGATGAAATACCTGTGTAATGGTGGATATGTGCACATTTTCACATCAATGGACATCCTCTCTCGCCCAGATCCAAGCCAATCTCTGATCCAACGATGCCCTCCGCCAATCCGGCACCCACCTCCAGGCCCTCCAGCCATACCATAACACGGATTCCTAAGGGTGAGGGTCAAGGTTTACCTTGAAAAAGATTGGAAGAGGGTGAGGGTCAAGGCTTACCTTGAAAAAAAATTCTTAACAAGATAGCTTTCAGATTGTGTCTGCTACAAATGAGCTTAGAAGGAATCAAATCGTTCATCAAATCCAAAATGGATGAATAGACGAATTTTACCCTTTTTTGACTACACTTCATTTAACAGTGTTAATAACAGTGATCCCATCCGTTGTAAAAAAAGAAAGTGGAGAGACGCTACTCGTTAAAAATTCCTTCGGGGGACATTTTTCGTTAACTTTTTTAAACCTTAAGGACCAAATTTACATTTAACTTTTCTTAAAGGTATAAACCACGGTCACTCGCATTGTTCTCATTTTCCTCCATCTACATATCTAGACGTCGTTTCTTCTTATAAACCCTTGCCCCTAAAAAACCCTAATTTGCAGAAACGATAAGCGACCATGGCGGCACAGAAGGGGCAGAGCGATTTGACGATGAAGGAGCTTGACATCCAGATGATGCTTTCTGCCGAAGTGCATCTCGGTACTAAGAACTGTGATTTCCAGATGGAACGATACGTCTTCAAACGTCGCAATGATGGTATATATATATATAATGTTTACTTTTTCGTTTTCAGTTTAATGTTCCTTTATATTCCTTAGATTGAACCTTTTTATTTGTTTAATTATGATGCAAATGTGTTGTTTCTCCAAGCTTCAAATTGTGATTTAGGTTTGTTCTTAATTGAAGGCTGTACAGTCTTCAAATTGGTGATAAGGAACTCAACAATTGTTGATGTTCTTTGGGGAAGTTAATCAACAATATAACATGAGAAAATGTTGTTTACCTTACCATGTTGTCTTTTTAAAAGGCAAAAGGACATGTTGGAGTTTATGTTAATTGGGAGTGCTTAATTTAAGGTGCTTATGACTTATTAGCTTTCTAGGAAAGCAATAAGCTGTTTTGAAGTATTTGGATGAGTTGCTTATAACTTACAGGGAAAGCAATAAGCAGTTTTCTGAGAAGGCAAGCTTTTAACATTAAGCACTCCCAAACACCCCTTAACATTGTCTCCGGGTCAGTTAGGTTACCTACGAAAGGCAAGGGAGAATGAATTAGATTGTTTACAATCTCACTGTGTTGGTAAGATTATAGGGCATATAATTTTTATTGATTATTTTCTTGTTAGCCTGATCATAATTCCGTCATCGGATTACTGTTCGTCTTGTTTTATACTTTTATTAAACTTGACACCTCTGTTTTATGGCCTATTTAAGTTGTAACATACTTTTTCTTTACCTCAAAGGATAGGGAGGCTATTTGCGTGAAAACCTCCTGCTTGTGTAAAGGTTTTTTGAAAGAACTGGGAGAACCAGAAAGTTTGTCAACTTATTTGATAGTCTGTTGATACACTTCAGTAATAAAAAATTAAGGGGAATCATGTGGCCCTAAATCTATATCATTAGCATTTGCAATAACAAATACACATATCCTTTAAGCAAAAATTCAGATATTGCTAAAAATTTACATGTAGTTAAAAATGTCTTAAAATGGAGATTGTTGCAGTTAGTCAGGGAACAAGAGCACAACATAGTCATTGTAACTTGTATATGTAATATATGTTTTATCTGTTGTTTCTTATTCTTTTCCTATGATAACATGATATATTTTTTAATTCTCAGGAATCTACATCATTAATGTTGGCAAAACATGGGAAAAGCTACAAATGGCAGCCAGGGTTATCGTTTCCATTGAGAATCCCCAAGACATCATTGTACAATCAGCCAGACCATATGGTCAGAGGGCTGTTCTGAAGTTTGCCCAATACACTGGAGCACACGCCATTGCTGGACGTCACACTCCCGGTACCTTTACCAATCAGCTCCAGACCTCCTTCAGCGAACCCCGTCTCCTAATCTTGACTGACCCACGGACTGACCACCAGGTTTGAACGGCTTATTCAGCCGACTTTGCATATATCTGAACGGCTGTTGTTAATTCAGCTTATTACACTGCCTTACCACCAATGTATTATATGGATGAATTTTGTATTCGATCACACATTTTTATGGGTTTTTTTTACAGCCCATCAAGGAGGCAGCACTTGGAAATATTCCAACAATTGCCTTTTGTGATACCGATTCTCCCATGAGATATGTAGATATCGGTATCCCTTCCAACAACAAGGGAAAGCATAGTATCGGTTGTCTCTTCTGGCTTTTAGCGAGAATGGTTCTACAAATGCGTGGGGTTATCAACCAAGGGCATAAATGGGATGTCATGGTATGCATCAAGAAACTTAATGTTCATTAAGTCATATTTTATTCTTGTTTAACTTTGTTTTTTTGTAAGAAGACTACCCTTTTGTAAAACTTTACTTTAATTAACATTAATATTATGTTGCAGGTGGATTTATTTTTCTACAGGGAACCAGAGGAGGCAAAGAATGAAGAGGAAGATGAGGTTGCATTGGTTACTGATTACCCGGAGTATGGTGGTGGTGATCAATGGTCCGCCCAAATTCCTGATGCTCAATGGGCACCTGATATGCCACCTCCAATTGCTGCCGCCCCTGTAGCTGGAGCCACTTGGACTGCTGATGGTAAGAAACTTAGTGGAATTATTTTTATTCGATTTTTGTTCCAACTTTCTGTTTCTCTGCACTTACTAGAGGTGTTTCTTACTTGTTTGATTACTCTTTTCATAGTTTTATTAAGAGGAAACCTCTGAATCACTAAGTCGTAAATCTTGTTTGGCAAAACAAGTATGCCTCTCAATGATTTAAAAACCATTGGGGCTGTTTGTTTACCTCTTAACAGTTCTATCAAGAGGCAGTATCTGAATCGCTAAGAGGTAGATCCCGTTTGGTAAAAAAATGACCACCTCTTATTGGTTCGAAAACTCTCTGGATGGTTTTGTATCTTGGGCCTCTTTTAACCATTCAACACCCTGATTTCATCTCAACATTACCAAACAACCATATTTCAACTTGTAATATCATAAGAGCCTCTTAATCATTCTGACCATTTAATCATCTATCACCAAACCAATCAGCAACTGCCAAACAGCCCCGTTGTATCTTTGGGATCCCTTGACCATTCAGCAACCTAATTTCATTCTGAACAATTACCAAACAAACCCTATTTCACATCGCTGTATATCACAAGAGCGTCTTAAATCATTCTGACCACTTAATCATTCAGCAACTGCTAAACAGCAAATTAGCTGTGAAACTGCGATGCTTATGTTATTGGAAGATTACCTAGTTTTGATGATTTTTCTTTCTGATTCCAGCTCCGGTTTCTGGTGCTGGCGGATGGGAATCGGTGGCGGCACCTGTAGCTCCTGTTGAAGGTGTTCCTGCTGCTGCTGCTGCTGGTGCAACTGGCTGGGAATGAAGTTTATCTCGTGGTCAAACTCGTATTTAGTCTATGGATACTCTCGTACTCGGGTATTCTATACCTAGAAATATTTTCTATTCGTTGAGGAACCGTTTAGGTTATCGTTTTGGGAATTTTGGCTTACGGTTTTTTTATTAAAACATGAAACTGAAGTTATTTGATTTGGTTTTGATATTTTTTAACTTTAAATGTTTTATATGCTGTTCTTTGAGGTGATGATATTTGGTGTCCTCTTTTTAAATCCCAAAAAAGCTGCAAAATAAGGCCATGCCTAGCAAATTGGTTGATAGGTTAATTCGTGGCTGATGAAGGCGGCAAAAATAAGCTAGCTTATAAGCTAGTATGTGTTTGAATGGACCATAAACTAGCTTATTGAAATGTTGAGTGGAGTAGTGTTTTGGGAGATTTTTGTAGCTTTTTCCAATTATACATTTATTAGTATTAACTATTATATGCCAAGATACTCTTTTGGTCATTTTACATACCCATAAGTGTTGTAGGATAAATGTGTCATCGTCTAAAGGATCTGACGATAGAGATAGATATAAACATTAAGAGTTATTTATGGAATAAATCTCCTTCCATGTTATCATTATCATTATGTAATTATCCATATTTAAAGGGTTTTATGGTTAATGAGAATTATAGATTTGTCTCCCATTATATTGTTGCTCTGTTATGTTTTCCCTTTAACACGTTATCAGCACGTAAGCTCGATACTTGTTATTCATTGCCGCTACAATTTTTCTCGTCTATTGCCTGACACTATTGGATATTATTGTTACTTAAATTATTTAAGCTTAGATATTATAGTTATATATCTTGGGTTAATAGTATATTTTATTTACTATTATGTAACGGGTCATACTAGCCATATATATATATATATTTCATTGTTGTTTTGTTAGGCTGCACGCACCGGTTAGCTGGCTTCTCAGCGGGTAAACCCGCCCTACCCGCCGGCTTTGAATGGGTTGGGTGCGTGGGTAGATGAACTCGCCGGCTTGAAGGTCACACGGGTTGGGAGAGCCGTTGTCAAACGGCTCTCTCCCAACGTTAATATATTTTTTTTTCTTTTTCATTTAATATCTTCTATATATATATACCCTCCATACACAACATATACACATACCCAACCAAATATCTTATTACACAAATTTCTTCATCCTCCAACCATATTTCTTACACCACTACTCTCTTCTACATACATCCACAATGGCACAACCCGATTATTTGAACGATTCATCATCCACGGATACCGACGAAGACTGGGAACAAGATGCGCAAATCTTTGCGCATCTTGTCCAACAAGCAAACACATCATCATCGATTCGTCGTTCGAAGACCCCTAACATAGACAGGGGTCGGGTAGAAGGTAATGCAAGGCTAATGACGGACTACTTTGACGATAACCCGACGTACCCGGAGAAGACGTTCAAGCGACGTTTTAGGATGTCGAGAAATCTATTCACACGAATAGTGTATGATTCATACACACGGTACCCATATTTCCAACAACAGTACGATGCTACGGGGTTGCCGGGTTTTTCCACACACCAAAAGTGTACGGCGGCAATTCGGCAACTGGCGTATGGAATAACCGGTGACACATTTGATGACTACGTCCGCATGGGAGAGTCAACGGCACGCAAGTGTCTAAACCACTTCGTTGAGGGAATTATACAAATATATGGAAAAGTATATTTACGCAAGCTGACTTACGAAGATATTCAGCAGTTGTACGCCGCGCACGATGACCGTCACGGATTTCCCGGCATGCTCGGTAGCCTTGACTGCATGCATTGGGAATGGGCGATGTGTCCGGTTGCATGGCAAGATCAATACCATCGAGGCGATAAACCGCATCCGTCAATCATTTTAGAAGCGGCGGCCTCCCAAGACGCATGGATTTGGCACGCATTCTTTGGTTGTCCCGGTGCCATGAACGACCTAAACGTGCTCAATCATTCGCCCATCTTCGAAGATGTGTATAACGAAAGAGCACCCGACCGAAGTTTTCAAGTAAATGGGGCCACCTACAAGCACGGATATTATCTCGGGGATGGGATATATCCGGAATGGGCTACTTTTGTCAAAGCGTTTTCCTATCCGGAAGACGATAAACGAATTAAGTTTAAGGGAGCGCAAGAATCGGCACGTAAAGATATCGAACGAGCTTTCGGCATTATCCGAAAACGTTGGAATATAATCAAACAACCGTCTTGCATAATGGAGATACCTACGATGCGCAACATTATGTACGCGTGTATCATATTACACAATATGATACTCGAAAACAAAAACAAGGCCATTTGTGTTGTCCCGAACGATATTCCGGATCCACCTAACCCGCAACTCACTGAGGAGCAACGTATGGTGAATATTTTCCAACTGAGAAACTCAACTATTCACCATAATCTTCGGGCGGATTTAGTGGAACATATTTGGAACCTCGATATTGATTTTTAGTTTTTTTATTAATGTTATGTAATTTTTTTATTAATGTTATGTAATTTTTATTAATATTAGAATTTTCAAATTATTTTTAACAATATTATTTATTTAATTATATTATTTAATTAAATAAAATAAATGAAATAAATAAAATAAATTGAAAAGTGAGAGGGTTGGGAGGGTTGGGTGTGTGGTGTAGAGGGTTATGGGAGGGTAAAGAGAGGGTTGACCAAAAGCTGATGTGGAAGCTGATGTGGCATTCAAAAGTGAGTGGGTTGAGTGGGTTGATTGGGTTGGGTGCGTGTAGCCTTATGGTTGTTATCTTGTCTAAATTGAGTTTTATTTTAATTATTTTAAGCATGTTAATATTAGTTTTAGGTATTTCGTATGCTTGCTGCTTTGATTTATTAAATCTTGTTAATTTAACCATGTTAAATGTTATCATTTTTTTTACTAATTTAATTTACTCTAATTAAATTAGATTATATTGTTACGAGATATAACAATCATTTAAATTGCTTTATCTGATTGAGTCTTTAGTTTTGTTTTGTTATTCAAATCAATATAGCGTTTACCTATTTAAACGCTTATTTTGATTATGAGTTCCTACTCATAATTTTCACTCTTATAATTAATATTTGAAAGTTACACTTACAACATCATATTTGTTTAATTTAATTATAAGTTCCTACTTATAATATCTAGTTATACAATAATTTTGGAAGTTACACTTCCACCTCCATATATCTTGGGCTTTTTCCAAAAGCAAAAGGAAAATGCTATTAAAGATATTGAATTTTTGAACCTAATCTTATGTCTAAAATCAAGATTTTTGTCTAATGACAAAATCTCTCTATATAGTATTAAGATATCAAATAATTGAAATTGGCTTCATAAGCCAAAATCATATTTTTTGGCCTCATGCCAAAGCTCTATAACTAACAATGATATCTTCAAATTAAATTTGGATCAATCAAACGGGTGTAAATAAGGGATTTAAGAATTGGGAGATTTATATATTGATGAAGTATTATCAATAAAATGTAAGCAGACTAAAATCCAACATTGTTATGATAATGAAATTTCATGCATAAGGTATTGATTGTAAACCATAATTCATTGCTTTAGAAAATCATACATTATCTCTTATTTATGCAAATGGTTGAAATAACATACCCATTATTCGATGTCCTAAACTCAAAAGAACTTGAGTACAATTATATCCAATGTAATGACTCTTTTTGGAAAGGTACAAAAATATTCCTAAAATACATATTCCATATTGACCCTAAAACCAACCTCGTAAAATGGTACAAGCAATTACCATCATGTTTTGAGACCGCATGTCAACCTTACCTTTCATAGAAAATGCATTCAACTAGAAACCCCCAAAGAACTGTGGGATGTCCTTGAAGTTGTATCATTATTAATGAATTTATATTTCCCCAACGAATCGTACAACGTAATGAACCCGCTTACTTGATTACAAGAGGTAATTGATTTCAACAAAGAAATGTTGTGTCTTAAATGCATCTCAATCTTCATGGCAACGAACTCACAGAAGATGATATGATTCATAACATCGTTCTCGTTTTTTTTAATCAGCAATCATACTAATGTACCAGTATAAGTTGAATATAATCTTTAGACAAAATCATCAAACTAATGCAAGTGGTTGACGATATAACGTCTTTTTGAGTAACAAGACTACACATTTTGGGACAAAGAAAATTCCCATGACTAATAATGAATGCGTTCGAGTTGGAAACAACTCCAAAAGATTGTGAGTTAAAAACAAATTCACACACGTGACATCTATAAGCCATGTGGGTGAGATCATTAATGGGTTAGGGTAAGAGTCATCAAGGATTTTTCAAAACCTAGAGCAAATATACAAACTATTGGCTCAGGTGATAATGGATAAGTTAAAATAAACATTGGTAGCTATGTGCTACCATTGAATACTAGTTATTTAAAGCATCTCTTATGAACTAGATCAATTTTTAATAGTATCAAATTAAAAGTACATATCAAACCAATTATATAACTATTGTCGATGTAATGATATACATCAAAACAAATACAAAACTCCAATATTCTCCGTCCCATTTAGGAATGTATCGAGGAGAACTTGAGTTATGTTGACTACTCCCACATAATCTAAAGAAATAGATTAATTTCCCCCAACATAATACTTAGACGATGAAATGTCATATTAATAAGAACCTTGTTAAGATACTTGTATCAATTGAAAATTATACGAATGGAAATGGGTATATATATACATCAACTCTAATGATATGAAAGGAATATATATTAGAGAAATTAATGTGTAAAATCAATAGACTCTGTGAGTTATTAAATCATATTTTGTCATCGATAAAGAACTTTGGGACAATGACAAATACATGTTTCGACATAACCATATAGGCACCTTGGTCATGACATAGAGATCTGTGTACTAAAAATACACAGACACATTATTCGATTGAAAGGGAAAATGAAATTGCAACTCTTGACTTCTGCAGTACAAGAAGCAACGTCATCATCATAATATTCCCTCTCGAATACTTATAACTTCTATATACCCTAATACTTAGCTCAGACATAAACGAGACCATCTTAAAACTAAGAACACAAAACACAAGTATTCCATTCTTACAACGAATACAAGGTTATATTTATGGACATAAACAACCAGAATGCGGACCATTAAAGTACTTTGTGGTTCTGGTTTCGACACAATGAACGCATGTCGTATTATTTGTCCACATGAATTGTTGCACTCCTAGCACTAGTTGTACGTTTAAGGGCTCACCACCCTGATTGTCTTATAAGTTTATATGACTTAGAATGCTAGAGAATTTATATCAGAAGAATTTGATGATTATTGCATATATATATTGAGATCAATGTATAGTCTCTTATACCCCATGAGTAGATATAAAATGGTCTCATAGAGTAGTAAAAGTTGTCATGAAAAGAATGTAGATGATAACTAGAATATTGGTAATGTGCACCAATTTACATACATCTACATGGGGATGCAATATTACATGCAACATTATTAATTTGTTTTTAGACTCATAACTAGCCAACCAATATCATGCATATCAGTTGGTAATAAGCCTGATCTTGTACATTTATGCATGTTAGGTTGTGTAGTATGTGCCAATTGCGCCCTACCAACGCACCAAAATGGGTCTTTAAAAACAATGAAATATATATGTTGGTTATGAATCTCCAACAATTATCCGCTAATTAGAATCTTTGACGGGTGATTCTTATACCGCATGATTTGCGGATTGTCACTTTGATGACAGTCTTCTCGTCGTTAGGGGGAGATAGGAAAAAATATTTTCCAAAGGAACGACGAGAACTGTCATGGAATGTTTTCATTCTGTTTCATTTTGATCCCCAAACTTCATAAAGTAAAGTTGAAGTCAAACGAATCAGACTCGATACCTGATACGTTTAATGTTATATAAGAAGTGACATTATAACATATACGAGCTGCAAATATACCCGTAAAGTCAAAAGTCCCTAAAGAAGGGCACAATGCCATTGGAAAGAGCGTTGCAATCACACAAGGTGGAGGTGTGATTGAGGCCGTAGCTCCCAAAAGGAAATGGGGGGAAGCTATTTGGTTCGATAATTACTCATCTAAAGGAAGAGAAGAGTAAGGCACAACCCATGTATATCATCAACCTTTATGAGATTATCTTTGATCATAAACTATGTCCATGAATCATTACTGGAGGACGCTCCGAAGTTAATACTGATTCCAAAAATCAAGAAAATCTTGAATGAATATGAATCGCTTTACAAATTATACCTAATGATGATATATCTACATATATCGTTGCTTATGAAATGATAAAGCACGATGATATCGAACCATGCTCAGTTGAGAAATATCAACAAGAGAAAATTGGCCTAAATAAGCAATCCAGGATAATTATAATACTTAACAAATGAACATGTTTTTGGTTTGGTAGTGCTAACCCGCCAAGTGTAAAGCCTGTAGGACATAAATACATCATTTGTTTTAGAAGCGTAATGAGAATAATTAAGTCATAATGTATAAGACTCTCCTTTGGCGCAAGGTTTCTTACAACGCCCTGGATTGACCACGATAATTACTTATTTATGATGAACGTTAGAACTTATGTTAATTAATTAACATAGTAGTTTTAGAAGAACTGGAAAATGCAGCTCATTAATGTGGTTAATATATATCTATGGGGATCTAGATTAAATGATATATAAAAGTAACTAATGAAATTACATTGACCAAACTAAATAACTCTAAACCACAAAGTGTGTTTTATTAAAGCTAAAACATTCTTAGAACGATGAACCGTGCCGTTGCGTATTTGTTTAGAAAAACAAGTTCCATATTTTCAGTGTAGCTTTATATGTCGATGTTATGAACATAATAGCACTCTTGATGAAATAAGAGAACCCACAAGCTACTTGAAACCTGAATTTGAGATGAAATATCTTGGGAAAACTTGGTTTTTAAGCTAAGACACCGAGTTTGTGGAATATTAATCCACCAATATGAATATGTCCCCAAATGATCAGGCGATTTAATATGGAAAAAGCGTATATGGCTAGGACTCCCATGATCGGTCAAAGTGTTGGATATAAGGAAATATCTATTCCGTCTAAAGGATGATGACGAAGAGGTGTTCGGAGCTGGAATTCGGTACCTAAGTACAATAGGCGTATTATTGTACTTCAGATAATACACTTGACCATATATCATATCTCTCAGTGAACTTGTTAGCTTGATTTTGCTCAACGCCTACGCAATGTCATTGGAATGATATCAAAATTAATATTTTGGAATCATTGATATGGGCTTATAATTTTCCTAAAGAAAGAGGGTTGAGGTTGATAATGGAATTTCAATACCTATCTATGAGTGACTAATGTAATAGTCAGTTGGTAATTATCTGCTGATATTAATTATATGTCTAACCAATTTGGAAACTGTTCCTAAATTGGATAAAGAATTACCATAGGTAACGTTGTGATTACTTGTAAGTAAACTAAACAAATCTTATGTAACTATTCAAACTACTCCGATAGTATTACTCTATATGAGACTTTTAAGAATGTACATGGTTAAGGACTATCACTACACATATTAGAGGAGTTAGTATTTTGGTTTCTATCAATACCCTACATGCATAAATGAAAATAATGCATCATGTATCAACTAAATGAAATTAAGATACATTAAGGGTAATAATACAAAGCATATTCTATTTAACTTGTTATACTATCAACTATAATAAACTCTCCGTTAGATTTAAGTAAATCAATTAAGATGTCAAAAGAATGTGACATATTTACCAATCATTACCTAAAACCATATTTTAGAAACATGTAGAAAGTATTTAAATACAAATGTTTCATGAACTCCCTTGATTAATGAACAAATCAGGGGGAGTAGTAGACAAAAGGGGGAGTCTACTATGTATATGATATTGGTAAGTTGTTCTCTTTCCTTCACCCAAGGTTTTATTTTTCCCATTGGGTTTTGTTCCTTGGGGTAAGGTTTTAGTGAGGCAACACTAAATATACCATCTTGTTTTCTTAATTCTCATGATTAACGTACAAATCAGAGAAAACATTAGACTAAAGGAAAAGTCTATAATGCAAAGAAACTTGTGCGTTGTACTCTTTCCTTCGTCATATTTTTATTTTTTCCCAATGGGTTTTTATTTTGGCGTAAGGTTTTAACGAGGCAACAAATGTGCACCACTACTCCTTTGACTCGACACAAGGGGGAGTGTTGTAGGATAAATGTGTCATCGTCTAAAGGATCTGACGATAGAGATAGATATAAACATTAAGAGTTATTTATGGAATAAATCTCCTTCCATGTTATCATTATCATTATGTAATTATCTATATTTAAAGGGTTTTATGGTTAATGAGAATTACAGATTTGTCTCTCCATTATATTGTTGTTCTATTATGTTTTCCCTTTAACAATAAGCTAGTTTTTGTCAAACATAATTATAAGCTTATCAGCTATCAACTAGCATATCAGTCAACAATTAGCTTAGAAGCTAGTTTGCTAAACACAACCAAAGAATCTGTTCTGCAGGAGCTAATAAATTAGCTGAACTTGTCATATTTTGTAAAAGCGGCTGATAGAACATGAACAAAGGTCCCGTTCGTTCACTTACGTTCATGAACGCTTGTTCATTTACGTTCGTGAACGTTCGTTCTTTTATGTTCGTTTAAGCTCGTTTAATAAAATTTATTTACCAATGATAGATATATTAAGTTGACAAACAAGTATTTAGAAAATTAACAATTAATTAATAAATAACAAAATATTATATAACGATTGATAGCGATAATAACGATTTGATTATTAAGAAAACATTTATAAAACTTTAAAATTGTTAATTTAATCCATCCTATGCGTGCTTTATATATGTGAGTCATTTGGTGAAATCCTGGGGCATGAGCCTAGCGGCTTGAGCCTTTACGAAAAGTAGGAGTTACGTATGTTTGGTTATGATTGTTTGAAAGTTTGACTATTCGGTGAACATTTAAACGAACACAACCAAACAAAAATTTTAAAAGAACGACCACGAACACCAAATTTTATGTTTGTTTAGGCTTGTTCGTTTAACTTTTAAATTCGTTCGTTTATGTTCGTTTAACTTTTACTTCATTCATTTATGTTCGTTTACCATGTTAAACGAACGAACATGAACGAACACGAACACACCAAATTCCTAAACGAACGAACACGAACACAAAAAAATTTGTTTGTTTACAGTTCGTGTTCGTTCATTTGTTCGGTTAAGTTAAACGAACGAACATGAACAAGCCTCCGTTCGTGTTCGTACGGCTCGTTTACAGCCCTAATCACGTGGCAAGATTTTGATGGTTGTGATGCAGGGGGAATCTAGATAATGATAATGCAAGAAACCTAGATAAATCTTAATTCTACTTTTCCATATTTAAGGATTATTGTTAGCTTATTTTTATTTATAATCTATTAGTTTTATAGTTGATTTAGGTTTTTACTTTCATAGTTATCTTTTTGTTAGGCTGCTCGCACCGGTTGCTCGACTTTGAGCGGGTAGAGCCCGCCGGGCCGGCGGGTTGGGTGCGCGACGAATAAAGCCGGCGGGCTATTGTAGAATCGGCTTCTAATAGCCGTTTGCCAATGGTTAAAATTTAAATAATTTTTTTTTCTTACTTTTTTTTTCATTTTTTACTTCTATATAAATACCCCTTTATACCCAACTTATTTTTTCACACCAACTCTAAACCTCCAATTCTTCAACTCTTTAAACCTCCAATTCTTCAAACCTCCCACTCTTCAAACATCATGAATCCAAACGATCGAAACCCCGGATCTTCATCCCGGCCCGCGAAAGCTAAACGCCGGGCGGTACCCGACCCCTTTCCAACCCCCGTTTCAAAGTCGATGTTTCGCATACCGGGTTCGATCCACGATATCCACCCGATTATGAGGTCCAAATTTCTCCCAAAGGTTTTAGTCTCACAATTACTCATCCCGTGAGCTCTTCACAAGCTCCTCAACTCGGAAGTTCTTCAAAAGCTCCTCAACCCGATAATCAACCATTTCCTAATCCGTTTGTGAATCCACAATTTCCTCCACCCGATTGGGGTACTCCTTATCAACCACAATACGTACCCAATTTCCGAGCCGTACAAGATGATGGCCCGGAACATGAGGAAGAGATTTTCCCTTCCGATGAGGGGTAACTTTCACCAACGACCCAGATGGAAGAAGACATTAAGTTTTACACCGCCCCGCATGGCCATCTTCGGGGTAAACGATTCCATGATGCTTTGAAGCGGAAAACCAAGATCAAAGCCAAATATGGCTTGGATTTTTAGTTTATTTAATTCGTATTTTTTTTTGTTGTGTGATTTTTAGTTTACGTAATGTTTTAGTTTATTTTATTTAATTATGTAATGTTTCATTTTATTTAATTTATGAATTTTATTATTAATTAATTACATGTTTTATTTAATTATATTATTTATTTATATAAAATAAATTAAAAAGTGAGAGGGTTGGGTGTGAGTTGGAAATGTTTGTAGAGGGTTGGAAAAAAGCTGATGTGGCAGCTGATGTGACATTAAAAAGTGAGAGGGTTGGGAGAGTTGGGAGGGTTGGGTGTGGGTAGCCTTAGGCTAGATTATAAATAGGATTATTATCATTCATTGTAAATCAATTTTAGTTTTGATTAATTCATTCGACTTTTTAGTCAAGAATCCACTTTTGGATATATCAAATATTTGAGTTCTTTGAATTCTTTCCTACTCTTATATCGGTGTTCTTGTGAATCAACGATATACGAGATTATTGATTTACCTTCGGAATTCTTTGAATCAACGAAGGCTTGAAATCACATCCCATCCTTATCGCTCGCTGCATCAGATTGGTATCAGAGCCAAACCGACCCTACGCTATGCCGCTCACGATCCGATTCAAATCAATTTGGGTGTGAAGATTAATGTCAAAGTCGATCACGTCAACGACATAGGACTACCACAATATGATGAAGCCGAATATACGGAAGACGATGTAAGTCCCGTATTGATTTGGCAACCGATCTTTTTGAGGCCTTTAACACAAGATAGTGACTCTATGGCCATCGTTCAAGGTAAAAATTGTCACTTTGTTGTCGACACTTATAGCCAAAAGCAACTTTTTTGTGAATTGAAAAGAGAATTAATAGACCCGGTCATAGAAAACCGGAGTTCGGAGAAGTACGTTTTTAACCACGTCAATATGTTTAGACATGCTATCAAGAACACGAGCATCGATTATCTTGGACCTTTCAATGATCAAGAAGTGGTCGAGTTATTGTTGCATGACTACACAACCGTTACAAATATGATAGATCAGTTTTCGGTTTTGGCTGCAATTTTCCCGAAACCCAGCAAAGCCCGTGATGACGCATTCGCTGATTTATACGAAAATGCCTCACGACAAGAAATCAATGTTAAGGTGAATCGAATCCGCATGATCCGAGGAAAATCAAGAAGGTTAAATATTCATTTTTCCAAGTGGAAACGACGTCTTCTCAAAATATTATTGAAGATAAAGCAAACTCGAGGACGAGTTTTTTTTAGCCGGGGAGGATGATGCAGGGAATCTAGATAATGATAATGCAAGAGACCTAGATAAATCTTAATTCTACTTTTCCATATTTAAGGATTATTGTTAGCTTATTTAGTTTTATAGTTGGTTTAGGTTTTTACTTTCATAGTTATCTTTTTGTTAGGCTAGATTATAAATATGATTATTATCATTCATTGTAAATCAGTTTTAGTTTTGATTAATTCATTCGACTTTTTAGTCAAGAATCCACTTTTCGATATATCAAATATTTGAGTTCTTTGAATTCTTTCCTACTCTTATATCGGTATTCTTGTGAATCAACGATATACGAGATTATTGATTTACCTTCGGAATTCTTTGCATCAACAAAGGCTTGAAATCACATCCCATCCTTATCGCTCGCTGCATCAGGTTGTCATCTAGTGTAAAAAATGGATTGTCAAAAATGTTTCGTAGCATTATGCCGACGTGTCAACGATGCCCCTAAGCTAGTAAGAGACTTTTTACGACCGGTTAAGTATATATCGTTATAGGTTTATCTAATGTAGTTGCTCGGTTTATGATGTTGTATACATCATATACCTTAATGATCACTTACCGATAACCTGTGCCTCATAGCACATGGTATTCTTTTTATTAATTCAAACTTATATTTTATTAAGCAGTTCTTGTTCTTTTCTTTTGAAGTTATTGTTAGGATTGTGTGCGAGACAGTAACAGGGTTATCGTGTCCAATGTTATAAGACACTAGTAGGTCACACCGCTGCACACCTAATTGAGAACTTTTGTGTGTAAGAGATAATTGAGAAAAGAGAAATAAATAATTATAAGTTAATAATTATTTGTTAGATTAATTAATCAGTAAATTAATTAATTAAGTAATTAATTAATTAAGGGATTAATTAATAAAGAGATAATTATGAAAGGAATCTTAATCAAATACAAACACTGCCTTATTTATGTCTATAAATAAAGGCTCAAAGGTTTTATCAGATAGATTTTCCTAGCACAAAAATTACTCTCTCTCTTTCTCTCTCTCAAACCGCCGGCCTCCCCTCTCTCTCACACATCGATCAGATTTTTTCTGATCATTCACGGTGGTCTAGCAACCCTCTCGCGTGGTGTCAGTAGCGGTGTACCCCCTGCTCGCTTTCCGGAGAATTTTTTGCTAAAGGTAAACCATCAAACCCTCTTTATTGTATCTGTTAAGGTTTAAGTTGGATCAGGCTATTGGGAATCGTTTTTGTTATCCGCTGCGCACCGTTAGTGCCTACGGTTCCCAACAGTGGTATCAGAGCCACTTCTTAAACCTACAGATCAGGTTTAATTGTTTGATAATTAGGTTTAAAAATTTGATTTTTATATGTTTCTAAATTGTGTAAAAATTGGATTTAAAAAAAAACCTAACAAATCGGAAACTCGTGGTGGAATGGCGGAAGTTAGCCGACCGAACCAACCACCACGTCACCGCAAAAACCACCGACGGTTCACCACAGTTGGTGGTGGCCGCCGGCTGCCACACCCGAGGCCCACCGCACCACCGAATGTGGTGGCGGTGGCGATGGTATACGAAACCACCACACAGCAGTGTGGTGGCGACGGTCCTACGGCGAGAAACAAACCACCGCACCACCGTTTGTGGTGGCGGTGGTAGTTGATTCGATCTCCGGCGCCGGCTGTGGCCGATTGCGGGTAGCGATCATCACCGGGCTGCCTTACGGGCTCGCCGCGGGTGGTGATCGAGGCCAAACCACCAAAAAACAACCATCGCACCACCGATCATGGTGGTCGCGGCTGTGAACGACGAACACCACCGCACCACCGATTGTGGTGGCGGTGGCGATTGGTCACGGAAGCGGCGATAAGAACAAATCGCAACCACCACACCACCGTACGTGGTGGTGGTGATCGCGACCGAAATCGAAAGCCACAGCGGTGGTGGCGATCGATTGAATATACGCCGCAAGCGGTGGCGGTGGTGGTTTTTAGATCACTGCCGTCGCCGGCCTAGTTGAAAAACGACCGCCACACCACCGTCTGTGGTGGTGGCGGCGATGGTGTTGTACGCCGCGATCGGCAGTGGTGGTGGCGTGTTGCTGCTGCCGCCGTCGATCTTCAACCACGGCGATGATGGTGGTGGTTTGCCGCTATTGTCGCCGATGGTAACGATGGCGTTGGTAGGTTTGTTGTTTACGTTGAGTGGCGGCGGTGATGGCGTTGTTTTCACCATTATCGTTGCCGGTACCGGTAATCTGAAAAGTACCAGTCCCGCGCCGTGAACTGCGGCTTCGCGCCGGGAACAGCGGCTGATGGGGAAGGTTGCTGTTTTTCGTTCTCTTGAATGACAAGTTTTAATCAGATCAGATAAAACCCTAGTTTTTACTAGTTTAATTAAATTAATTTTAGTTAAAGTAAAATTTGGTTAAATTTCAGTTTAATCGTCATAGTCAAACCCCTTTTGACCCGTGGTTGTGTTTTTATTTATTTGTACGTATGTTTTTATTATTGGTTACGGGAGGCCTACGTGCCGTTTACAACCCGCTATTAAATTGTAATGTTTTTAATAATAAGTAAAATTGAGACCCGAAGACGGAGCCAAGGAGACAGCCATGGAGCTTGGAGCCAGTGGGAGCGTCGAGAAAATTTGTCCCTTAGGAATAAAGACCGTCGTTTTGTGATGGCTCACGAAACGACAATAGTTAAGGGTTTTTGAATATGACATGTTTTAGACTGCGTGGTTGTTTACATTTATTTAGACTGTGTGGTTGTTTATATTTAATTGCATTGCGTGGTTATTTAGTTACGTTTTTAAAATTAAATATAAACGGTTTTAAAATTTAATGTTTTAAAAGAAAAATGGATACAAATAACAGTTTGTGTTTTGAATCCAATTTTTTTGAAAAACTGGCAATTTTAACCCTTATCAAAAATTATAGATTAGTAAGTGCAACCCACTTTAGGGGCACCTCCGGTGTAAGGTACATAGGGCGTTGTAAGTGCACACACTATGAACGCCCGTGTTCAAACCGAAATTGGAGGGTGATAAAACTCTGTGAATTATCTCCGGGTGGTACCGGCCAGGGTTTGTCCAGGTCCCGGGTGGTGCAGTCTATTTTGGTAATTATTTATTCACCGGGTGGTACCGGGCCAAAATGCACTAGAGGGACTAAATATGCACGGATTAAATATCCGATGTCCCGACGATCTAGAAATCGTATTTTCGAATTAAAATGCGATTGGTATAGTTTTTACCTAGCATAAATCGCATGAGTCGGTTTGACATGATCACATGCTTCCCGACACATGTGAAATATGGATTCTAGTCTAATAAATTTATTTTAAGGGTAATAATTTATTAGAGATTTTATAATTATAAACTAAGCTTGGAATTTTATTCTTTATTGTAGATGTCTTTTTCTGCAATCCCGTTTTATACCCCTGAGGAATCACTGAAACTCATCAATGGAAAATGGAAACTTACAGGACAAAATTTTCCAGTTTGGAAAATGCACCTTGATAGTTGTTGGGTTTTTGTGGGTTCCCTCGGGTCAGACTGACACGAGGATTATCATGGATCACGAAACCTTACTGGTTCGATAAATCCCACTGGTCTGATAACCAAACTGGTAAAAGACCTATTATGATCAAAACACACTGTTTGATCTTATGCGGAAGCGTTTAAGCTAAAAACCCTAAACAAGCTTATAGATCTTAATCAATTAGTTTAACTAATTCTAACAGTTTCGATGGTTTTACCTGGATCGCTTGAGAATTGATCCACCAGTGATTGACCTACGAATTGTTCCTCTAGCAGAACTGAAACCCGAAATCTGAGAAACCAAACTGGAATCCGAGAGAGAGAGGGGGCGGCGCCGATTGGGAGAGAGAGAGAGCGACCTGGAAACTGATTTATGAGTTGGTTCTATTGAAAATCTTAACTTTTCTTTAAACTCATAAGCCTTATTTATATGGAGGAAAAATACAATTTGAATAGGATCCAGTTTCCTTATTGTAATTATCTCAATCTTTTCCTTATTTTACTGGAAAAGAATTTGCTTATGATAATTATCTATATATATATTATATATATATATATATAATACTATTAATTAACTATTATATATTTATTTCATCAAATAAATATACAATATACTTAATTAATTAATAACCCTCCAACTTTGAGATTTCTGACTGAAATTACCCAACTGATTTATAATTGACTATTATAAATCCTAACTCTCCATTTCTAGGTTTCATATAACTTATTCGATTTATAGGTCCTCACAGGTGTGACCCTCAAGTGTCTTGTAGCATTGGATGTGTGATCACCTGGTTTGTCAACTCTGCACATAATTACTAACAGATTCCCACTTGTGCAAGTTGCCAATACCGCCTTGATTACACGGACCTAAGGAGGCCCCTAGACAGGCACTTAGGCTAACCAGGTTACAAGAACTCTTATACCCAGACTGGTCATATAATCATTCCGTAAGGAAATAGTATCTTTGAACTACTGTTCATTGATTGGGTATATCTTGGCTTTTCCCTTTGCATCACGATATTTCATCTGTGAGTATGAGCTTGGAAGGTGTCAACTCTAAATACTCAAGATTCTGTTTTCTCGACTATCCGACTTTTACTGATAGGTAAACGACAAAGAACTAATCAGTTCGTTTGGGCATGGCCTTGCACTTCATCAGTGTATTCAGTCAGTCAAGAAGGGCCCAGAAATATCTCTCTTCAGAGAAGAGGTGCAAATCCCATCTTGCATATCTGCCTTTAACACCACGGCTTCCGCTGAATCTAGTTACGCCCTTTATAGCCACCCTGTTACGGCGTAGCGGTTGAGTGCACTAAGTATTCAGTAGTCCTCATGATATCAAATCAGATACCTCAGGTGATAGGGACAACCACTGTGAGATTTACTTATGACTGATTCCAAGAAGTAATCTCAACTGCGGATCATGTCCGATATTTGCTACTCTATCAAATATCTGTGCAACTTTTAGTCTACAACACTTGTAGCTGTTATTCAGTAACTGATCATAACTACCTAAAAGTTCACAATGACTTTAACGCCTTATCGGGTTCCCACCACGATAAGTCGTCACGGACAAATTTTGAATGAAAAACTGAAAACTAGTTTCATTCCTGGATTATAAAACATGCAAAATTTATAAAAGTAATAAAGAATTTAATTTTGTATAGTCCATATTACACTCTGTAATAATAACAAAATTAATGACATTTCTTAATAACTTTTATGATATCTATTTAACGTTTGTTAAATACTGATCTAAAATGAAGTATCACCTATCTTTAGTTTAAATCCTTTGATTTAAGTTTACCATTTTAATCAAAGTGATAACCAAATAATATAAGTTTGTATTTACTGATACAATCCTCTTAATTATGCTAATTATAGTTTTTGCAAGCATTTAAACAAAAATTAGTCTTTTATTCATATCCCTTGAACTTGGAGACCTGGAATAACTCCCAGTTCCTGAATATGTAAAACTAAACTGCAACTTTCCTTAGTTGCTGTGTAGATGAATGATTTCTACCTGAAATCAGATTCCATTTACTATGCTGGTAAATTTACTGGAATTCTATATTTAATCCAACACTTTAATTATTGATTTAAAAGTCAATCATGACTTTATTTTGTTTCAAGGATCTTTTATCCTTTTGACTATAAGGTAAATTATATCTTATGAATTCTCATCCTACATGGATCATGAATTCCGAGATATATTGAATCAATAATTATATCTTTTATTCTTTATCTTTAGACTAGATAGAGAATAAATTGGGCTCCCAGTAGACTATATGAAAACCAATTATTACTCAAAATTCACTATTGACTTAGTCAAAGCTTTGATTAGTCAATTCTATTTTAAGTAATACACTTGAGAATTCTAACATTTATAAACTTAACTGGATTTTGTTAAATCCTAACTCCAAAACTTGGAATTTTCCTAGTTTTATAAATACTGTTATTAACCTTGTCTAAGTTAATATCCCAGATTCTCTTCTGAACATTTGAATAAACAAACTTGATCACAATATTTATTCATAAATGTTTTATTCCCAAAACACATTCCTATAGAATTTCGTGTGTTTTGATAGTTTTCATATAAATTACTTCAATAAAGACTATTGAAGTATCTGTAACAGGCAATATCTAGGACCAAATGGATTCAAAAAAATACTAAGTACAATCAGATATTTCGATGTCAAGACAATAACCTTTAAAATTAAAACCATAGAATTATAAATCTAAAAATATAATCATCCCAAAAATAACTGTTTTAAAACATAAATCCAAAACGTCTTGACTAGAATTGAAATGAACTGGTACTTAAGATCCTCAGCAACTTCTGGGCACTTCACTTCTGACCTCCTGCAATAGTCATTTGCTCTAGGTATCAGTATACTTGTAAACTAACAAGTAAGAAGTGACAAACTAAAGCAATCATAAATATCTGAGGTTTACATACCTGCTTCATGACGCTTTGGGCAGTTTTGCCTCCAGTGACCGACCTCATTGCATGTGAAGCAACGGTTCTCGGTCCTAGCTTTATTTGGCTCAACCTTCTTGCCCTTGCCCTTGCTTTTGCCTTTCTTGGGTGCACTCTGGACGGCCTGGACTGGTCCCTTCCCTTTGCTGGTGCTAGCATGCCCATTCTTCTTTTTCACCCCTCCGTCTCTTACCATCAAGACATCCTTGGTCTTGTTCTTGTTCCCCATATTCAATTCAGTTGTCTTAAGCATGGAGTGTAATTCTGCTATTGACTTCTCCATGTTATTCATATTGTAATTATTGTAATTGACTACAAAGGGCCTGTAGTCTTCTGACAGTGAGTTGAGTATGGTATCTGTTGCTAGCTGCAACGGAACTGGGTGACCAAGCCTTTCCAGATGATCCAAGTGCCGTTTCATTTTCATAACATGGTCACTTACTAATGTCCCTTTAACCATCTTGCATTCATTAAATGCTTTTGTGGCATCGTAACGTTCTGTACGGGCCTGTGTCTGGAACATGTCCCTCAACTGGCGGATCATGTCATAAGCATTTGTGTTTATGAGCCCTGCTTACAGATCTGGGCTCATAGTTGCAAGCATGAGGCAGGCGACATCCAGTAGATCATCTGAATGCTTCTTGTGGGCATTCCTGGCAGCAGCCGAAGCAGTTGCCGGAGGAGCCTCCCCAAGAGGCTCTTCAAGGACATACCATTTCCTTTCGTGTCTGAGCACAATCATCAGATTGCGCTCCCAGTCAAGGAAATTGGAGCCGGTCAACTTGTCCTTTTCTAGGATAGAGCGGAGGGAAAGATTGTTAGTGCTGGTAACAGTGCTTGCCATCTACACACATTAAAACTTTTGGTTTTTAGCAACTGTAAATAGATTAAATTCCAATAAGTATCAATAAACCCTTAAATGATCAATTTATTGGACTAGGACCCTTATTTCATACGTCCTGATGTGCGGATTGTTCTTGCTCCACCAGGTCCGTATTTATTTTGGTAGGTAAGGACTTTTACCAATCATATCTAACTGACATGACTCCTAGATCTTTTCGGAACCACGGTAATTATCCGTACATGTTTCAGTCCCTCTAAGTTCATTTTGGCCCGGTACCTCCCGGTGAACTTAACAGTACCAAAATAGATCTCACTATTTTGGGGACCTGATCACTATACTATGGCCGGTACCACCCGGAAATAATTCGCAGAGTTATGTAACCCCTCCAGCTTCAGTTTGAACACGGACGTTGAAGGTGTGATCACTCATAACGCCCGTGTACCTTACACCGAAGGTGCCCCTAGATGGGTTGCACTACTGATCTATGATTTCCGGGGTTTTGAAAAATTTTACTTCCAGGTTTTCGAAAAACATAATTCTGAAAAACTGATTGTCATAAAGGCTAATGATGTTTTAAACTAACTGTTTTAAACATACATGCTATTTTAAAACTAATTGTTTTAAAATCATTTGCTAATTAAAACTAACTGTTTTAATAGCGTACTTAGTTGATCAAAACTAACTGTTTTTGTCAACTTGCCTCTTCTATATGAAACAATCATTTATAGGTTTGAAAACAAAATCTACCGTTTTTTTTAAAAGTTCGAAAAACTGGTAATTTTTAAATATATAACCTATATACTTTTGTGATATAACCTAGTTTTAAAATAACTTCTATTCTAAACATGTAAGATATCACAAATAAACATTCACCATGCAGTTAAATAACAATCAATCACACAATAGCCAATTATAGTTTTTGCCAACGTTTATTTCCTAGGAACTAATAATGACCTATTCTTAAAGATTTCAAGACTTGCGTAGCTCCCACTGGCCTTGTTATCTTCGTCTGGACTCCTGGAAGGAGGAAAAAAACTCCAATAGCTCCTACTGGCCTCACCATCTCGTAAGAATAAGAGGGAAAAGTAGAACTATCTATCCTAAGGTCATTATTACATAAGGGGTTGTAAATGGCACGCATGCCTCCCCGTAAATATGTCAAGGGTCTAAGTTGGCAAACACTATAATAGACATATATATATTTATATATATATACTCAAACTGAGATGCATATATGAATTCAAGCAATCACGCAATTATATATAAAGCATAAATAAGCAATATAAGAAATAAACCTAGATCCGTTAAAATTATCTCGTCTCAAAAACGCAAAACTTGGTTTTAACTGATTTATAAAAAAAATTGTTTTATAAATCTAAACTAATATTTTAGTCTAAAAATAGTTTTATTTATTTAAAAATACCCTTTTATAAATAAAACCGATTAGCTAAAATATTTGCCTTTTATCCTAATTTATATCAAACCGGGTTTATCAATCAAATTTTAAAATACTAGCCTTTGTGTTTTAATTAGAAAAACACGATATTAGACCTATTTGAAAAACTTAATTTTTATAAAAGCTTATCAAACTGGATAATTTAGTCCAACTGGTTTGATAAAACAAAATTTTTATTATAAAATTTTCCCAAGTAAACTTAATTAATTTCGGATAAAAAGACTTAGAATCAAAACAAACCCCTTTTTGGGCCACAACTTAGTCCAAAGAGCTGGGCATTGGGCCTGATAACATAACTTGGCCCAGACTGACGAAAAACCCTAGACAGATGTCTTGGCAGCCCTGCTCTCGCGCGAGGTCATGGTTCGCGCCGCGAAGGTTTGGTTGCAGGTTTGGTTGCACTCTGACCAAATGACGGAGTGAGGTATGAGGGATGTCTGTTGAAATGCAGTAGGCACAACACGAGAGGAAAGATATATGTAGTCAATTGTTGGTAAGTCACATATATGTTTTTATTTATTAAGTAAATGGATGGCAATTAATTAATTATGGTCAAATCTAGTTTAGTAGAATGTATAAAAATAACATGTCATTAACGTCCAACATGCATGACCAGGTTTTGTTATTTAATTAATGATTCAACAATGGGTTCTTCTGATTAATTGATAGTTATTTCCTCTTTGTATTAATTATTATAATTTCCACAATACGTTACATGATGGCGGTTTAGGACGTTTTTGATTTGTAATGCAAACTTCAATTCGTCCTTCCTCCGGTTAAATATTTATCAATAATTCATAATTACTAAAACTTTTCTGCATGGTTTGAATCAATATATATATATATATAATTAAAGTTCGATAGGATACACGATTAATGTTTGGACATGCATGACGTATATAAGCATTTTTAGTGTTGTTTTGAACAACAATTATGTTATTTCATTATAGATCTTCATCATCAATAATTTATAACTACTACTAAAAAGTTTTTAGTTTAATTGTTTGAAATAATATTAAAGTTTGATGAATACACTATTATACATGAAATGCTTAGCGTTAGGGACATCATTAAGTCTTTACAGCGTATATAAGCGCTTCTAATATCACTTATTTTACAGATTGATTATTACAAGTATTGAGAATTTTATCCGGCAAAAGGACATGGAAATGACCGAGGGTCTTACCAGGTCAACGCATACACGTGCTTCCAACAATCCCTTTTGATGGTCGACGATGTTACACAATAAGGTAAGCAGGGATGATATCTTTAGTACATGACTGTCTAGTTATCTATAAAGATTTGGTAATTGAACGACTTCTTAGTCTCAACTGCCACCTATATATATGATCAGAATTTTAAGGAGTAATTTGGTTAATACACTAAATAAAAACCTAAATTGTGTATATATACATGTTTTATACATCATATACATTAATGAACACTTGCCGATAACCTGTGCCTCATAGCACTTGGTATTCTTTTTATTAATTCAAACTTATGTTTTATTAAGCAGTTCTTGTTCTTTTCTTTTGAAGTTATATGACTTGCAGTTTTATGTGATATAAACGGGTTGTTTTATTGTAATATATCGTTGCATGTTATAGATATGTTATAGATATGTTTTGTGTGCATGCTTATGGCTACTTACATTTGTCCCACCATCTTAATGATGCTAACTGTTTTCTTTGGGACTTTGCTGATTTTAGGATCATTGTAGGAACTTTAATAGATTTTTCTTTCTTTATTTGCTGTTTTCACCACCTGTGTGTCACTTGACACAACAGGTTTGGTGTTTGCTGTTTTGGTAGTGCAGAAACAGAGGAGCAGGTAAGGATCTTTGGATCCCACTCTCCTCTTCAATGGTTTAAGTTGTTTGGTCATGTATGTCATAGATCTTTGGTTAAAAGCCCTTGGCTTTAGACTATTTTTGGATCAGTTTGCTGATTTTGGTTTTGAGTTGTGTACCTATATGGTCTTTTGAAATCTGTTGAAGTACAATTGAGTCTTATTCCATGCGTGCCAACCATTTGCTAAGTTGTTTGGATTGTTTGCTGAATTTTAGGTCTTACTAGTATAGTTAGTGTCAATTGGTCACTTTGAACCAATTTTTGGTCAAGTCTTGGTATAGAATGAATTGGAATCAGTCCCCAACTCTTCTTTGCTGTTTTGAGTCTAAATAAGTCTTTTGGGAACTGATTTGCATGAGCTTTTTATCACTTATCCATCAAGTGTGCACAAAAACAAAATAAAACAGATAGTTGGATCCTTGGTATTGCATATAGTGATTTTATAGCCACAATAAGCCTATGATTGCCATGCTTAGCTTAAATAAGCCATCTTATGAAATTGTAAACCATTTCTTTGTTGCAAACTTGATCTTTCATGCATTGAGGACACTGCAACCATCAAGTTTGAGGATGGGAGGATGTCTATTTAAGCACTCATTTGCTTTATTTTGTACAAAATACACACTTAGACCAAAAGTAACATCAAAGAACAAAGTTCTAAGGTCTTGTGTGCAAAAGAGTGTCAATGCACACCAAAGATACCTCTTTAAGAGATGCATAGTAGGAAAATTGTACTATGGAGTGATATAAAAGAGAGATGAGGTAAAAGACAAGCTTTGAAAGGAAAAAGTCAAAGAACCAATTCAATGCCCAAATTTTTTTTTTGGAATCTGGTTTTGAAATACAAAATGTTGGTCTTATATTTCATGGGATGGCAGACTTTGTGCATAAAACATGGTTAAGCATAGGTTTATGAAGGGCTATAAGTATCACACCTTGTTAACTTTGGACACAACCTTCTCTTTAAAACACAAAAACATGCATATCTTGGTCACTTGTGAAAAAGCTCATGTCTTTTAGGTTTTTAGCACTTTGAGTCTTTATTTTGTCTTTTTCTCGTTGTTTGGGGACAAACAACAGTTTAAGTTTGAGGATGTGATAGGTGTTATTTATTAACCCCTATTTTGAGTCTTTTAGTTCACTTTTTCACCATTTTGGTAGCCCGTTGTGTCTATTTAGTCCTATTTCATGCAAGATTAGTATATATTCGTATCCTAACTAGTTTATAGTTAAATATGCTTAATTTGATTTAATTTTGGTACTTATGTAGCTTAATTGCAGTTTTTGCAGAAAATGGCCCAGTACTACAGGATGCTATAGGAGTGCTGTAGCAGTGTGCAGTATTGTTGACAGCGGATTTTTGGACTCCTACTCATTTGGGCCGGGCTTAGGGGACTGTTTTGGGCCAAGGGATTCAGCAGCCCGTTTTTGAAGACTAAAGGCCCAAGCCTTTCTTATATTATATTATATTTTGATGAAACTTGGTGCCTAAGTCTCATATTAGTATAAATAGAAGGCTAAGCTTAGTTTGTAATCACCAATTTTTCTTTACTTTCTTTTGTGTTTCGGGTTACTTAGTTCAGTGGTTCGTAGTTACTAGTTCGAAAACAATTTCGCAAGTTAAGTGGTGCTTAAGTTCTTTCCGATCTTTAGCATTATTTCACTTGTCGTCTTTTGATATTAATATAATTTCCGAAGTGTTTTTAGTTACAACGTGTGTTCAAGTTTTCAAGTTACTTATTACGGATACGTTATTTCACCATTGTACGTGCTTTTAAAAAGTTCTTCGTATTGTCAAAGTTCGGTTCTTGTTACTTACAATATTTCATCGTGTTCTAAGTGATTTTCGAAATTAATCATCAAGATTTTAAGTTTACGTTCAATTTGAAAGTCTTTCGTCTTTTCAAAACAAAGTTCATCTCAAGTTAAATCATTCATCAAGTTCACGTTTTCACTAATATATGCTCGAGACTTCCTTTGCAAGCAACTTCTTTGTCAAGCTTCCATCACAAGGTACAAAGTGTTGTCAAATCTACACTTTTGTACCTTTTTGTACTTTTTAGTACCTTTAAGTACTTTGTTGTACTTTCAAAAGACTTTTCATTCTTTTTGTTACTTTCTCCATAAGTTACTAGTTTAAATCCAATTTATCAGTATTATTAATTACGTAATCTTAATTATAAACACTCTGTTTCTTCTAGATTAGATTTATTTCTAATAGTGAAGAACGTATTGTGTAGTAATTACCAAATTATTACTTTTCTTCCGAGCAAAGCTATTTTCTTGAACTGTTTACTTACCGTTCTTTGATTCCTGATCTGTTTATTACTGTTATCTACATTTCTGTTCTTTTGGAATTATTTACACTCTGTATCTCTCAAGTTGGAATTATTTCCAATATTGAAGACCGTACTGTGTATTAATTACCAAGTTACTTTACTTTTCGATTGTTCTACTGGTCACCTTTCCAGTATTTATTATTTCTACCTCAGTTATTTACTTTATTGCAGTTTCCTGGTCAGCTTTCCAGTGTTTACTTTCCCGCACTTCTACTGGTCACACTTCCAGTATTTACTTTTCTGCTCTCTTACTGGTCATTTCATCCAGTATTTATTTTCCAGTTATTTACATTACAAGCAATTTACATGCTTTTATTTTATTGGAGTTATATACACTCTGTTTCTCTCATCGAAGAGAACGTATTGTGTAATAACTACCACTCTGCTTTATTTCTGCAATTTACATTAATCGCAATTTAATTTACAGCAACTCTACTGGTCATAATCCAGTGTTTACATTCCAGCACTTACAGCTTTCATTACTGCTTTCATTTCTTCTGCCATTTAAGATTCCAGTACTCACATCTTTCGCGAGAAGAATCCGAGCCATGATGGGCTAATTGCCTTAGCTTGGGGTGTGAGGAAATGTTGAGACCGTTATCGGTGTGAAAGTATATCCTGTGCTTTACTGTTGTAATCTAGCTGTTTATTGCAGGTGTTTGATATTTCATTGAAGATTGTACCAAGTTGACTGACGACCAATTTAGTACATGAAAGTGCACTAGCTTTCAGAGTTAGGATTTATGTTAAACATCTGTAATAGACGTGAGAAGGCTAAAAGTAGCTTTAGTACTTAATTGTGCTATACTCATCTAGTGAGATTGGTAACACTGTGTTGTGCTAGGATTCGTGACTAATATATCACCTCTGAATGCACGTTGACCTGTGTGTACTCTTAGGAGGCCGGTCAAACCAGTAGTTGGACCTTTAGTAAGCATAGGATTATTTCTAGATCACCTGTGTCTCATCAAACCCTTGCACCCTGTGCTTCTTTCTCTGATAGATTTTACAACCAATCATTCACCATTTGCTTAAACAGCATCGGTCAAAATCCTCGAATTCGCCATCTGAAATCATCTTTTACGAACTAGACTTTTTGCTAAAAAGACTTTTTGCACAAAACCTTCCCTGAGGATCGATATCTGGTATTTACTTACCATTATTACTTGTTACGGGACGACAGTAGTTCAAGGTGTATACTTGCGCCTGGTTCTATTTTCTAGTTGAATCTCACAGTTCACGGACGGTCGTTTTGTTTTCCTTGCTCTTGGGCAAGGAAAACTGCCTAACAAGTTTTTGGCGCCGTTGCCGGGGAAGGTAGCTAAGAGTTCTTTTCTGTTTTAAGTAAAGCTTTTAAAATTTGATTTTTCTACCACCTTTTTGAAACAGAGGCGTATGCCAAGAAAAGTGCGCGGGGAATTTTTCGATTTAGATCCAGAGATGGAAAGAACTTTCCGTTGGCAAAGAAAAGTACAAAAAGAGCTTTTAAAAAATACTAATGGCTGACCAAGAACACCCTCCCTCTGATGAGGAAGATTATAGTGATGAGGAGGAACTTTACCAAGAGCAGGATATCATCCAACTGGCTAACTCTAAAGATGGCGGGATTATGGATTATGCCGTTCCTGTTTTGAGGCAACTCCATTCAGGAATACTTAAACCAAAAATCAAAGCCGCCCATTTTGCTCTTAAACCACTGATGTTTTCTATGCTTCAAACTAATGGCCAGTTTGGTGGTACTGCACTTGAGGATCCTCACTCTCATCTAAAATCTTTTATGCAAATATCAGACTCTTTCCGTATACCGGGAGTCTCATCAAGTGCCTTGAGGTTATCTCTTTTTCCATTTTCACTCAGGGAAAGAGCCAGAGCCTGGTACGATTCACTCGAACCAGATTCTATAACCTCATGGACCCAAATGGCAGAAACGTTTTTGAAAAAGTACTTCCCACCCACCAGGAATGCTAAGTCCCGACTTGATATTTCCACTTTTAAACAATGGGATGACGAGGCAGTTCCTGATGCATGGGAAAGGTACAAAGAGCTTTTGAGAAAATGCCCTCACCATGGCATTCCGTACTGCATACAACTAGAAACCTTTTACAATGGTTTAACTCCCACTGCTAAAGGAATGCTAGATGCTACGGCAGGCGGAGCTTTCACAGGAGTTACATATAATGAAGGATTCAAAATCCTAGAAAAGATATCCAACAACAGCGGACATTGGGCTGACCCACGGGGAGTCCCACCAAAAAGAAATGCTGCTAATGTTCAGGATACAGATGCCTACTCAGCTTTGGCTGAGCAAGTTTCCAATATGGTTGAAATGATGAAGAATCTGTCCAACCCTAATGGAAATGAAAGGGCACCTAAAAAGCAAGTTCGCTTTGTCACTTGTTCATACTGTCAAGAGAACCATTCATTTGAGGACTGTCCTGGAAACCCAGAGAGTGTCAACTATGTTAATCATAATAATTACACACAGACCACCGGGGCCTTCTCTCCCACTTACAATTCTAAGTGGAGAGATCACCCAAATTTGGGGTGGCATAGTCCAGCACTCAACCCACCAATGCAAAAGCCCCATGGACAGACCAATCATCCAAGTCAGAATAATAACCACCACCAACAACAGAGACATGTTCATTTTCAGAACCAGAACCATCAGTCTTCTTCTTCATCTTCTCACCATAGGCAAAACAATCAAAATGATGCCCCTCCTACCTTGGAGGCAATGCTGAAAGGGTTCATGGCCCAAACACAGGCATCAATCAAAAATCTGGAAAACCAGGTTGGCCAGATAGCTCAGGAGATTAAGAAAAGACCTGATGGGACTTTGCCCAGTGATACTGAGACACCTCAGAGACCTGGGAAGGAACAAGTCAAAGTTATTACCTTGAGGAGTGGTAAGACTTTAATAGAAAACAATCAGGTAAAATCACACACACCACCTGAGAAAAAAGATAAAGAAAAAGAAAATACAAAAATAGAGCCCGAGAAGAAAAAGGTAGAACCTGAAAAGACCTTTGCATCATCATCTTTTACTAATATTCCACAGTCTTCCAAAGAGAGTAACAAAAGACCTCTGACACATGCACCACTTCATGAAAAGTCAGACCTTCCACTGTTATTCCCAGATGAACCTAAGAAGGTACAAAAGAGAGACAAGACCCTTGTTAGTGATGTGTCACAATCTGGTGGCAGTCCTAAGATTCATCATACACCAAAGAGGCTAGATACAATCCTTGAGGAAGAACCTGTCATACAACAAGTAGTAGAGTATGATACTCTACCTACTTCACCACTTGCACCACCACCTGCCCCTGAAAAGGCTACTACTTCTGCTTCAGTCGGTCGTTATATTCCTTATCCCGAAAGGTTGAGGAATCAAAAAGAAGAACAACAGTTTAAAAAATTTCTGGATGTTTTCAAACAACTTCACATAAACATACCTTTGGTTGAGGCTATTGAGCAAATGCCAAGTTATGCGAAGTTTCTTAAAGACATCTTGAACAAAAAGAAGAAACTGACTGAATATGAAACAGTAGCTCTGACTAAGGAGTGCAGTGCCTTGATTGCCAACAAAATCCCACCAAAGATGAAAGATCCGGGATGTTTTACCATACCTTGTTGTATAGGTGGAAAGAATGTAGGAAAAGCCTTGTGTGACCTAGGTGCTAGTATTAACCTGATGCCTTTATCTATTTTCAAATCCCTAGGCATAGGTGAAGCTAGGCCTACCACAGTGACTCTATCTTTAGCTGATAAGACCATGGCCTACCCTGAAGGAAAAATTGAGGATGTCCTGGTCCAGGTTGATAAGTTCATCTTTCCAGCTGATTTTATCATCTTAGACTTTGAGGCTGACAATGAAGTTCCCCTCCTTCTAGGTAGACCCTTTTTAGCAACTGGTAGAACCTTGATAGATGTCCAGAAAGGAGAATTGACCATGAGAGTCCACGACCAAGAGGTTACCTTTAATGTATTCAATTCTCTCAAGTACCCTGATGACAGAGAGGATTGTTCTACTTTAAGTGTGATTGAGACCTGGTGTGAGAATGGATGTAGAAGGGGAATGTTGGGAATAGATGAGTCTGATAGTGAGAGTGACGAGGAGGACTGTGAGGAGATAGTGATGCCTAAGGAAGTTCTTGCCTTTGAGACTTTAGAAGCTGAGGATAGAAAGACCCTTGTCCCGTCCTCAGATGTTGCCCCAGACCTGGAACTGAAACAACTTCCCTCACATCTGAAGTATGCCTTTTTAGGAGACTCAGGGAAGTTGCCAGTCATAATTTCATCATCATTAGAATCTGATCAGGAAGAAAAGTTGGTCCAAATGTTGAAACAACACAAGAAAGCTATTGCATGGACCATTGCTGATATCAAGGGCATAAGCCCTACCATTTGTCAACACAAGATCATTCTTGAAAACAAAAATTTCACCTCAGTTGAGCCTCAAAGGAGACTTAATCCTGTGATGAAAGAAGTAGTTAAAAAGGAGATTTTAAAATGGCTTGATGCTGGTATAATTTACCCAATTGCAAGTAGCACCTGTGTCAGTCCAGTTCAATGTGTACCCAAGAAGGGTGGAGTTACTGTTGTACCAAATGAGAAAAATGAACTTATACCCACCAGAGTAGTGTCAGGATGGAGGATATGCATGGACTATAGGAGACTTAACAAAGTCACTCAAAAAGACCATTTTCCTCTACCCTTTGTGGACCAAATGTTAGACAGACTGGCAGGAAAAGAGTTTTATTGTTTCTTAGATGGCTACTCCGGTTACAATCAAATAGCCATTGCACCAGATGACCAAGAAAAGACCACTTTCACATGTCCCTATGGAACCTTTGCCTTTAGAAGGATGCCCTTTGGATTATGCAATGCCCCAGCCACTTTCCAGAGATGTATGATGTCCATTTTCTCTGATATGCTAGAAAACTCCATGGAAATCTTCATGGATGATTTTTCTGTGTACGGGACATCATATGATGAATGTTTGCAAAATCTTGAAAAATGTCTGGAAAGGTGTGAAAAGACTGATTTAGTCTTGAACTGGGAGAAATGCCACTTCATGGTTGAAGAAGGCATAGTTCTGGGACATCTCATATCCAAAAGAGGTATTGAGGTTGACAAGGCCAAATTGGAAGTAATTTCCAAATTGCCTGAGCCAATCACTGTCAAAGGAGTCAGAAGTTTCCTAGGGCATGCAGGGTTTTATCGGAGATTCATCAAAGATTTTTCAAAAATCTCAAAACCCTTGTGTGTACTACTTCAGCATGACCAAGCTTTTGATTTTAATGAAGAATGTAAAAAGGCTTTCAAAACTCTGAAAGAAGCTTTGGTCACTGCTCCAATAGTAACCACACCTGACTGGTCACAACCTTTTGAAATTATGTGTGATGCCAGTGACTGGGCAGTCGGTGCTGTTTTAGGCCAGAAAAAGGGAAAAATCTTTCACTCTATATACTATGCTAGTAAGACACTCAATGATGCTCAACTCAATTACACCACTACTGAAAAGGAATTGTTAGCTGTGGTTTTTGCTTTTGAAAAATTCAGAGCATACTTGATGGGTGCCAAAGTTATTGTACATACTGATCATGCAGCCATCAAGTATCTCATTTCTAAAAAGGATGCAAAACCTAGGCTAATAAGGTGGGTCTTGTTACTTCAAGAGTTTGATTTGGAGATCATTGATAGGAAGGGTGTAAATAATCAAGTGGCTGATCACTTGTCTAGATTAGAAAAGCCAAAAGAAACTGAACAAAGGAGTGAGATCTGTGAAGTATTTCCAGATGAGAGGATATTAGCTGTGAACCATTTTTCTGTACCCTGGTTTGCTGACATTGTAAATTACTTAGCTTGTGAGATTATTCCTAAGGAATTTAACAAATACCAAAGGAAAAAGCTCATTTTTGATTGTAAGAAGTATTTGTGGGATGATCCTTATTTGTTTAAAATCTGTGCAGATCAAATAATCAGAAGGTGCATTCCAAAGGAAGAGGTGACATCAATCATACATCACTGCCATTCAGGACCTTGTGGAGGTCATTTTGGAGGACAAAGGACAGCGTCCAAGATTCTGCAATCTGGATTTTACTGGCCTTCTTTACACAGAGACTGTCATGATTTTGTAAAAAGATGTGATGAGTGTCAAAGGAGTGGAAACATATCCCGGAGGAATGAAATGCCCCTCAATGGGATTCTAGAAATAGAACTCTTTGATGTATGGGGCATTGACTTCATGGGACCCTTTCCAATCTCTAACAATTGTTCCTACATACTGGTGGCTGTAGACTATGTGTCTAAATGGGTGGAAGCTATGGCTTGCCACTCTAATGATGCTAAGACTGTTGTCAAGTTCTTACATAAGCACATATTCACTAGATTTGGTACACCACGTGCCTTGATCAGTGATGAAGGCACACATTTCATAAATAACCTGCTTGAGGAATTGTTAAGTAAATACAACATTCAGCACAGGGTGGCCACTGCTTACCACCCTCAAACCAATGGTTTGGCTGAATTGTCAAATAGGGAGATCAAAGGCATTCTGGCCAAAGTAGTCAAACCACACCGAAAGGACTGGGCCTCCAAATTGGATGATGCCCTGTGGGCCTATTGGACTGCTTACAAAACCCCTATAGGAATGTCCCCATTCAGGTTGGTTTTTGGAAAGGCCTGTCATTTACCTGTTGAGTTAGAACACAAGGCCTACTGGGCCATTAAAGAGCTTAACATGTGTTTGGATGAAGCTGGTAAGAAGAGGACTTTACAATTATGTGAAATGGAAGAACTTAGGAATGCATCCTATGAAAATGCCAAATTATACAAAGAAAACACAAAAAAATGGCATGATCAAAGGATCCTTCCTAAAGAACTCATTGAGGGCCAGAAAGCCTTGCTATTTAATTCTAAAGTGAAACTTTTCCCTGGAAAATTTAACTCTAGATGGACCGGGCCCTTCACAATTGCAAAAGTATATCCTTACGGGGTAGTTGACCTCATTGACCCAGATAGAGGTACCACTTTTAAAGTCAATGGGCAAAGGGTAAAACCTTTTCTTGAACCAGCTGAAATCCAACAACAACCAGAAATGGTTGTTGAATCTGATAATGATCAATCCTGATAGATTGGGTCTGAAAACCCACAAATCTGTGTAAATATTAGGATAGATTTCATGTTATGCAACTTTTCTTATATTTTTGCTGAATTTTAGTATAACTTAGGATTCTTAATATTTTTAATGATTTTTTATATAAAAATTTTGGAAAATACAAAAAGATTAAGATTTTGTTTTTAGACTTATTAGGACCTTTTTTTTTTCAGGTTTCAAGTTTTTTAGTCAATTTTCATTTTTAAAATTAAAAACACAGAAAAGCTCATCAAGTGCCTCAAAAGGAAGAACAAAAAGAGGAAGAAGCAAATCCAAGCCTTGGAGAAGGATAGGAAGCAGCAGGTTCAGCACAAGAAGAGAAAGGCAGAGTTGCAAAAGGCATGGGAGATGGGCAAGTCCAACAAACCAATCAAAAAGCCCTTCATGCCTAAATCAGTGTTGGAATCCTCCTCTTCTCCTACTCAATCTGAGTAGGACAGGTTCTGCCATCAAACTCCCTCTTTATTTTGCCATTTCTGTACATGTGCATGATAGTTTAGGATTTGTAGCTTTCTTTTGTAAATAAATTTTAGCTACTTTGCTTTATTTTTACCATTTTCTGCCACTGATTTGCACACACAGATTCACACAAACGGAGGCAGTCCCTCCATCTCACTTTTGGTTCAATTTAGGTTCACAAATATAGAGGCATTCCCTCTATTGAGCATTTGATGAATTTGGGACTCCAAAACAGGGGCAATCCCTCTATTTTTCTGCTTTGGTTCAACTGTGGTGCACTAATGATAGAGGCAGTCCCTCTAATGGTGTTTGGTGACCTTACTTACTTCAAATGATAGTGAGTTTTCATGCATCACATTGAACTAGGATTCACTCACAAGAGGCATTCCCTTTTTTCTTAAATTGAGTCTTTGTGATCTGTTTGTGTGCATGCTTATGGCTACTTACATTTGTCCCACCATCTTAATGATGCTAACTGTTTTCTTTGGGACTTTGCTGATTTTAGGATCATTGTAGGAACTTTAATAGATTTTTCTTTCTTTATTTGCTGTTTTCACCACCTGTGTGTCACTTGACACAACAGGTTTGGTGTTTGCTGTTTTGGTAGTGCAGAAACAGAGGAGCAGGTAAGGATCTTTGGATCCCACTCTCCTCTTCAATGGTTTAAGTTGTTTGGTCATGTATGTCATAGATCTTTGGTTAAAAGCCCTTGGCTTTAGACTATTTTTGGATCAGTTTGCTGATTTTGGTTTTGAGTTGTGTACCTATATGGTCTTTTGAAATCTGTTGAAGTACAATTGAGTCTTATTCCATGCGTGCCAACCATTTGCTAAGTTGTTTGGATTGTTTGCTGAATTTTAGGTCTTACTAGTATAGTTAGTGTCAATTGGTCACTTTGAACCAATTTTTGGTCAAGTCTTGGTATAGAATGAATTGGAATCAGTCCCCAACTCTTCTTTGCTGTTTTGAGTCTAAATAAGTCTTTTGGGAACTGATTTGCATGAGCTTTTTATCACTTATCCATCAAGTGTGCACAAAAACAAAAAAAACAGATAGTTGGATCCTTGGTATTGCATATAGTGATTTTATAGCCACAATAAGCCTATGATTGCCATGCTTAGCTTAAATAAGCCATCTTATGAAATTGTAAACCATTTCTTTGTTGCAAACTTGATCTTTCATGCATTGAGGACACTGCAACCATCAAGTTTGAGGATGGGAGGATGTCTATTTAAGCACTCATTTGCTTTATTTTGTACAAAATACACACTTAGACCAAAAGTAACATCAAAGAACAAAGTTCTAAGGTCTTGTGTGCAAAAGAGTGTCAATGCACACCAAAGATACCTCTTTAAGAGATGCATAGTAGGAAAATTGTACTATGGAGTGATATAAAAGAGAGATGAGGTAAAAGACAAGCTTTGAAAGGAAAAAGTCAAAGAACCAATTCAATGCCCAAATTTTTTTTTTGGAATCTGGTTTTGAAATACAAAATGTTGGTCTTATATTTCATGGGATGGCAGACTTTGTGCATAAAACATGGTTAAGCATAGGTTTATGAAGGGCTATAAGTATCACACCTTGTTAACTTTGGACACAACCTTCTCTTTAAAACACAAAAACATGCATATCTTGGTCACTTGTGAAAAAGCTCATGTCTTTTAGGTTTTTAGCACTTTGAGTCTTTATTTTGTCTTTTTCTCGTTGTTTGGGGACAAACAACAGTTTAAGTTTGAGGATGTGATAGGTGTTATTTATTAACCCCTATTTTGAGTCTTTTAGTTCACTTTTTCACCATTTTGGTAGCCCGTTGTGTCTATTTAGTCCTATTTCATGCAAGATTAGTATATATTCGTATCCTAACTAGTTTATAGTTAAATATGCTTAATTTGATTTAATTTTGGTACTTATGTAGCTTAATTGCAGTTTTTGCAGAAAATGGCCCAGTACTACAGGATGCTATAGGAGTGCTGTAGCAGTGTGCAGTATTGTTGACAGCGGATTTTTGGACTCCTACTCATTTGGGCCGGGCTTAGGGGACTGTTTTGGGCCAAGGGATTCAGCAGCCCGTTTTTGAAGACTAAAGGCCCAAGCCTTTCTTATATTATATTATATTTTGATGAAACTTGGTGCCTAAGTCTCATATTAGTATAAATAGAAGGCTAAGCTTAGTTTGTAATCACCAATTTTTCTTTACTTTCTTTTGTGTTTCGGGTTACTTAGTTCAGTGGTTCGTAGTTACTAGTTCGAAAACAATTTCGCAAGTTAAGTGGTGCTTAAGTTCTTTCCGATCTTTAGCATTATTTCACTTGTCGTCTTTTGATATTAATATAATTTCCGAAGTGTTTTTAGTTACAACGTGTGTTCAAGTTTTCAAGTTACTTATTACGGATACGTTATTTCACCATTGTACGTGCTTTTAAAAAGTTCTTCGTATTGTCAAAGTTCGGTTCTTGTTACTTACAATATTTCATCGTGTTCTAAGTGATTTTCGAAATTAATCATCAAGATTTTAAGTTTACGTTCAATTTGAAAGTCTTTCGTCTTTTCAAAACAAAGTTCATCTCAAGTTAAATCATTCATCAAGTTCACGTTTTCACTAATATATGCTCGAGACTTCCTTTGCAAGCAACTTCTTTGTCAAGCTTCCATCACAAGGTACAAAGTGTTGTCAAATCTACACTTTTGTACCTTTTTGTACTTTTTAGTACCTTTAAGTACTTTGTTGTACTTTCAAAAGACTTTTCATTCTTTTTGTTACTTTCTCCATAAGTTACTAGTTTAAATCCAATTTATCAGTATTATTAATTACGTAATCTTAATTATAAACACTCTGTTTCTTCCAGATTAGATTTATTTCTAATAGTGAAGAACGTATTGTGTAGTAATTACCAAATTATTACTTTTCTTCCGAGCAAAGCTATTTTCTTGAACTGTTTACTTACCGTTCTTTGATTCCTGATCTGTTTATTACTGTTATCTACATTTCTGTTCTTTTGGAATTATTTACACTCTGTATCTCTCAAGTTGGAATTATTTCCAATATTGAAGACCGTATTGTGTATTAATTACCAAGTTACTTTACTTTTCGATTGTTCTACTGGTCACCTTTCCAGTATTTATTATTTCTACCTCAGTTATTTACTTTATTGCAGTTTACTGGTCAGCTTTCCAGTGTTTACTTTCCCGCACTTCTACTGGTCACACTTCCAGTATTTACTTTTCTGCTCTCTTACTGGTCATTTCATCCAGTATTTATTTTCCAGTTATTTACATTACAAGCAATTTACATGCTTTTATTTTATTGGAGTTATATACACTCTGTTTCTCTCATCGAAGAGAACGTATTGTGTAATAACTACCACTCTGCTTTATTTCTGCAATTTACATTAATCGCAATTTAATTTACAGCAACTCTACTGGTCATAATCCAGTGTTTACATTCCAGCACTTACAGCTTTCATTACTGCTTTCATTTCTTCTGCCATTTAAGATTCCAGTACTCACATCTTTCGCGAGAAGAATCCGAGCCATGATGGGCTAATTGCCTTAGCTTGGGGTGTGAGGAAATGTTGAGACCGTTATCGGTGTGAAAGTATATCCTGTGCTTTACTGTTGTAATCTAGCTGTTTATTGCAGGTGTTTGATATTTCATTGAAGATTGTACCAAGTTGACTGACGACCAATTTAGTACATGAAAGTGCACTAGCTTTCAGAGTTAGGATTTATGTTAAACATCTGTAATAGACGTGAGAAGGCTAAAAGTAGCTTTAGTACTTAATTGTGCTATACTCATCTAGTGAGATTGGTAACACTGTGTTGTGCTAGGATTCGTGACTAATATATCACCTCTGAATGCACGTTGACCTGTGTGTACTCTTAGGAGGCCGGTCAAACCAGTAGTTGGACCTTCAGTAAGCATAGGATTATTTCTAGATCACCTGTGTCTCATCAAACCCTTGCACCCTGTGCTTCTTTCTCTGATAGATTTTACAACCAATCATTCACCATTTGCTTAAACAGCATCGGTCAAAATCCTCGAATTCGCCATCTGAAATCATCTTTTACGAACTAGACTTTTTGCTAAAAAGACTTTTTGCACAAAACCTTCCCTGAGGATCGATATCTGGTATTTACTTACCATTATTACTTGTTACGGGACGACAGTAGTTCAAGGTGTATACTTGCGCCTGGTTCTATTTTCTAGTTGAATCTCACAGTTCACGGACGGTCGCTTTTGTCCTTGCTCTTGGGCAAGGAAAACTGCCTAACAGCATGTTATAGATATGTTTTGTGAAAGACATCCAGAAATTAAAACGAAAGAGGGAAAAACAATATAGTCATTGAATTATAGATAAAATTAGACCTTTCGGTATTAAAAACTTCCTAAAACCAGTTCGATATATGTTGAAAAACTCATACAAGATTTTGGCTCAAAAGTAGCCTAAGAAATAATGGAATATCCGAATGACTATCTTGCTGGTTATTTGTTAGACCATACGATTTCAAAAGATAAAAACACAAACCAAACATAAGGAAAAATAGAAGATTATAGGAACATACATTTTAATTAAGCCCGAAGTTTGGTTTTAACTTATTAAAATTCCAAATAAATCCAATAACAAAGAACTTACATTAGAAAAAGAATGAATTAATTGAATAAAGTATAGATACAAAATATTGGATGAAATTCCACATGAATCAAACACATCGAGATTCTGGTTTTCGTTTGAAGAGCAGCTTCAAAGGTGTTTCCATTTTCAAAGCGATCCCAAACTTGTCACTCATGTCGAGCTTTAGAGGATCAACATCTTCCGGAAGAGCCAAATCGAACTCACGGATCAAAGATGCCAATATAAGCTGAACACTCTTGACACCTGATGGCATTCCGGGACACATCCTCCTCCCCGAACCAAATGGTAATAACTCAAAGTCTTGGCCTTTAAAATCCACTTTTGATAAAATAAATCTTTCGGGTTTGAAAGATAAGGGGTCATCCCAAACTTTAGGGTCTCGGCCCATTGCCCAAAGATTGACAAATATTTTGGAGTTCTTAGGAATGGTGTAATTCATAACCTCACAAGTTTCGGCTGCCATATGTGGAAGGAGAAGAGGCACCGGCGGGTGTAATCTCATGGCTTCTTTGATACAAGCTTGTAGATAAGGTAACTTAGATAGTTCTGAGTCGGTGATTGTATCGGATTTGATTTCCCTTCCAATCTCTTCCACTATTTTAGACATGACCTCTTTGTGTCTCACTAGCTCGGTCATAGCCCACACAACTGAAGCGGTTGTAGTATTTGTCCCCGCCACGAACAATTCCTATGAACACAAAAAATGGTTTGGTTAAAAAGATCAACTTCAAGGATATCAGGTTAGTTATATAGAATGTTGTTTATAATAAAAGAACTATGAAAATATACTTAAAATCTTTATGGTAATTTGATTATTCGAGAATCCAGATGGATCGACAAATTAGAGTGTTTCACGTGTGTAATACTTTGTCTGTTTTTATGGAGGAAATTTGCTCTCTTGTTTTGCAACTAAACTAATCCATAGAGTTATTACTCTTTTTAATGATACGTATATGCTGATCGTCCTATGCAAATAAATTTATGTTTTGCTGCAAATCTGTAATTAAAGAATAAATGGGCGAGAAAAACTTACGGTGACCAATTGATTTATCTGATCGTTTGAGAATCCATTTTCAAGCATGCGATCCAAGAAAGACTGTGCCTGCTCTGAAGACCATGTGGAAGAATTGATACGAGCTCTTCTTTCCTCTATTATATCCTCCCAATGAGCAAACGTCTTCTTATATTGTCTCATGGTTCCCTTTCTTATTCCTTGAAGATCAAATCTCTCAAACATAGGGAAAAATGAACCAAAATCTTTTGTAATCCCTCCATACTCAATTATCTTACGTAGCGACTCTTTTAACCCATCACGGGTCCCATGTTCATCTTTCAAATCGAGGAAATCTCTTGCAAATATAATGGAACTCAAAGTGTTGAACAATGTAGTAAAAACCACATCCTCGACGTTAATCACTTGTCCTTGCTTTGTATGCAAGAAATCCTTCAACCTGCCTAACCTTTCATCTCGTAATCTAGACTGCGATTCTAAGGCTTTGGACGAGAACATTTCAGTTCGACAAAGGGTTCTTAAGCTTTTCCAGGTTTGGTTGCACTCTGACCAAATGACGGAGTGAGGTATGAGGGATGTCTGTTGAAATGCAGTAGGCACAACACGAGAGGAAAGAAAACGGTCTTGGGTCTTAAGAATTTCCATGGCTGCCTCGGGTGAAGAGGCAACCACAAGAACTTGTTTGCCTAAACGGAGAGATATAAGAGGGCCGTATTCTTTGGCAAATTTGGCGGTAGAGACGTGAGGCCTATCCCCCACTTGGTGTAGGTTTCCGATGATCGGCAACGTTGGTGGACCTGGTGGGAGGTTCTTTAAAGATGATGGTTTGGTTAGTTTAACAACGAGTAAAAGGAAGATGGTCGTTGATAGAACGAAGAGAGGGATCGAGAGATTGTTGTCTCTAAGAAAACTTGTGATATCCATTAAGCTAGAGTCGTATGATGAGATTCGATATAAGGTTGTGTTTTGTTTGTTGATTATATTGAACTTGGAAGGCTGAATATATAGGCTTCATTGATGTGGATTATTTATTTTTTTAATGCAACTCACAAGAGGCTTCTTTCTATAGGATAGTCAAATATGATCAATCAATTATTTTGAAGTGATTGGGGACGATACATACCAAAAAAATATATGTAGTCAATTGTTGGTAAGTCATATATATGTTTTTATTTATTAAGTAAATGGATGGCAATTAATTAATTATGGTCAAATCTAGTTTAGTAGAATGTATAAAAATAACATGTCATTAACGTCCAACATGCATGACCAGGTTTTGTTAATTAATTAATGATTCAACAATGGGTTCTTCTGATTAATTGATAGTTATTTCCTCTTTGTATTAATTATTATAATAGCCACAATACGTTACATGATGGCGGTTTAGGACGTTTTTGATTTGTAATGCAAACTTCAATTCGTCCTTCCTCTGGTTATATATTTATCAATAATTCATAATTACTAAAACTTTTCTGCATGGTTTGAATCAATATATATATATAATTAAAGTTCGATAGGATACACGATTAATGTTTGGACATGCATGACGTATATAAGCATTTTTAGTGTTGTTTTGAACAACAATTATGTTATTTCATTATAGATCTTCATCATCAATAATTTATAACTACTACTAAAAAGTTTTTAGTTTAATTGTTTGAAATAATATTAAAGTTTGATGAATACACTATTATACATGAAATGCTTAGCGTTAGGGACATCATTAAGTCTTTACAGCGTATATAAGCGCTTCTAATATCACTTATTTTACAGATTGATTATTACAAGTATTGAGAATTTTATCCGGCAAAAGGACATGGAAATGACCGAGGGTCTTACCAGGTCAACGCATACACGTGCTTCCAACAATCCCTTTTGATGGTCGACGATGTTACACAATAAGGTAAGCAGGGATGGTATCTTTAGTACATGACTGTCTAGTTATCTATAAAGATTTGGTAATTGAACGGCTTCTTAGTATCAACTGCCACCTATATATATGATCAGAATTTTAAGGAGTAATTTGGTTAATACACTAAATAAAAACCTAAATTGTGTATATATACATGTTTTATACATCATATACATTAATGAACACTTGCCGATAACCTGTGCCTCATAGCACTTGGTATTCTTTTTATTAATTCAAACTTATGTTTTATTAAGCAGTTCTTGTTCTTTTCTTTTGAAGTTATATGACTTGCAGTTTTATGTGATATAAACAGGTTGTTTTATTGTAATATATCGTTGCATGTTATAGATATGTTTTGTGAAAGGAATCCAGAAATTAAAACGAAAGAGGGAAAAAACAACATAGTCATTGAATTATAGATAAAATTAGACCTTTCGGTATTAAAAACTTCCTAAAACCAGTTCGATATATGTTGGAAAACTCATACAAGATTTTGGCTCAAACGGAGCCTAAGAAATAATGGAATATCCGAATGACTATCTTGCTGGTTATTTGTTAGACCATACGATTTCAAAAGATAAAAAGACAAACCAAACATAAGGAAAAATAGAAGATTATAGGAACATACATTTTAATTAAGCCCAAGTTTGGTTTTAACTTATTAAAATTCCAAATAAATCCAATAACAAAGAACTTACATTAGAAAAAGAATGAATTAATTGAATAAAGTATAGATACAAAATATTGGATGAAATTCCACATGAATCAAACACATCGAGATTCTGGTTTTCGTTTGAAGAGCAGCTTCAAAGGTGTTTCCATTTTCAAAGCGATCCCAAACTTGTCATTCATGTCGAGCTTTAGAGGATCAACATCTTCCGGAAGAGCCAAATCGAACTCACGAATCAAAGATGCTGTGACAACCGTCAGTTTCGGTCGTCAGGTTAGAAATCCATTAAAGCACTCTGTAGCATGCCGTAGGTTAAAAATTTAGTTATTTAAATATTTAAGTGGAACTAGGATTAGTTAGCGCGAAAAAGTTAGGCTAAAACCTAAAAGTCCCGAAAACAGCCCGGAAAAGCCCGGACCGGCCCGAAATCATCCGATAATCCCAAAATGCCAAATTAAAGAAAAATTAAGGAAATTTAAAATATTATGTTAAAAACTTATGTAAACTGATCCAAATAATCCAACGATACCTTCGAAAAATTTAAATACCACCGAAACCCGGTACCGCGATCGAAAAACAGGAAAATTCTACACTGTTTTAAAAAGAAAAAAAAAAAATTTATGAGAGAGGTGGGGCCCTCTATAGGCGCCGGCCACCCCTCCCCTTTCCCTCTCTTTATTTTGTTTTTCCCCAAACCCCATTATTACAAAAACCTTTTCCCCAAGATTTTCCATCATCACTTCTCATTTCAAATTTCTTTCTCATCTTCTCCAACACTCTTCTTTCTCTCTTCTTTCTTTCTCTCTATCAAAACCCACGAAAATTTCCAGCCTTCTTAGAGTGAAATATTCAGATTTTTGAAGTTTTTGAAGTGCATTGCAAGATCAAAAGGTGTTCTCCTAAAGGTAAGAATGCAAAGGATGATCTTAGCTTCGTTTTTCTTTCATTTTGGGGTGTTTTGGTGATGTATTCTTGAGATTTAAACCCCTCTTTTTGTTGATAATCATCTTCATGTTTGGGAAAGAGATGAAGCCCTAAAAATGTTCATAAAACATTATAATGAGGGCTAAATCCATGATTTCCCCATAAACATGTGAGATTAGAATCAAAATCTTCATCTTGTTGTTGTTTTTCTCCATACATTGGGGCTGAACTTAAAAATAGTTCATGCATGTCAATGGAGATGATAAAATATGTTATTCTTCCTTTTATTTGTTGCATGTAATGGATATGAAGCTTGTTAGCAAGAAAAACCCCCAAAAAACTCTATGATTTTATGTGTTTGAATAAGAAAAGTTGGGTTTGTTGCTGGACAGATTCTGTCCGAATTTTGTAGGGTGTTTAGATGACCCAAAAACTTCTTGAAAGATCTTATTTTGTTATAAAAATTTTATGGATGAAAGTTTAATGTGTTAGGAAGAAAATCCAACTTGAATCATCCAAAAATTCGGAGTAAAACTATGTTAATCATTTGGAAACATTTTGTTGTGCATCAGCATCTGTCTGAAATTTTTATTCAACTTCATGCAAGCATAACTCCTCCATAACTTGTTCAAAATGTTTGATTCTTGATTCAAAATTTAAGTTCACTGAGTTGGCTTTCCAAAGAATGTAAAATCAAGTGATTTGGTGTATTTTTGAGGGGTGAACCAATGAAAACAAAATGAAGGTGCAAGCTGTCCCAAGAGGACAGATTCACATGCACGACTTCAAAGAGGCATAACTCACTCAAAAATCACCCAAATGATGCAAGGCTTATCACATTAGCTTGGTATTTGAGTTATTTAGAAAACCCCTTTGGAATTTCATGATTCGGTGGAATATTGAACTCTCTATGATCAAAACTTTACTGAAAGGTATCTATGAAAAGTGAATTTGGGTACTGATTTTGTAAAAATAATTAAAAATAGCAAAACACCTCTAAAAATCAGGAAAATTTGTGGAAATGATCCTAACATCCTCAAAATCAGTAGGTAAAAATATTGGAATTTTTCCTTTTATGGATTTAAGTTCAAAGATGGTGTTTTTGCAACTACTGAATCATGACAGATTCTGGAAATTCTCTAAGGACAAAATTTTACCAATTTTAGGGTTTCTTGCATTTTTGAGAACCCATAAGACTTATTAAAACTAAATTAAACCCTATTTAACTAAATAAATATACTAAAGGCATTACGTGGGATATCGGTATGATTATTAAGTTGGACCGTTGAATTTAGGACTCATGTAATTACGTGTGTTATAGGGCGAGTGTAGACCGGGGGCCGAATTCTCGAGCAAACGTTACAAACACTTAGATCGCTAAACCGTGCAAGGTGAGTATTCACGGCCCCTTTTTCCACGTTTTTACGTATTTTGGGGTGAAAAGCATGTCGATATTGAAATTTTACGAATTATGCTTCAAGTTTAAGTGTTAAGAAATACGATTGATTGTTGCTTTTAGCAAGTGTTATGCATTATGTGATACATGTTGAGTAAATTCCCCTTATAATAAACACTACTATTAACTTCGTTTAGGAGCCTATGACTTAGTGGATAGCGCTATTTGGTACCAATACCCACTCTTTAGACTGACGAGTTAAGGGTGCACTAATTCAGAATTAACGACTACCCATGTGGGGGGGGCTACCCTCCACCGCTGAGGTACTCGTTGGGAGACGACTACCCACGTGGACTTGAGTGTTCACCGCTGAGGTACTCGTTGGGAAACGACCTACACATGTGGACTTGAGTGTCCACCGCTGAGGTAGCGCGTATTGACGTTCCGCCCATGTGGTTTGAACCCACCTCTGAGGTATTCGTTGGGGTTAACGGTTTGTAGTGGCTCAACTATACGTATCTATGCATATTTGATATTTTGACGTTTGTAAGCGTCCAAGAATCTTAGCTTGAGCATAATTGATATTTTGACGTTAGTAAAACGTCCAAGAACTTTATTTCCATGACACGGTCTGCTTGTGAAAATTTTTGTGCGCAAATAAAAACCTGTGAACTCACCAACTCTCGTAGTTGACATTTGTTTTAACATGCTTTTCAGGAAATCCGAAGGTATGATAAGGCTTAGTTGCGGATTTTTGAAACCACCAATCTATTTTTGCTATCTTTATTTGTTAAAGTTGTAAACTTAAAACTTGTGGTTGGATTGTAATATTTTGTAAACAATATTTATTAATGTATGTGAATGATTGGTGTTGTATATCTCCTACCGTTGTGAAATCTTGAATGATTGTTATTGTAAGAGCGTGCCTCTACCTACTCGGATGTCCTTCCGCATCCCCACCGGGGATGGGGCGGGACCATCCCGGGTCCGGGGCCAGGGGGGATCATCGTCATCGTCGTCCTCATCTTCGTCTGGATCTCCGCCGCCATACCGACCATCGTCGCCGATAGCTCGAGTTGCCCGACCACCGCCCGTCGCCCAAGCACCGCCTGATGCCCGACCACCGCCGATAGCACCGATTCCTGGACACCCACACATGGCTCGTGCCCCTGTCCTTGTCCTGAGAGGCATGACCCCAGCCGAACGCCAGGAAGTTACGCGTTTAGCTCGGGGCCAGGGCATACATGAGCATATGATCGATCATCATGAGCATATGATCGATTCTCTCCTTGGTGTAGCTGGAGCTGATAGCCAGCAGCTGTCTCGAGTCGTGACCCTCCTAGGTCGCACTATGGACTCGCTCAGTCACCTGTACACCCTTGTGTATATGGTGATTGCTCTGGCTATCATCCTGTATGCCTGGACTGTCTGGGGGGCTAGATTTTAGGGGTTGGGATCTTTATTTGGACTTTTGGGTTTGGAACTTATGGATCATTATTTTTGGGGCGTAAGGCCCGGTATTTGAACAATTATGACTTTCTTTTGTTGGATGATTGTAAAACTTATGATCCTTTGGTTGAATTATCGCATGATGACGATATTTATGTTATGATCTTTTTGGGGTATTTATTTTATGGTAATGATATTTATGCTATGATCATATGCTTCAAGTAAGAATTGCATGCTATGATTTCACGAAATGCGTATGAATGGGATGTTAGTTTTTATGCATCTAGTAATCGCATAGATTAGTATGGCAAGTTTATTACTTGGTGGAAGCGTTATGGTTGAAATAAGTAGTAAAGCTTATGAGTTACAAAACTTAGACAGTGTTAGCTCGTCACTAAGTACCTTTGTTATGGATGTGTTTTAGAAACATGCCTCCGAGAAGGGAAAATCCGGAACTTGCAAGGCTCGTTTCGGAGCAAGTCATAGCCTCCCTTCCTAATATAGTCAGTCAGGTGGCAGCTGGACTCAATGCCAACCAAAACCGCAACCAAGAGCCTAGAGACCGAGAATGTACGTACAAATCTTTCCGTAGCTGCAATCCTAAGGAGTTCCACGGAACTGAAGGAGCGGTTGGACTACTAACATGGTTAGAGGGCATGGAGTCTGTTCTCCATATCAGCAAATGTACAGTAGGGAACAAGGTGGAATTTGCTGCCTGCTTGTTACAAGGACGAGCTCTAACCTGGTGGAACACCCAAGTCCAGACCCGCGGCCGTGAAGCAACCGGCCAGATTTCTTGGGAGGACTTTAAGAAGATGCTCAAGGATGAATTCTGCCCGCGAAGTGAATTACAGAAGTTAGAAGCTGAGCTGTGGAGCCACGAGATGAAGGGCAATGACGTCACCACCTACACTACCCGATTCCATGAATTGGCTAAGCTAGTACCGCATCTGGTAACGCCTGAGCAGAACCGTGTAGATCGTTACGTCTGGGGATTGTCACCAGTAATCAGGGGAAACGTAACCGCAGCAGACCCGAAGACGCTGCAAGAGGCAGTTAATTTGGCAAACCGACTCACCAACAATGCGGTCCGATCAGGAGCATTTCCAAGTGATGGGGCGAAAGGAAAGAGGAAAGTGGAGGAGCCTGCGAGAGGCAGGTTCGGACAGAGGAGTAACAAGGAGCGCCGAGTATCAAGGAACTTCGGAATGCAGACGCCGGCCCAGGAAAGAGGAAAAGGGTCACCGCCGATGTGCGATAGGTGTCACCGACAACATTACGGGAAGTGTGTTGTTTGTCAGAAGTGCAATCGAACAGGGCATGTCGCGCCAGATTGTAGAAGCGGACAAGGTCGAACCTGTTACGAGTGTGGAAGCCCCGATCACTATCGAAACAAATGCCCCAAGAGACAACGAGGACCGAATGTCAACGCAAATCCCCCAGAGAACCAGAGAGCCCGTGGAGGTTTGGCCCGAGGAAGAGCCTTTGTGATAGGAGCAGAGGAAGCAAAGCAGAACCCGGATGTGGTTACAGGTACGTTCCTTCTCAACAACTATCCTGCTACTGTGCTTTTTGATTCCGGAGCAGATAGGAGCTTTGTGTCGCTAGAGTTTAGGCCTAAGATAAACAAGAAGTCCCAGAACTTAAAAGAGGAGCAGATAATTGAATACTCTAATGGGGAGTTAGTTAAGGCTAATAAGGTAGTCAGAAAATGCACTTTAGGCTTATCAGGAAAGGAATTTAGCATAGATCTAATCCCGATCAAGATAGGGAGTTTTGACATAATAGTTGGTATGGACTGGATGTCTAACCACCGAGCGACAATATGTTGTGCTGAGAAGATGGTCTTGCTAGCGCTACCCGACGGAGGTGTACTGGAGGTATATGGAGAAAAGCCAAGGAAAGACATTAAGATAGTCTCGTACATGAAAATGCGGAACCATTTACGAAAGGAATGTGTGGCATTTATGGCGCACGTGGTGGATAAGAAAGCAGAGGAGAAGTCAATTCAGGATATCCCAGTCGTGCGGGAATTTCCTGAGGTTTTCCCGGAAGAGCTACCCGGATTACCTCCACCACGGCTAGTAGAGTTCCACATCGACTTGGTTCCCGGAGCAGGTCCTATAGCAAAGTCACCCTATCGTCTAGCACCGTCTGAGATGCAGGAGCTGTCAAAGCAACTACAAGAGCTGTTAGATAAAGGATTCATCCGACCCAGTTCTTCGCCTTGGGGAGCCCCGGTATTGTTCGTCAAGAAGAAAGATGGATCTTTCCGTATGTGCATCGATTACCGGGAGTTGAACAAGATCACCATCAAGAACCGATACCCTCTTCCACGCATCGATGATCTGTTCGATCAGTTGCAGGGAGCAACCTACTTCTCAAAGATTGACCTTAGATCCGGATACCATCAGATGAGAGTTCGGGAGGAAGATATTGCCAAGACAGCGTTTAGAACTCGTTATGGCCATTACGAATTCTTGGTCATGCCTTTTGGGTTGACAAACGCTCCAGCGGTCTTTATGGACTTGATGAACAGAGTATGTCGACCATACCTGGATAAATTTGTGATTGTCTTCATAGATGATATCCTGATTTATTCACAGAACAAGGAAGATCACGAGCAGCACCTGAGGCGGATATTGGAACTACTTAAGGCTGAGAAGCTTTACGCCAAGTTTTCAAAGTGCGAATTCTGGATTCGAGAGGTACACTTTTTGGGTCATGTGGTGAATAAGGAAGGAATCCATGTCGATCCAGCTAAGGTTGAGGCTATAAAGAAATGGGAAGCCCCGAAGACGCCTACTGAAATCCGACAATTTCTTGGTTTGGCAGGCTATTACCGACGCTTCATAGCAAATTTCTCTAAGATTGCGCAGCCGCTGACAACCCTGACGCAAAAAGATAAGAAGTTTATCTGGGAAGAGAAACAGGAAGAAGCATTCCAATTGCTCAAGCATAAGCTATGCAATGCACCTATTCTGGCGTTGCCCGAAGGAACGGACAACTTTGTAGTGTATTGCGATGCTTCACATCAAGGTTTGGGATGTGTCTTAATGCAGAACGAGAAAGTCATCGCTTATGCGTCTAGACAGCTAAAGATACACGAAAAGAATTACACCACCCATGATCTGGAGCTCGGAGCAGTGGTGTTTGCCCTCAAGATCTGGAGACATTATCTTTACGGCACCAAATGCACCATTTTTACGGACCATAAGAGCCTCCAGCATATACTCGACCAGAAAATGTTGAATATGAGGCAGAGAAGATGGGTTGAGTTGCTCAGCGATTATGATTGCGAAATCAAGTACCATCCAGGGAAGGCAAATGTCGTAGCTGACGCGTTAAGCAGGAAAGAGAGAGTGAAGCCTACAAGGACGCGAGCAATGGGAGTGATAGTACAGACCAGCCTAAAAAGTCAGATAGTGGAAGCTCAGAAAGAAGCTTTGGAGGCTGACAATATAAAGAAGGAGACACTTCACAAGATGGAGAAGGAGTTCGAGGAAAGATCGGACGGAGCGCGTTACTTTAAGAATAGGATTTGGGTCCCAACAGTCGGTCAGTTGAGAAAGATGATCATGGATGAGGCTCATCAATCGAGGTACTCGATACACCCTGGCGCCGACAAGATGTATAAAGGATTGAAGGAGCACTATTGGTGGCCTGGAATGAAGAAGGACGTCGCCACCCATGTGAGCAAGTGCCTAACTTGTGCAAGGATCAAGGCGGAACACCAGAAACCATCCGGACTACTACAGCAACCGGAAATCCCAGAATGGAAATGGGAGAAGATCTCGATGGATTTTGTGACCAAGTTACCCAAGACTAAGAAAGGCCATGATTCGATTTGGGTAATCGTTGACAGACTCACAAAATCTGCGCACTTTTTGCCAATAAAGGAAAGCTTTAGTGTTGATAAACTGGCACAGTTGTACGTCGATGAGATAGTCATGCGACATGGAGTGCCAATTTCGATCATTTCCGACAGAGACAGCAGATTCACTTCTAGATTTTGGCAGTCGCTGCAAGCAGCTTTGGGTACCAGCGTGGATCTAAGCACGGCTTATCATCCACAGACCGATGGACAGACTGAAAGAACCATACAAACGTTGGAGGATATGCTACGTGCGTGTGTATTGGAGTTTGGAGGTAGCTGGGATGATCACCTACCTTTGGTTGAGTTCTCTTACAATAACAGTTACCATACCAGTATTCAATGTGCCCCGTATGAAGCGCTATATGGACGCAAGTGCAGGTCCCCGTTAAACTGGTTGGAGGTGGGTGAGAGTCGACTGATTAGGCCCGACATCGTCCAAGAGACCACGGATAAGATTAAGCTGGTGCAGGAAAAGCTTAAAGCAGCCAGAGATCGTCAGAAGAGCTACGCTGACAACCGACGGAAGCCATTGGAATTCCAAGTTGGCGATAGAGTGCTACTAAAGGTATCGCCTTGGAAAGGGCTGATAAGGTTTGGGAAGAAAGGGAAGTTGAGCCCCCGCTACGTTGGACCATTCAAGGTTATAGAAAGAATCGGCCCAGTCACTTATAAGCTGGAATTACCCGCAGAGCTCAGCTCCATCCACGACACATTTCATGTGTCCAATTTAAAGAAATGCCTGTCAGAGGAAACTGTGATCTTACCTTTAGAGGAAATACAAGTGGACGATCAACTGCGCGCCATGGAAGAACCAATTGAGATCCTTGACCGAGAGGTCAAGAAACTCCGACGCAGCAGAATACCAATCGTCAAGGTGCGATGGAATGCCCGGCACGGACCTGAGTTCACCTGGGAGCGAGAGGCGTTCATGAAAAGCAAATATCCGCACCTGTTCACAAAGAACCCCGGCGAAAGTAGCAAGAGTTAAATTTCGGGACGAAATTTCTTTCAACCGGGGGTAAATGTGACAACCGTCAGTTTCGGTCGTCAGGTTAGAAATCCATTAAAGCACTCTGTAGCATGCCGTAGGTTAAAAATTTAGTTATTTAAATATTTAAGTGGAACTAGGATTAGTTAGCGCGAAAAAGTTAGGCTAAAACCTAAAAGTCCCGAAAACAGCCCGGAAAAGCCCGGACCGGCCCGAAATCATCCGATAATCCCAAAATGCCAAATTAAAGAAAAATTAAGGAAATTTAAAATATTATGTTAAAAACTTATGTAAACTGATCCAAATAATCCAACGATACCTTCGAAAAATTTAAATACCACCGAAACCCGGTACCGCGATCGAAAAACAGGAAAATTCTACACTGTTTTAAAAAGAAAAAAAAAAAATTTATGAGAGAGGTGGGGCCCTCTATAGGCGCCGGCCACCCCTCCCCTTTCAACACAACAAACTAACCCCACTAACTCAACAAACAACAAAGTCAGTTAAAACACTAACTTTGGGAAATGGGGCGTTACACAAACCCCATTATTACAAAAACCTTTTCCCCAAGATTTTCCATCATCACTTCTCATTTCAAATTTCTTTCTCATCTTCTCCAACACTCTTCTTTCTCTCTTCTTTCTTTCTCTCTATCAAAACCCACGAAAATTTCCAGCCTTCTTAGAGTGAAATATTCAGATTTTTGAAGTTTTTGAAGTGCATTGCAAGATCAAAAGGTGTTCTCCTAAAGGTAAGAATGCAAAGGATGATCTTAGCTTCGTTTTTCTTTCATTTTGGGGTGTTTTGGTGATGTATTCTTGAGATTTAAACCCCTCTTTTTGTTGATAATCATCTTCATGTTTGGGAAAGAGATGAAGCCCTAAAAATGTTCATAAAACATTATAATGAGGGCTAAATCCATGATTTCCCCATAAACATGTGAGATTAGAATCAAAATCTTCATCTTGTTGTTGTTTTTCTCCATACATTGGGGCTGAACTTAAAAATAGTTCATGCATGTCAATGGAGATGATAAAATATGTTATTCTTCCTTTTATTTGTTGCATGTAATGGATATGAAGCTTGTTAGCAAGAAAAACCCCCAAAAAACTCTATGATTTTATGTGTTTGAATAAGAAAAGTTGGGTTTGTTGCTGGACAGATTCTGTCCGAATTTTGTAGGGTGTTTAGATGACCCAAAAACTTCTTGAAAGATCTTATTTTGTTATAAAAATTTTATGGATGAAAGTTTAATGTGTTAGGAAGAAAATCCAACTTGAATCATCCAAAAATTCGGAGTAAAACTATGTTAATCATTTGGAAACATTTTGTTGTGCATCAGCATCTGTCTGAAATTTTTATTCAACTTCATGCAAGCATAACTCCTCCATAACTTGTTCAAAATGTTTGATTCTTGATTCAAAATTTAAGTTCACTGAGTTGGCTTTCCAAAGAATGTAAAATCAAGTGATTTGGTGTATTTTTGAGGGGTGAACCAATGAAAACAAAATGAAGGTGCAAGCTGTCCCAAGAGGACAGATTCACATGCACGACTTCAAAGAGGCATAACTCACTCAAAAATCACCCAAATGATGCAAGGCTTATCACATTAGCTTGGTATTTGAGTTATTTAGAAAACCCCTTTGGAATTTCATGATTCGGTGGAATATTGAACTCTCTATGATCAAAACTTTACTGAAAGGTATCTATGAAAAGTGAATTTGGGTACTGATTTTGTAAAAATAATTAAAAATAGCAAAACACCTCTAAAAATCAGGAAAATTTGTGGAAATGATCCTAACATCCTCAAAATCAGTAGGTAAAAATATTGGAATTTTTCCTTTTATGGATTTAAGTTCAAAGATGGTGTTTTTGCAACTACTGAATCATGACAGATTCTGGAAATTCTCTAAGGACAAAATTTTACCAATTTTAGGGTTTCTTGCATTTTTGAGAACCCATAAGACTTATTAAAACTAAATTAAACCCTATTTAACTAAATAAATATACTAAAGGCATTACGTGGGATATCGGTATGATTATTAAGTTGGACCGTTGAATTTAGGACTCATGTAATTACGTGTGTTATAGGGCGAGTGTAGACCGGGGGCCGAATTCTCGAGCAAACGTTACAAACACTTAGATCGCTAAACCGTGCAAGGTGAGTATTCACGGCCCCTTTTTCCACGTTTTTACGTATTTTGGGGTGAAAAGCATGTCGATATTGAAATTTTACGAATTATGCTTCAAGTTTAAGTGTTAAGAAATACGATTGATTGTTGCTTTTAGCAAGTGTTATGCATTATGTGATACATGTTGAGTAAATTCCCCTTATAATAAACACTACTATTAACTTCGTTTAGGAGCCTATGACTTAGTGGATAGCGCTATTTGGTACCAATACCCACTCTTTAGACTGACGAGTTAAGGGTGCACTAATTCAGAATTAACGACTACCCATGTGGGGGGGGCTACCCTCCACCGCTGAGGTACTCGTTGGGAGACGACTACCCACGTGGACTTGAGTGTTCACCGCTGAGGTACTCGTTGGGAAACGACCTACACATGTGGACTTGAGTGTCCACCGCTGAGGTAGCGCGTATTGACGTTCCGCCCATGTGGTTTGAACCCACCTCTGAGGTATTCGTTGGGGTTAACGGTTTGTAGTGGCTCAACTATACGTATCTATGCATATTTGATATTTTGACGTTTGTAAGCGTCCAAGAATCTTAGCTTGAGCATAATTGATATTTTGACGTTAGTAAAACGTCCAAGAACTTTATTTCCATGACACGGTCTGCTTGTGAAAATTTTTGTGCGCAAATAAAAACCTGTGAACTCACCAACTCTCGTAGTTGACATTTGTTTTAACATGCTTTTCAGGAAATCCGAAGGTATGATAAGGCTTAGTTGCGGATTTTTGAAACCACCAATCTATTTTTGCTATCTTTATTTGTTAAAGTTGTAAACTTAAAACTTGTGGTTGGATTGTAATATTTTGTAAACAATATTTATTAATGTATGTGAATGATTGGTGTTGTATATCTCCTACCGTTGTGAAATCTTGAGCTGTGGCGCCTCGTGTTTCCGCTTTAGCGGGGTGTTACAGATGCCAATATAAGCTGAACACTCTTGACACCTGATGGCATTCCGGGACACATCCTCCTCCCCGAACCAAATGGTAATAACTCAAAGTCTTGGCCTTTAAAATCCACTTTTGATCCAATAAATCTTTCGGGTTTGAAAGATAAGGGGTCATCCCAAACTTTAGGGTCTCGGCCCATTGCCCAAAGATTGACAAATATTTTGGAGTTCTTAGGAATGGTGTAATTCATAACCTCACAAGTTTCGGCTGCCATATGTGGAAGGAGAAGAGGCACCGGCGGGTGTAATCTCATGGCTTCTTTGATACAAGCTTGTAGATAAGGTAACTTAGATAGTTCTGAGTCGGTGATTGTATCGGATTTGATTTCCCTTCCAATCTCTTCCACTATTTTAGACATGACCTCTTTGTGTCTCACTAGCTCGGTCATAGCCCACACAACTGCAGTGGTTGTAGTATTTGTCCCCGCCACGAACAATTCCTGTGAACACAAAAAATGGTTTGGTTAAAAAAATCAACTTCAAGGATATCAGGTTAGTTATATAGAATGTTGTTTATAATAAAAGAACTATGAAAATATACTTAAAATCTTTATGGTAATTTGATTATTCGAGAATCCAGATGGATCGACAAATTAGAGTGTTTCACGTGTGTAATACTTTGTCTGTTTTCATGGAGGAAATTTGCTCTCTTGTTTTGCAACTAAACTAATCCATAGAGTTATTACTCTTTTTAATGATACGTATATGCTGATCGTCCTATGCAAATAAATTTATGTTTTGCTGCAAATCTGTAATTAAAGAATAAATGGGCGAGAAAAACTTACGGTGACCAATTGATTTATCTGATCGTTTGAGAATCCATTTTCAAGCATGCGATCCAAGAAAGACTGTGCCTGCTCTGAAGACCATGTGGAAGAATTGATACGAGCTCTTCTTTCCTCTATTATATCCTCCCAATGAGCAAACGTCTTCTTATATTGTCTCATGGTTCCCTTTCTTATTCCTTGAAGATCAAATCTCTCAAACATAGGGAAAAATGAACCAAAATCTTTTGTAATCCCTCCATACTCAATTATCTTACGTAGCGACTCTTTTAACCCATCACGGGTCCCATGTTCATCTTTCAAATCGAGGAAATCTCTTGCAAATATAATGGAACTCAAAGTGTTGAACAATGTAGTAAAAACCACATCCTCGACGTTAATCACTTGTCCTTGCTTTGTATGCAAGAAATCCTTCAACCTGCCTAACCTTTCATCTCGTAATCTAGACTGCGATTCTAAGGCTTTGGACGAGAACATTTCAGTTCGACAAAGGGTTCTTAAGCTTTTCCAGGTTTGGTTGCACTCTGACCAAATGACGGAGTGAGGTATGAGGGATGTCTGTTGAAATGCAGTAGGCACAACACGAGAGGAAAGAAAACGGTCTTGGGTCTTAAGAATTTCCATGGCTGCCTCGGGTGAAGAGGCAACCACAAGAACTTGTTTGCCTAAACGGAGAGATATAAGAGGGCCGTATTCTTTGGCAAATTTGGCGGTAGAGACGTGAGGCCTATCCCCCACTTGGTGTAGGTTTCCGATGATCGGCAACGTTGGTGGACCTGGTGGGAGGTTCTTTAAAGATGATGGTTTGGTTAGTTTAACAACGAGTAAAAGGAAGATGGTCGTTGATAGAACGAAGAGAGGGATCGAGAGATTGTTGTCTCTAAGAAAACTTGTGATATCCATTAAGCTAGAGTCGTATGATGAGATTCGATATAAGGTTGTGTTTTGTTTGTTGATTATATTGAACTTGGAAGGCTGAATATATAGGCTTCATTGATGTGGATTATTTATTTTTTTAATGCAACTCACACGAGGCTTCTTTCTATAGGATAGTCAAATATGATCAATCAATTATTTTGAAGTGATTGGGGACGATACATACCAAAAAAATATATGTAGTCAATTGTTGGTAAGTCATATATATGTTTTTATTTATTAAGTAAATGGATGGCAATTAATTAATTATGGTCAAATCTAGTTTAGTAGAATGTATAAAAATAACATGTCATTAACGTCCAACATGCATGACCAGGTTTTGTTAATTAATTAATGATTCAACAATGGGTTCTTCTGATTAATTGATAGTTATTTCCTCTTTGTATTAATTATTATAATATCCACAATACGTTACATGATGGCGGTTTAGGACGTTTTTGATTTGTAATGCAAACTTCAATTCGTCCTTCCTCCGGTTAAATATTTATCAATAACTAGTGTTTGGGCCCGTGCGTTGCACGGCATGAAAAAAATATATGATAAGGAGAATCGCAAGTAAGTTAAAGTTATGTTTTTTTAATAAAAAGTCAGTTAAAGTTAAACATAAATTATTAATTGATAACTAATAAAATGTGATTAACTATGTATTTGAACTGTTTAAGAAATAGTTATTTTAAATGTGAAGAAATTATTCTAGTTTTAATTTCAATAAGTTAACTTTATGACACCAACTTTAGCTATACCACTCACTTTATCATACCAATTGAATCATTACCCTTATAATCGATAAGAACAATACTTTGTTAAAACTTAAAACTATTAATTTCAATCTATCAGTGTAATAATTTAATAAAATGGACCACCTGATTGAAAACTCACAACCAAACTATCCTCAAATTTTTTTTAACAACTAAAAGATGCAACCATTTATGTTATAACTTCAACAGCCACAATAGAAATATGAGTAAGAAAAATAACTAAAACTCAAATTTTTTTAACCAATAAGACAACTTCGACAACAGTTTCATTGTAGAATCTCAATAACCTTAACACACACGTATCTAAATAAAAAAATTAACTAAAGGCAAAAAAAATATTACTCAAAACAAAAGATCGATCTTTAAACAGTATAAGTTTAGTGAGAGAAAATGTGTTAACTTCAACAACAGTTTCATTGTAGAACCTCAATAACCTTCAACACACACGTATCTAAATAAAAAAATTAACTAAAGGCAAAAAAAATATTACTCAAAACAAAAGATCGATCTTTAAACAATATAAGTTTAGTGAGAGAAAATGTGTTAGCTGAAGAGATTGGGATGTAGGTTATTCTATGTTAAAAAATCAATAACATAGCTAATAAAAACAAAAAATACTGATGCTTAAATAAGATAAATGAATGATTAGTCAAAGTAAAGAAAGAAAAATAAATAGTTAGTAACATAAAAAAATGAATAGTTAGTAACATAAATGGCAATAAATTGAATAATTAATTTTATAACAATTAACTAAATAAAAATATTATGTAAATAACGATTAATGATATTGATAATTGTTATTTAATCATATTAAAATATATAAGGAGTGTTATATAAATAATTTTTCTCTCACTTATTTCTAGATATGAGTTTATGTAAATAAGAATAAATGATAAGTTGATAGGATAATGTTAAGTTAGTATATTTTATTATATATGTATTTCATTTATGTATATTGATTGCAATAAAGTTCTTTTATTTGCAAATTAAAAAGCATTAAATTGATGTGATTAATTGGCCTATTAATTTTATATTTTTTATCATTTAGAGTCAAATTTTCTATTCTATTAAAACCTTATGTAAATAAAAAATAAAGACACATGTTATTATATATACGTGTCAAGTAAAAAAAATATTATTGATTTTAATAAGAGTTAAAAAATTAATATTAAAATTTAAAAGCTAGGAAAAATATTAGAAGATGAAAATTAGTAAAAAAAAACATAAAAATCCCAAAAAAAGATAAAAGAAATATGTATACCCGGATCAGTCTTTTTGAAATAAACCTGAAAAAATAAAAGTAACAATCAAAAAATATCATATTGAACTTTGTTGAAGCTATATCATATATCATAATACACACTTTCAAGATTCAGTTATTGTACCGTTGATATCATTAAAACTCTAAACCGCTGTCAAGAACGAATCTCATGGCCTCGTTAAAAGAACATTAAAAAAAACATAGAAGACAAAAGTAAAATAAGAAGATAATATAAAATCCCAACAAAGGTCATAAGGAATAATACTCGGATTAATATTATGTTGCATGTAAATAATAAATATTGACTTTAATAAGAGTTAAAATGTTTAGTAAAATCTAAAACATGGGAGAAACATAGAAGACAAAAAAAAACTCTAAAATCTCACAAAAATCAAAAGAAATATATACACGGATTAGTCTTCTCGAATAAACCTGAAAAAATAACCATAAATATCATATTGAACTTTGCTGAAGCTATATCATATATCATAATACACACTTTCAAGATTCAGTTATTGTACCGTTGCTATCATTAAAACTCTAAACCGCTGTCAAGAACGAATCTCATGGCCTCGTTAAAAGAACATTAAGAAAAACATAGAAGACAAAAGTAAAATAAGAAGATAATATAAAATCCCAACAAAGGTCATAAGGAATAATACTCGGATTAGTATTATGTTGCATGTAAATAATAAATATTGATTTTAATAAGAGTTAAAATGCTTAGTAAAATCTAAAACATGGGAGAAACATAGAAGACAAAGAAAAACTCTAAAATCTCACAAAAATCAAAAGAAATATATACACGGATTAGTCTTCTCGAATAAACCTGAAAAAATAACCGTCGAAAAAATATCATATTAGTTTGTCGAGGCATTATCATAGATTGTAATGCGTATTTTTAGGATTTGATTATTGTACCGTTGTTGTTATAAAACTCTACACAACTGCCAAGAACAAACCACATTGATTTAGTTAGAAAAAATATGTATATGGAAGACAAAAGTAAAAAACAAATCTAGAACTTTAACAAAGGTATGTATAATACCCGGATTAGTATTTTCAAAATAAACCTGAAATTTGTGAAATAAAATAACAAATGATGTGATGGAGAGGAGAGAGAGTTTACCTTAAATTTTTGTTGTTAAATATTGATGATTTGTCAAGTGATTAAGAAGAATAAGAAGATATTTTGTGGTGGACAAATCTTGAGGCATGAATAGATGGAAGGTTTGGAGGTGAAACCTTCAAGAATGAAGATGAAATGATTTAGAGGTATATCTTGAAGAATGGAGATGCAAATGTTAGGACTTAGGAGGGTAAATAAATGAAGGTTTCTAGGGTGAATGAAAAGTTAGACAATTATGTTTTACATAATGGTTAAATAAATGAATTACATTATCATATTAAAGGTTTGGAGGTTACAATTCTATTTATAAAAATGACCAAAATGACCCTATCTCAATGAACTTTATGTTTGAAGTATAAGGGTAGAATGGTCTTTAACATATTCAACATTAAAAAATTCAAAATTTTGAGAAAAAAGATAAATACGCTTCTAGCCCTTAGAGGATGCCACATCATATCTTGTGGGTTTTCCTTTTAGTATATACTAGTAGCGGGCCCGTGCGTTGCACGATGATTGGTAATTTTTTTTACTAAAAGTAATAATAAAATAAATATGAGATATCGTTGATAATAGTTATGACGTGTGTTTTGAGGATTGGTGTAAAGATATCAGACAAATGTGACGCTCTTATTTACTATTATATAATTGCGAGATGTTTTGTAATTTGTTTACAGTTGTTGTAATTTACTCATTTACAACTTTGACAAAAACAAAAAAACAAAAAAACTTATTGCACAAAGAAGAACATTAGTTATTGGTATTGCGACCACTTTGACTGCGAGCGGGTTTAATTGAATCGTTAATATTTCATTTGACATGTTCGAGTTTTTTTGATATTCTTAAGACCGTTTCTTTATATTTGGTTAGTCCGTAAATATCATGAAAAAGATAAATTTTTATTAAATTTATGTAAATAAAGTTGTTATTTCTATTCTAATTCAATTTGATTTAATCTAAGGTAATAATGAATTATGAAATAATTTATTGGTATTAGGGATTGTAACCAAAATCAAATTCATCTAATACATTGATTCTTCTAATTTAAGTTTTATATATTGATTTCATATTTTCTTTTATACCTATTATTTTATTGACTTCAATTTTATAGTATATTATGGTAGTAATTTTATATTTTATATACTAATTCTAATTATATATATTATTTATTTAATAACATTTTAAGCGATATTAGACATGATAAGTATCTCATTTATTTAGAGGACTAATTTTATATTTTATATACTAATTTTAATTTTATTTATTTTATATTAATCACAATTATACTTTTTTTGTAAGATAACAATCATTATAAATCAAAACTATTATTAAATGAGTTTTATTTGTAAGATAAAATTAATCATCAATATATCAATATCAATATATATGATTTTATTTTTATATAACGACTTCACTTATTTATCGTGTTTTTAATTTTGGAGTTACAATTTCACTTAAAAATAGGATCACTTGATATATATATATATATGTTTATATCGAATTAATGAAAATAGTATCATACAAAATGAATATATATGGCATAGTCTACCGTTAATATTTTAAACATATAAAAAGTATTATATAGACAATAGCAATTAATAATTGTCATTAAACACTAACGATAAGTTATTATATTTTTATTATCATAAGTATTTCATTTATATTTTAAATTGAACTGATTAATTGTCATCTTTATTTATTTATTTATATTCATTATAACCAATTTATTATTATATTTTGACAACTAAATATAAATTATTATATTCACGTGTCATCAAAATAACAAAAATATTTATTCTAATAGTTTTAAAATATTTAATCAAGCAAAAAACTTGGAAAAATATAAAAGATTGGGATAAGAAAAGGGCTTTAAAACTCCAACAACAGTCTAAAAAATGTTTACCCATATTAATTTTCACGAAATAAAACCTAAATAAAAATACAAATAACCATTGAAAATTACTTATAACAATTATATTATATGTTGTATCTTATCTTCTAAAATCGCTGTCAATAATGCATCATTGTTTCCGTTGAAAGAACCACTGTCACGAAAGAAAACAATTTTCGAATAAAACATATGTGCAAACATCAACGACAATATATAATTTGTATAGAACATGAAATAAAAGATAAATGTTTTTACCTACAAAATATATGGTGAAAACGCAATAACTTCCATTTTAAGGGAACATCCATCTTAGCTTACAATTGGATGGATCTCGCAAATAGATCAATATACAATTGTTAACAAACTCAACAGAAAAAACAAACAAATAATTTGTCTCAAATAGTCGGTGTATTTGTGTGTATACATATTCTTTAACATATGTTTGATGATTTGACATAAAATAAAATTAGGAGTAAAAAATATATATATAAATTTGAATTTTCCTATATGAACAATTCCATTGATGAATAGTTGTTGCAAGCAAAACTGCAAAACAAATATAAAAAAATATACACTTGATTTCATTTGAAATATATAAGAAACATAAACAATGCCTTGGTTAAATAAAGATAGTCTAAAATTCTCAACAAAATTTCTACAAAATGCATATATGATTAATGATATATATGGTATATAGAATAGTTTTTCTCGAAGTAATCCAAAGAAAAAAAATATATATACGAAATAAACAAAATAAAAACTTTAAATTCATAACAAAAGGATAGAGAGATGCATACCTTGTCTCTCAAAGTTTATTCAAACATGATAAAGAGACTCTAAAATCCCCACCAAAATTTCTACAAAATGCATATATGAGATATGGATTAGTTTTCTCGAAGTAAACAAAAGAAAAAAATAGAGACAAAATACACAAAAAAAACTATAAACATGATAATCATCATGAAAACACATGGTGAATGGATGATCTATCATAAGTTGTAGTAGTATAAATAGTTTGAAGATGGAGAGTAGGTAGAGAAAACGAAAAGATGGTTTAATTGCAAACATAAATACCATCAATGTTGATGAAAAATTAATATTGAAAAAAAAAGAGTAAAAGAAGAATGAATGAGAAAAAGTATAAATAAGTTTTTTGGTGTTAGAAGAATGAATGAGAAAAACTTGGACAATTTGATGGATGTATTTGATGTAAATAGTTGGTATATATAATATAACATGTGTTTGATGATTTAATTGATGGTAAATGAAAAGTTTGAAGAATAAATGAAAAGGTGGTCAATTTATGTTTGAAATAATGACTCTAATAATGAATGTAATTATTGTCATATTAATTAAAAAGATTAAAAATACATAAAATTACAAAATTTGAGAAAAAAGATAAATGATCTTCTAGCCCTTAGAAGATGTCACATCATATTTTGTGGTTCTTCTTTTTAGTAACAAATCATATTATTTGGAGAACATAACTTCTATAGGATTTCAATTTGTCTATCATTGTAACTTATGAAAAACAAATTTCATTAACAAATAAAGAGAATTAAATGAAGAAGCAAATGAAAAGTTGGAGGTTAAACTTGGATATGTAAATTTACAAAAAAGTCCCAAGTTTGTATTGAATTACACATGTTTTATGGAAGGGCAAAAAGATCTTTACAAAATTCAACATTAAAAAAATCAAAATTTTGAGAAAAAAGATAAATATTTTTCTTGGCCTTAGAGAATGCCACCTTGGATCTTGTGGGTTTTACTTTTAAGATATATATTGATATTGAATCATAATTACTAAAACTTTTCTGCAGGGTTTGAATCAATATATATATATATATAATTAGAGTTCGATAGGATACACGATTAATGTTTGGACATGCATGACGTATATAAGCATTTTTAGTGTTGTTTTGAACAACAATTATGTTATTTCATTATAGATCTTCATCATCAATAATTTATAACTACTACTAAAAAGTTTTTAGTTTAATTGTTTGAAATAATATTAAAGTTTGATGAATACACTATTATACATGAAATGCTTAGCGTTAGGGACATCATTAAGTCTTTACAGCGTATATAAGCGCTTCTAATATCACTTATTTTACAGATTGATTATTACAAGTATTGAGAATTTTATCCGGCAAAAGGACATGGAAATGACCGAGGGTCTTACCAGGTCAACGCATACACGTGCTTCCAACAATCCCTTTTGATGGTCGACGATGTTACACAATAAGGTAAGCAGGGATGGTATCTTTAGTACATGACTGTCTAGTTATCTATAAAGATTTGGTAATTGAACGGCTTCTTAGTATCAACTGCCACCTATATATATGATCAGAATTTTAAGGAGTAATTTGGTTAATACACTAAATAAAAACCTAAATTGTGTATATATACATGTTTTATACATCATATACATTAATGAACACTTGCCGATAACCTGTGCCTCATAGCACTTGGTATTCTTTTTATTAATTCAAACTTATGTTTTATTAAGCAGTTCTTGTTCTTTTCTTTTGAAGTTATATGACTTGCAGTTTTATGTGATATAAACAGGTTGTTTTATTGTAATATATCGTTGCATGTTATAGATATGTTTTGTGAAAGGAATCCAAAAATTAAAACGAAAGAGGGAAAAACAACATAGTCATTGAATTATAGATAAAATTAGACCTTTCGGTATTAAAAACTTCCTAAAACCAGTTCGATATATGTTGAAAAACTCATACAAGATTTTGGCACAAACGGAGTCGAAGAAATAATGGAATATCCAAATGACAATCTTACTGGTTATTTGTTAGACCATACGATTTCAAAAGATAAAAACACAAACCAAACATTAAAAAAATAGAAGATTAGAGGAACATAATTTTATTAAGCGCCATATTTGGGCTTTTAATTATTAAAATTCCAAATAAATCTAATAACAAAGAACTTACATTGAAAAAGAATGAATTAATCGAATAAATTATAATACAAAATACAGCACATGAATCAAACACATCGAGATTCTGGCTTTCGTTTGAAGAGCAGCTTCAGAGGTGTTTCCATTTTCAAAGCGATCCCAAATTGTCATTCATGTCGAGCTTTAGAGGATCAACATCTTCCGGAAGAGCCAAATCGAACTCACGAATCAAAGATGCCAATATGAAGTTGAACACTCTTGACACCTGATGGCATTCCGGGACACATCCTCCTCCCCGAACCAAATGGTAATAGCTCAAAGTCTTGGCCTTTAAAATCCACTTTTGATCCAATAAATCTTTCGGGTTTGAAAGATAAAGGGTCATCCCAAACTTTAGGGTCTCGGCCCATTGCCCAAAGATTGACAAATATTTTGGAGTTCTTAGGAATGTGTAATTCATAACCTCACAAGTTTCAGCTGCCATATGTGGAAGAAGAAGAGGCACCGGCGGGTGTAATCTCATGGCTTCTTTGATACAAGCTTGTAGATAAGGTAACTTAGATAGTTCTGAGTCGGTCATTGTATCGGATTTGATTTCCCTTCCAATCTCTTCCACTATTTTAGACATGACCTCTTTGTGTCTCACTAGCTCGGTCATAGCCCACACAACTGAAGTGGTTGTAGTATTTGTCCCCGCCACGAACAATTCCTGTGAACCAAAAAATGGTTTGGTTAAAAAAATCAACTTCAAGGTTATCAGGATAGTTATATAGAATGTTTTATAATAAAAAATTATGAAATAAGTAAAATCTTTATGTAATTTGATTATCGAGAATCAGATGGACCGCAAAATAGAGTGTTTCGCGTGTGTAATACTTTGTCCTGTTTTATGGAGGAAATTTTTGCTTTTTCGTTTTGCAACTAAACTAATCCATAGAGTTAATTAATACTCTTTTTAATGATACGCTAATGGCATCATCATCCTATGCAAATAATTTCTGTTTTGCTGCAAATCTATAACTAAAGAATAAATGGGCGAGAAAAACTTACGTGTGACCATTGATTTATCTGATCGTTTGAGAATCCATTTTCAAGCATGCGATCCAAGAAAGACTGTGCCTGCTCTGAAGACCATGTGGAAGAATTGATACGAGCTCTTCTTTCCTCTATTATATCCTCCCAATGAGCAAACGTCTTGTTATACTGTCTCATGGTTCCCTTTCTTATTCCTTGAAGGTCAAATCTCTCGAACATAGGGAAAAATCGAACCAAAATCTTTTGTAATCCCTCCATACTCAATTATCTTATGTAGCGACTCTTTTAACCCATCACGGGTCCCATGTTCATCGTTTAAATCGAGGAAATCTCTTGCAAATATAATGGAACTCAAAGTGTTGAACAATGTAGTGAAAACTACATCCTCGACGTTAATCACTGTCCTTGCTTTGTATGCAAGAAATCCTTCAACGTGCCTAACCTTTCATCTCGCAATCTAGACTGGGATTCTAAGGCTTTGGACGAGAACATTTCAGTTCGACAAAGGGTTCTTAAGCTTTTCCAGGTTTGGTTGCACTCTGACCAAATGACGGAGTGAGGTATGAGGGATGTCTGTTGAAATGCAGTAGGCACAACACGAGAGGAAAGAAAACGGTCTTGGGTCTTAAGAATTTCCATGGCTGCCTCGGGTGAAGAGGCAACCACAAGAACTTGTTTGCCTAAACGGAGAGATATAAGAGGGCCGTATTCTTTGGCAAATTTGGCGGTAGAGACGTGAGGCCTATCCCCCACTTGATGTAGATTTCCGATGATTGGCAACCTTGGTGGACCTGGTGGGAGGTTCTTTAAGGATGATGGTTTGGTTAGTTTAACAACGAGTAAAAGGAAGATGATCGTTGATAGAACGAAGAGAGGGATCGGAGATTGTTGTCTCTAAGAAAACTTGTGATATCCATTAAGCTAGAGTTGTATGATGAGATATATAGGTTGTGTTTTGTTTCTTAATTATTTTGAACTTGGGAAAAGGCTGAATATATAGGCTTCATTGATGTGATTATTTATTTTTTAATGCAACTCACACGAGGCTTCTTTCTATAGGATGGTCAAATATGATGAATCAATTATTTTGAAAGTGATTGACATACCAAAAAAATATATGTAGTCAATTGTTGGTAAGTCATATATATGTTTTTATTTATTAAGTAAATGGATGGCAAATCAATTATGGTCAAATCTAGTTTAGTAGAATGTATAAAAATAACATGTCATTAACGTCCAACATGCATGACCAGGTTTTGTTAATTAATTATATGATTCAACAATGGGTTCTTGTGATTAATTGATAGTTATTTCCTCTTTGTATTAATTATTATAATTTCCACAATACGTTACATGATGGCGGTTTAGGACGTTTTTGATTTGTAATGCAAACTTCAATTCGTCCTTCCTCCGGTTAAATATTTATCAATAATTCATAATTACTTAAAAAATTTCTGCTTGGCTTGAAATATAATATAACTAAAGTTTGATAGGATACACATTAATGTTTTGACGTATATATAAGCATTTTAGTGTTGTTTTGAACAACGATTATGTTATTTCATTATAGAGTCTTCATCATCAATAATTTATAACTACTAAAAAGTATTTAGTTTAATTGTTTGAAATGATATTAAAGTTTGATGAATACACTATTATACATGAAACGCTTAGCGTTACGGACATCACTAAGTCTTTACAAGGTATATAAGCGCTTCTAATATCACTTATTTTACGATTGATTATTACAACTATCGAGAATTTGTCCGGCAAAAGACATGGAAATGACCGAGAGGTCTTACCAGGTCAACGCATACAGTGTCTTCCAACAATCCATTTTGATGGTCGACGATGTTACACAATAAGGTGAGCAGGGATGGTACCTTTCGTACATGAGTGTTTATTTTATCTATAAAGATTTGGTAAACGGCTTCTTATTATCAACTGCCCCTATACGATGAGATTTTTAAGGAGTTATTTGGTTAATACATTTTATAAAAGCCTAAATTGTGTATATATACATGTTTTATACATCATATACATTAACGAACACTTGCGATAACGTGTGCCTCATAGCACTTGATATATTTTTTTTCTTAAATAGAAACTTGTGTTTTGTTAAGCAGTTCTTGTTCTCTTCTTTTGAAGTTATAGGACTTGCTGTTTTACATGATATAATTTGTTGGTTTATTGTAATATTATCGTTGCATGCTTATAGATATTTGTTTTTTGAGAGGCAACCATTAATTAAAACGAAAGAGGAAAAGACAACATAGTCAATGAATTATAGAAAAAATTAGACCTTTCAATATTAAACACTTCCTAAAACCAGTTCGATATATGTTGAAAAACTCATACAAGATTTTGGCACAAACGGAGTCGAAGAAATAATGGAATATCCAAATGACAATTCTTACTGGTTATTTGTTAGACCATACGATTTCAAAAGATAAAAACACAATCCAAACATTAAAAAAATAGAAGATTAGAGGAACATATATTTTCATTAAGCGCATATATGCCTTTAATTTATTAAAATTCCAAATAAATCTAATAACAAAGAACTTACATTGAAAAAGAATGAATTAATCGAATAAATTATAAATACAAAATACAGCACATGAATCAAACACATCGAGATTCTGGCTTTCGTTTGAAGAGCAGCTTCAGAGGTGTTTCCATTTTCAAAGCGATCCCAAATTTGTCATTCATGTCGAGCTTTAGAGGATCAACATCTTCCGGAAGAGCCAAATCGAACTCACGAATCAAAGATGCCAATATGAGTTGAACACTCTTGACACCTGATGGCATTCCGGGACACATCCTCCTCCCGAACCAAATGGTAATAGCTCAAAGTCTTGGCCTTTAAAATCCACTTTTGATCCAATAAATCTTTCGGGTTTGAAAGATAAAGGGTCATCCCAAACTTTAGGGTCTCGGCCCATTGCCCAAAGATTGACAAATATTTTGGAGTTCTTAGGAATGGTGTAATTCATAACCTCACAAGTTTCAGCTGCCATATGTGGAAGAAGAAGAGGCACCGGCGGGTGTAATCTCATGGCTTCTTTGATACAAGCTTGTAGATAAGGTAACTTAGATAGTTCTGAGTCGGTCATTGTATCGGATTTGATTTCCCTTCCAATCTCTTCCACTATTTTAGACATGACCTCTTTGTGTCTCACTAGCTCGGTCATAGCCCACACAACTGAAGTGGTTGTAGTATTTGTCCCCGCCACGAACAATTCCTGTGAACGCAAAAAATGGTTTGGTTAAAAAAATCAACTTCAAGGTTATCAGGATAGTTATATAGAATGCTTTTTATAATAAAACAATTATGGAAATAAGTAAAATCTTTATAGTAATTTGATTAATCGAGAATGTAGATGGACCTGCAAAATAGAGTGTTTCGCGTGTGTAATACTTTGTCCGTTTTTATGGAGGAAATTTTTGCTCTTTCGTTTTGCAACTAAACTAATCCATAGAGTTAATTATACTCTTTTTAATGATACGCATAATGGCCATCATGCATCCTATGCAAATAATTTCTGTTTTGCTGCAAATCTATAACTAAAGAATAAATGGGCGAGAAAAACTTACTGTGACCAGTTGATTTATCTGATCGTTTGAGAATCCATTTTCAAGCATGCGATCCAAGAAAGACTGTGCCTGCTCTGAAGACCATGTGGAAGAATTGATACGAGCTCTTCTTTCCTCTATTATATCCTCCCAATGAGCAAACGTCTTGTTATACTGTCTCATGGTTCCCTTTCTTATTCCTTGAAGGTCAAATCTCTCGAACATAGGGAAAAACGAACCAAAATCTTTTGTAATCCCTCCATACTCAATTATCTTATGTAGCGACTCTTTTAACCCATCACGGGTCCCATGTTCATCGTTTAAATCGAGGAAATCTCTTGCAAATATAATGGAACTCAAGGTGTTGAACAATGTAGTGAAAACTACATCCTCGACGTTAATCAACTGTCCTTGCTTTGTATGCAAGAAATCCTTCAACGTGCCTAACCTTTCATCTCGCAATCTAGACTGGGATTCTAAGGCTTTGGACGAGAACATTTCAGTTCGACAAAGGGTTCTTAAGCTTTTCCAGGTTTGGTTGCACTCTGACCAAATGACGGAGTGAGGTATGAGGGATGTCTGTTGAAATGCAGTAGGCACAACACGAGAGGAAAGAAAACGGTCTTGGGTCTTAAGAATTTCCATGGCTGCCTCGGGTGAAGAGGCAACCACAAGAACTTGTTTGCCTAAACGGAGAGATATAAGAGGGCCGTATTCTTTGGCAAATTTGGCGGTAGAGACGTGAGGCCTATCCCCCACTTGATGTAGATTTCCGATGATTGGCAACCTTGGTGGACCTGGTGGGAGGTTCTTTAAGGATGATGGTTTGGTTAGTTTAACAACGAGTAAAAGGAAGATGATCGTTGATAGAAGAAGAGAGGGATCGGGAGATTGTTGTCTCTAAGAAAACTTGTGATATCCATTAAGCTAGAGTTGTATGATGAGATATATAAAGGGTTGTGTTTTGTTTCTTAATTATTTTGAACTTGAAAGGCTGAATATATAGGCTTCATTGATGTGATTATTTTTTTTTTAATGCAACTCACACGAGGCTTCTTTCTATAGGATGGTCAAATATGATGAATCAATTATTTTGAAATGATACATACCAAAAAATATATGTAGTCAATTGTTGGTAAGTCATATATATGTTTTATTTATTAAGTAAATGGATGGCAATCAATTATGGTCAAATCTAGTTTAGTAGAATGTATAAAAATAACATGTCATTAACGTCCAACATGCATGACCAGGTTTTGTTAATTAATTAATTAATGATTCAACAATGGGTTCTTGTGATTAATTGATAGTTATTTCCTCTTTGTATTAATTATTATAATTTCCACAATACGTTACTGATGGCGGTTTAGGACGTTTTTGATTTGTAATGCAAACTTCAAATTCGTCCTTCCTCCGGTTAAATATTTATCAATAATTCATAATTACTTAAAAAATTTTCTGCTTGGCTTGAAATAACATAACTAAAGTTTGATAGGATACACAATTAATGTTTTGACGTATATATAAGCATTTCTAGTGTTGTTTTGAACAACGATTATGTTATTTCATTATAGAGATCTTCATCATCAATAATTTATAACTACTAAAAAGTATTTAGTTTAATTGTTTGAAATGATATTAAAGTTTGATGAATACACTATTATACATGAAACGCTTAGCGTTACGGACATCACTAAGTCTTTACAAGGTATATAAGCGCTTCTAATATCACTTATTTTACGGATTGATTATTACAACTATCGAGAATCTTGTCCGGCAAAAAGACATGGAAATGACCGAGAGAGTCTTACCAGGTCAACGCATACAGGTTCTTCCAACAATCCATTTTGATGGTCGACGATGTTACAGAATAAGGTGAGCAGGGATGGTACCTTTCGTACATGAGTGTTTAGTTTATCTATAAAGATTTGGTAAACGGCTTCTTATTATCAACTGCTCCCTGTACGATGAGATTTTTAAGGAGTTATTTGGTTAATACATTTTATAAAAGCCTAAATTGTGTATATATACATGTTTTATACATCATATACATTAACGAACACTTGTAGATAACGTGTGCCTCATAGCACTTGATATATTTTTTTTCTTAAATAGAACTTGTGTTTTGTTAAGCAGTTCTTGTTCTCTTCTTTTGAAGTTATAGGACTTGCTGTTTTACATGATATAATTTGTTGGTTTATTGTAATTTATCGTTGCATCTTATAGATATTTGTTTTTTGAGAGGCAACCATTAATTAAAACGAAAGAGGAAAAGACAACATAGTCAATGAATTATAGAAAAAAATTAGGCCTTTCATATTAAACACTTCCTAAAACCAGTTCGATATATGTTGAAAAACTCATACTAGATTTTGGCACAAACGGAGTCGAAGAAATAATGGAATATCCAAATGACAATCTTACTGGTTATTTGTTAGACCATACGATTTCAAAAGATAAAAACACAATCCAAACATTAAAAAAATAGAAGATTAGAGGAGCATATATTTTCATTAAGCGCATATATGCCTTTAATTTATTAAAATTCCAAATAAATCTAATAACAAAGAACTTACATTTGAAAAAGAATGAATTAATCGAATAAATTATAAATACAAAATACAGCACATGAATCAAACACATCGAGATTCTGGCTTTCGTTTGAAGAGCAGCTTCAGAGGTGTTTCCATTTTCAAAGCGATCCCAAATTTGTCATTCATGTCGAGCTTTAGAGGATCAACATCTTCCGGAAGAGCCAAATCGAACTCACGAATCAAAGATGCCAATATGAGTTGAACACTCTTGACACCTGATGGCATTCCGGGACACATCCTCCTCCCTGAACCAAATGGTAATAGCTCAAAGTCTTGGCCTTTAAAATCCACTTTTGATCCAATAAATCTTTCGGGTTTGAAAGATAAAGGGTCATCCCAAACTTTAGGGTCTCGGCCCATTGCCCAAAGATTGACAAATATTTTGGAGTTCTTAGGAATCGTGTAATTCATAACCTCACAAGTTTCAGCTGCCATATGTGGAAGAAGAAGAGGCACCGGCGGGTGTAATCTCATGGCTTCTTTGATACAAGCTTGTAGATAAGGTAACTTAGATAGTTCTGAGTCGGTCATTGTATCGGATTTGATTTCCCTTCCAATCTCTTCCACTATTTTAGACATGACCTCTTTGTGTCTCACTAGCTCGGTCATAGCCCACACAACTGAAGTGGTTGTAGTATTTGTCCCCGCCACGAACAATTCCTGTGAACGCAAAAAATGGTTTGGTTAAAAAAATCAACTTCAAGGTTATCAGGATAGTTATATAGAATGCTTCTTATAATAAAACAATTATGGAAATAAGTAAAATCTTTATAGTAATTTGATTAATCGAGAATGTAGATGGACCTGCAAAATAGAGTGTTTCGCGTGTGTAATACTTTGTCCGTTTTTATGGAGGAAATTTTTGCTCTTTCGTTTTGCAACTAAACTAATCCATAGAGTTAATTAATACTCTTTTTAATGATACGCATAATGGCCATCATGCATCCTATGCAAATAATTTCTGTTTTGCTGCAAATCTATAACTAAAGAATAAGTGGGCGAGAAAAACTTACTGTGACCAGTTGATTTATCTGATCGTTTGAGAATCCATTTTCAAGCATGCGATCCACGAAAGACTGTGCCTGCTCTGAAGACCATGTGGAAGAATTGATACGAGCTCTTCTTTCCTCTATTATATCCTCCCAATGAGCAAACGTCTTGTTATACTGTCTCATGGTTCCCTTTCTTATTCCTTGAAGGTCAAATCTCTCGAACATAGGGAAAAACGAACCAAAATCTTTTGTAATCCCTCCATACTCAATTATCTTATGTAGCGACTCTTTTAACCCATCACGGGTCCCATGTTCATCGTTTAAATCGAGGAAATCTCTTGCAAATATAATGGAACTCAAGGTGTTGAACAATGTAGTGAAAACTACATCCTCGACGTTAATCAACTGTCCTTGCTTTGTATGCAAGAAATCCTTCAACGTGCCTAACCTTTCATCTCGCAATCTAGACTGGGATTCTAAGGCTTTGGACGAGAACATTTCAGTTCGACAAAGGGTTCTTAAGCTTTTCCAGGTTTGGTTGCACTCTGACCAAATGACGGAGTGAGGTATGAGGGATGTCTGTTGAAATGCAGTAGGCACAACACGAGAGGAAAGAAAACGGTCTTGGGTCTTAAGAATTTCCATGGCTGCCTCGGGTGAAGAGGCAACCACAAGAACTTGTTTGCCTAAACGGAGAGATATAAGAGGGCCGTATTCTTTGGCAAATTTGGCGGTAGAGACGTGAGGCCTATCCCCCACTTGATGTAGATTTCCGATGATTGGCAACCTTGGTGGACCTGGTGGGAGGTTCTTTAAGGATGATGGTTTGGTTAGTTTAACAACGAGTAAAAGGAAGATGATCGTTGATAGAAGGAAGAGAGGGATCGGGAGATTGTTGTCTCTAAGAAAACTTGTGATATCCATTAAGCTAGAGTTGTATGATGAGATATAAGGTTGTGTTTTGTTTCTTAATTATTTTGAACTTGAAAGGCTGAATATATAGGCTTCATTGATGTGATTATTTTTTTTTAATGCAACTCACACGAGGCTTCTTTCTATAGGATGGTCAAATATGATGAATCAATTATTTTGAAATGATACATACCAAAAAATATATGTAGTCAATTGTTGGTAAGTCATATATATGTTTTATTTATTAAGTAAATGGATGGCAATCAATTATGGTCAAATCTAGTTTAGTAGAATGTATAAAAATAACATGTCATTAACGTCCAACATGCATGACCAGGTTTTGTTAATTAATTAATTAATGATTCAACAATGGGTTCTTGTGATTAATTGATAGTTATTTCCTCTTTGTATTAATTATTATAATTTCCACAATACGTTACATGATGGCGGTTTAGGACGTTTTTGATTTGTAATGCAAACTTCAAATTCGTCCTTCCTCCGGTTAAATATTTATCAATAATTCATAATTACTTAAAAAATTTCTGCTTGGCTTGAAATAACATAACTAAAGTTTGATAGGATACACAATTAATGTTTTGACGTATATATAAGCATTTCTAGTGTTGTTTTGAACAACGATTATGTTATTTCATTATAGAGATCTTCATCATCAATAATTTATAACTACTAAAAAGTATTTAGTTTAATTGTTTGAAATGATATTAAAGTTTGATGAATACACTATTATACATGAAACGCTTAGCGTTACGGACATCACTAAGTCTTTACAAGGTATATAAGCGCTTCTAATATCACTTATTTTACGGATTGATTATTACAACTATCGAGAATCTTGTCCGGCAAAAAGACATGGAAATGACCGAGAGAGTCTTACCAGGTCAACGCATACAGGTTCTTCCAACAATCCATTTTGATGGTCGACGATGTTACACAATAAGGTGAGCAGGGATGGTACCTTTCGTACATGAGTGTTTAGTTTATCTATAAAGATTTGGTTAACGGCTTCTTATTATCAACTGCTCCCTGTACGATGAGATTTTTAAGGAGTTATTTGGTTAATACATTTTATAAAAGCCTAAATTGTGTATATATACATGTTTTATACATCATATACATTAACGAACACTTGTAGATAACGTGTGCCTCATAGCACTTGATATATTTTTTTTCTTAAATAGAACTTGTGTTTTGTTAAGCAGTTCTTGTTCTCTTCTTTTGAAGTTATAGGACTTGCTGTTTTACATGATATAATTTGTTGGTTTATTGTAATTTATCGTTGCATCTTATAGATATTTGTTTTTTGAGAGGCAACCATTAATTAAAACGAAAGAGGAAAAGACAACATAGTCAATGAATTATAGAAAAAAATTAGGCCTTTCAATATTAAACACTTCCTAAAACCAGTTCGATATATGTTGAAAAACTCATACTAGATTTTGGCACAAACGGAGTCGAAGAAATAATGGAATATCCAAATGACAATCTTACTGGTTATTTGTTAGACCATACGATTTCAAAAGATAAAAACACAATCCAAACATTAAAAAAATAGAAGATTAGAGGAGCATATATTTTCATTAAGCGCATATATGCCTTTAATTTATTAAAATTCCAAATAAATCTAATAACAAAGAACTTACATTTGAAAAAGAATGAATTAATCGAATAAATTATAAATACAAAATACAGCACATGAATCAAACACATCGAGATTCTGGCTTTCGTTTGAAGAGCAGCTTCAGAGGTGTTTCCATTTTCAAAGCGATCCCAAATTTGTCATTCATGTCGAGCTTTAGAGGATCAACATCTTCCGGAAGAGCCAAATCGAACTCACGAATCAAAGATGCCAATATGAGTTGAACACTCTTGACACCTGATGGCATTCCGGGACACATCCTCCTCCCTGAACCAAATGGTAATAGCTCAAAGTCTTGGCCTTTAAAATCCACTTTTGATCCAATAAATCTTTCGGGTTTGAAAGATAAAGGGTCATCCCAAACTTTAGGGTCTCGGCCCATTGCCCAAAGATTGACAAATATTTTGGAGTTCTTAGGAATCGTGTAATTCATAACCTCACAAGTTTCAGCTGCCATATGTGGAAGAAGAAGAGGCACCGGCGGGTGTAATCTCATGGCTTCTTTGATACAAGCTTGTAGATAAGGTAACTTAGATAGTTCTGAGTCGGTCATTGTATCGGATTTGATTTCCCTTCCAATCTCTTCCACTATTTTAGACATGACCTCTTTGTGTCTCACTAGCTCGGTCATAGCCCACACAACTGAAGTGGTTGTAGTATTTGTCCCCGCCACGAACAATTCCTGTGAACGCAAAAAATGGTTTGGTTAAAAAAATCAACTTCAAGGTTATCAGGATAGTTATATAGAATGCTTCTTATAATAAAACAATTATGGAAATAAGTAAAATCTTTATAGTAATTTGATTAATCGAGAATGTAGATGGACCTGCAAAATAGAGTGTTTCGCGTGTGTAATACTTTGTCCGTTTTTATGGAGGAATTTGCTCTTTCGTTTTGCAACTAAACTAATCCATAGAGTTAATTAATACTCTTTTTAATGATACGCATAATGGCCATCATGCATCCTATGCAAATAATTTTTGTTTTGCTGCAAATCTATAACTAAAGAATAAATGGGCGAGAAAAACTTACTGTGACCAGTTGATTTATCTGATCGTTTGAGAATCCATTTTCAAGCATGCGATCCAAGAAAGACTGTGCCTGCTCTGAAGACCATGTGGAAGAATTGATACGAGCTCTTCTTTCCTCTATTATATCCTCCCAATGAGCAAACGTCTTGTTATACTGTCTCATGGTTCCCTTTCTTATTCCTTGAAGGTCAAATCTCTCGAACATAGGGAAAAACGAACCAAAATCTTTTGTAATCCCTCCATACTCAATTATCTTATGTAGCGACTCTTTTAACCCATCACGGGTCCCATGTTCATCGTTTAAATCGAGGAAATCTCTTGCAAATATAATGGAACTCAAGGTGTTGAACAATGTTGTGAAAACTACATCCTCGACGTTAATCAACTGTCCTTGCTTTGTATGCAAGAAATCCTTCAACGTGCCTAACCTTTCATCTCGCAATCTAGACTGGGATTCTAAGGCTTTGGACGAGAACATTTCAGTTCGACAAAGGGTTCTTAAGCTTTTCCAGGTTTGGTTGCACTCTGACCAAATGACGGAGTGAGGTATGAGGGATGTCTGTTGAAATGCAGTAGGCACAACACGAGAGGAAAGAAAACGGTCTTGGGTCTTAAGAATTTCCATGGCTGCCTCGGGTGAAGAGGCAACCACAAGAACTTGTTTGCCTAAACGGAGAGATATAAGAGGGCCGTATTCTTTGGCAAATTTGGCGGTAGAGACGTGAGGCCTATCCCCCACTTGATGTAGATTTCCGATGATTGGCAACCTTGGTGGACCTGGTGGGAGGTTCTTTAAGGATGATGGTTTGGTTAGTTTAACAACGAGTAAAAGGAAGATGATCGTTGATAGAAGGAAGAGAGGGATCGGGAGATTGTTGTCTCTAAGAAAACTTGTGATATCCATTAAGCTAGAGTTGTATGATGAGATATAAGGTTGTGTTTTGTTTCTTAATTATTTTGAACTTGAAAGGCTGAATATATAGGCTTCATTGATGTGATTATTTTTTTTTAATGCAACTCACACGAGGCTTCTTTCTATAGGATGGTCAAATATGATGAATCAATTATTTTGAAATGATACATACCAAAAAAATATATGTAGTCAATTGTTGGTAAGTCATATATATGTTTTATTTATTAAGTAAATGGATGGCAATCAATTATGGTAAATCTAGTTTAGTAGAATGTATAAAAATAACATGTCATTAACGTCCAACATGCATGACCAGGTTTTGTTAATTAATTAATTAATGATTCAACAATGGGTTCTTGTGATTAATTGATAGTTATTTCCTCTTTGTATTAATTATTATAATTTCCACAATACGTTACATGATGGCGGTTTAGGACGTTTTTGATTTGTAATGCAAACTTCAATTCGTCCTTCCTCCGGTTAAATATTTATCAATAATTCATAATTACTTAAAAAATTTCTGCTTGGCTTGAAATAACATAACTAAAGTTTGATAGGATACACAATTAATGTTTTGACGTATATATAAGCATTTCTAGTGTTGTTTTGAACAACGATTATGTTATTTCATTATAGAGATCTTCATCATCAATAATTTATAACTACTAAAAAGTATTTAGTTTAATTGTTTGAAATGATATTAAAGTTTGATGAATACACTATTATACATGAAACGCTTAGCGTTACGGACATCACTAAGTCTTTACAAGGTATATAAGCGCTTCTAATATCACTTATTTTACGGATTGATTATTACAACTATCGAGAATCTTGTCCGGCAAAAAGACATGGAAATGACCGAGAGAGTCTTACCAGGTCAACGCATACAGGTTCTTCCAACAATCCATTTTGATGGTCGACGATGTTACACAATAAGGTGAGCAGGGATGGTACCTTTCGTACATGAGTGTTTAGTTTATCTATAAAGATTTGGTAAACGGCTTCTTATTATCAACTGCTCCCTGTACGATGAGATTTTTAAGGAGTTATTTGGTTAATACATTTTATAAAAGCCTAAATTGTGTATATATACATGTTTTATACATCATATACATTAACGAACCCTTGTAGATAACCTGTGCCTCATAGCACTTGATATATTTTTTTTCTTAAATAGAACTTGTGTTTTGTTAAGCAGTTCTTGTTCTCTTCTTTTGAAGTTATAGGACTTGCTGTTTTACATGATATAATTTGTTGGTTTATTGTAATATATCGTTGCATCTTATAGATATTTGTTTTTTGAGAGGCAACCATTAATTAAAACGAAAGAGGAAAAGACAACATAGTCAATGAATTATAGAAAAAAATTAGGCCTTTCAATATTAAACACTTCCTAAAACCAGTTCGATATATGTTGAAAAACTCATACAAGATTTTGGCACAAACGGAGTCGAAGAAATAATGGAATATCCAAATGACAATCTTACTGGTTATTTGTTAGACCATACGATTTCAAAAGATAAAAACACAATCCAAACATTAAAAAAATAGAAGATTACAAGAGCATATATTTTCATTAAGCGCATATATGCCTTTAATTTATTAAAATTCCAAATAAATCTAATAACAAAGAACTTACATTTGAAAAAGAATGAATTAATCGAAAAAATTATAAATACAAAATACAGCACATGAATCAAACACGTCGAGATTCTGGCTTTTGTTTGAAGAGCAGCTTCAGAGGTGTTTCCATTTTCAAAGCGATCCCAAATTTGTCATTCATGTCGAGCTTTAGAGGATCAACATCTTCCGAAAGAGCCAAATCGAACTCACGAATCAAAGATGCTAATATGGGTTGAACACTCTTGACACCTGATGGCATTCCGGGACACATCCTCCTCCCTGAACCAAATGGTAATAGCTCAAAGTCTTGGCCTTTAAAATCCACTTTTGATCCAATAAATCTTTCGGGTTTGAAAGATAAAGGGTCATCCCAAACTTTAGGGTCTCGGCCCATTGCCCAAAGATTGACAAATATTTTGGAGTTCTTAGGAATCGTGTAATTCATAACCTCACAAGTTTCAGCTGCCATATGTGGAAGAAGAAGAGGCACCGGCGGGTGTAATCTCATGGCTTCTTTGATACAAGCTTGTAGATAAGATAACTTAGATAGTTCTGAGTCGGTCATTGTATCGGATTTGATTTCCCTTCCAATCTCTTCCACTATTTTAGACATGACCTCTTTGTGTCTCACTAGCTCGGTCATAGACCAAATCCATAATTATTAAAGTTTAGGGATTAAATCCATAAAACCACCAAACCACGAGGATCAGATCCATAATTCACTCTATAATATATGAATATGGAATTCATTGTGGTCAGGGTTAGATATTTGGCGTTTTATATGTGTGAGACTAGATTATTATTAGTTTTTTTTAAGGATATCTGATGTTGTACCCCGACTAATCCCGGCAAGATTCACCAACTAAAGCATGTTGCCCTGAGTTAATCCCCGATGACCACAATCTGAAAATGCCTGAATTCGAACCTAGGATAGAAGGGTTAACAAACCACTTTCTCTATAAACCTTAAGTTTGGGCGTTTTCAAATTTCCCTATTTTTTTAACAGCAGATAACTCATACATACGTTCTGATATAAAGTGGACGAGGTATCCGGGATTCATACAGGCACTCAACTTATCTTCGGCACGATGGACCGACCCGAAAGCCGATCCATGGTCAAGGCATCGTCACGTGCTCACCTCGTGAATCGAACCCGAGTAGACAAAGATGCTCTCCACTGTCCATCCCAATGATTTCAATTACCGACACTAAGCTATTAATGCTTTAATAATATATAGGATAAATATGTTAAGCACTAATCAAATGGTAGGATAATTATACACCGGATACTTGTTCAGTTGCATTAAAAGTAGGGCATAACCCAACCCTCATTGACAAAATGCATTCTTGTCAACTATATGATTATAAAATGATGCTAATGCATCTTTTTGCTTCTATTTTGGTTCAAACATAAAATGTTGGTGATTTTAAGTTTAAAACGTAAAGGTGTTAATTGTAATATATAGAGAAATTTGGATTGAAACAAGTTAATTTCATAATATATATTTTTTTTGAAAAGAATTTCATAATATATATTACTAACTATTTTTCTGTATTCATGAAATCCTCCAACATGAAATAGGCCACTTTTCATGTTATAGGCATGTCCTTTTTGGGCTTAATTGTAATATTTGGTTTATTTCTAATGGGTTTAATGGGCTTGGACTTAATGTATAATGGACTTCTATATAAAGGGTCTTGGACTAAGGTTAAAGATGTGAATCATTTTTCTGATTGTCAGGACCAAAATGTCCTAATTAATGAAACTTTTATAAAGTCAATAAAACACCACCTTCTTGATTTCTCTCTTATGATTCTATATTTAAATAACTTATTTCAAAGAGTCCAACTTCAAGTGCAACTATTATTTTTTTAAACAATGTCGAATTTCAAGTTAACTTGTCTAAAATATCCGCCCAATATTCAGTCGCGGATCCAAATGTGTAGAGGCTTGCACGTTCCATGTGATCACGCCACACACTCAAAATCGATCTTCCCTTCCAATCCAAATACATGATTGGTAATTATGTTTTCATTTCTTCTTTGTATTTCGGTTCTTCATACTTTAAACTTATTATCTCATTATTTAGAGAAAATATTATTATAACCATTTCAAAAAATCAGTTTAATCTTCTGCCCATTTTCTCTCTAAAGTTCGTCAAACGAGTCGCTATCTGGCAACTGCCAATAGGGTCCGACGAGTATAATAGCGGCTCCTATGGATAGCGGTACATTGTGAGCCTAAGGCTATCAGCAGCGGTCGTGAGGGCATGAGCCGGTGAAGCCCGCTGGCTTCCTCCTTACCCGCCGGGCTTGGGACGGTTGGCTGCACAAAAATGTCAGCCGGGAAGGTTCATTTGCGGGTTGGCAGTGGCGAATCTAGAACAGAAAATCACATGGTTCCCTATTAAGTTTAGCCTGAAAAAAATGAAAGCGTCAACTATACATTTGTCGGATCGAGTCATTAAAATTAAAAATCAAACATTTACCCATTAGTGATATTTTAAAGTTCTTAAAATTGCACTCGACGAGATATTATTCCTTGAAATATTTGCATAATCGTATCGGATATTTTGTATTTTGCATTCGACTATAATATTAATTCCTAATTCCTAATAAACAATTGAGATGCATAATTATATCAATTCGCATATACAAAAGAAGATTTAAAGTTTTAATTTTGATTTTTGAACAAAACCTGGCTGTTACTACAATTGAAAATCGGATTGCAAATTGCGAATTGAAAATGAATTGCGAAATCTAATTGGTCGATTTGTTCGTATTGGAGATCGATTGTTTGAAGTTGAATATGATGAAGATGTGGTCGTGGGGTTTTTGGTCGAAGTCTAGGTCAAGACTCAAGAGTAAGTTGTGTTTTTCTTTTAAACTTAAAATTGTTGGGCCTAAAAAAAATACCTTTTGGATATGTGGGCCATACTTAAAATTGTTGGGCCTAAAAAAAATAAATAAATAACCTTTTGGAGCATTAGAAGATTTGAACTTGAGACTTACCATACACAACATGGGATGTTATCCATCACAACACCATTGATTTATTTATTGTAAACTGCTTAATAAAATATTTAAGGTAGTTCCTCTAAAAAAATTTAGGTAGGTCCCAAATTTTTTTATGTATAACTTCTAACTTCTAAATATTTTTTGCTTGTTAGAAGAGAACAAGCAAAAAATATTTTTGTATGAACAAAATATTTAAGGTAGTTCCTCTAAAAAATATCTATATAACTTCTAAACAAGCAAAAAATATTTTTGTATGAATAAATTTAGGTAGTTCCTCTAAAAGGCAGAGTTCATATAGGAGTCACGTAGGTAGGTCCCGGGACCTACCTAAATATTTTTTGCTTGTTAGAAGTTATATAGAAAAAAATTTGGGACCTACCTAAATTTTTTTAGAGGAACTGCCTTAAATATTTTATTAAGCAGTTTACAATAAATAAATCAATGGTGTTGTGATGGATAACATCCCATGTTGTGTATGGTAAGTCTCAAGTTCAAATCTTCTAATGCTTCAAAAGGTTTTTTATTTATTTTTTTTAGGCCCAACAATTTTAAGTATGGCCCACATATCCAAAAGGTATTTTTTTTAGGCCCAACAATTTTAAGTTTAAAAGAAAAACACAACTTACTCTTGAGTCTTGACCTAGACTTCGACCAAAAACCCCACGACCACATCTTCATCATATTCAACTTCAAACAAATCGATCTCCAATACGAACAAATCGACCAATTAGATTTCGCAATTCATTTTCAATTCGCAATTTGCAATCCGATTTTCAATTGTAGTAACAGCCAGGTTTTGTTCAAAAATCAAAATTAAAACTTTAAATCTTCTTTTGTATATGTGAATTGATATAATTATGCATCTCAATTGTTTATTAGGAATTAGGAATTAATATTATAGTCGAATGCAAAATACAAAATATCCGATACGATTATGCAAATATTTCAAGGAATAATATCTCGTCGAGTGCAATTTTAAGAACTTTAAAATATCACTAATGGGTAAATGTTTGATTTTTAATTTTAATGACTCGATCCGACAAATGTATAGTTGACGCTTTCATTTTTTTCAGGCTAAACTTAATAGAGAACCATGTGATTTTCTGTTCTAGATTCGCCACTGCCCCCAAGGCTCGAACTCAGATTCACCACTATGTAGTGCCCAAGCCTTACCACTAGGCTAACGCTCTTTTGGTACAGGGTGTTCTTTTTCTGATAAAGATCTTCCCCAAAATGAAATGTTCTCAAACTAGGGTTTTCGTTTATGCTCCTCGATTACTTCAATAACATAATCTTTGAGGACCAAGATTCCAACCCAATAGGAAAACTGGACCAAGCTTAAGATCCACCTTTTTGAAAGAAAAAAAAGAACTTATGAGATTTTTTTTTTCTGTGGCATACTGGTTAAGTCTTGTGGGGGAAGTGGCTAGTCAACCCTTATACCCCAAGTTCGAATCCAGGGGCTTCCAGATTGTGGCCACTGAGGATTGACTTAGGGCAGCATGTTTTGGCTGTCGGTGAACCTTGCCGGGATTAGTCGGGGCTTTGCTCCTTCCAAAAAATATATATCTTGAAAAGAATTTTTATTGAACCTGAAAACTAAACGGTTAAGCAACTTTACATAAGAGAGAATGGAAGAGTAGGTATGGAAAAAACACCAAATTCCTTGCTATTTATACTAAAAGCAAAGGGTATAAAAGGTAATCTTGTTAACTAAATATCGAAAAAGACAAATAAAGTATTTTTAGGTATATCACTTTAAATAAGCCCATAACGCGTTAATGATCATCTTAAGACGTAATAAAAAGGGCCAAATGACAAGACCAATACGATGGTGACACGAGACTAATTGAAATAAATAGGCGTTCGGTTATGCAAACTTGGTTTAAATCCCGGTCAAGTAACTAGTTACGGAGACCGTTTACATATTTGGCGTGATTAGTTAAGGCATTAACTCGTTACGACATGGCTCCTAGTCCCGTCAACAAGGACGACTTACACTAATGGGTCCGGTAACTCTAACCGGGTACTTGCGTATCCAACTAAATATTTGTTTACTTAATTATTGTTTCTAAAGAGAAACGGGTTCGATTATCTGTTCTTGGTACCATCCTTAGCCGGCTACCCGATGGAGGTATATCGGCTTCATTGGGTTTTTCGGGTAGCATCAACAACACCATTGTTGTGTCATCGGGTAGCAGCACCCCCCATCCCTTTCAGCTTCTACAACCCGAGAGCATCCCCCCCCCCCTCCCACTGTAACGCCCCAAAACCCGAATAACATAACAAGCATAACAATAATATTTCCCAGTGATCTATTACGTATTTATAAGAATTCTCAAATCAAAAGTATGGGTTAAATAGCGCGTGCGGAACAACCCTCCACAGCTGAGATTCTATTTAGGACAAAACTCTACTTCAGACCGGCAACGCTACTCTAGACGTCTACCTTTTCCTTGCCTCTCGCTGCTCGATCTTTCCCTGAAAAGATTTTAGATTTTTGAAAACGAGGGTTAGACCGTAAGGTCTAGTGAATTCCCTCAAAACAGTTTAGAATACAGTTCCGGCCCGCTGGCCGTAAGAATCAGATATCACAAATAACCAGGAAAGCATCATGAGTAATAATTTCACAACACAACAAACCGGATGGCCGGATCCCCCGGATACTCAATTAAGGAGTGACGGACGTAGTCCGTGCCTCACACCATCCCACAATCAACTTACGTGGCCGGATCTCCCGATTCTCATTTAAGGAGTGACGGACGTAGTCCGTGCCTCACACCACCAACTCCCCAGGGATGTACGGTCCCATGGTACATATTACTCACGATGCAATTCCGAAACATTAAAACAGCATGCATATGATGATCATCAGTATAGCATTCACAACCATTTATAATTTCACAAAATCACATTAATATCATTATCAAAACATTTGCAAACCGAATGGATATGTTTAAAAGCAGTAAAAGCAATCCATTCATTTTCAGGCAAGGGAACTCACCTGAGCTTATCTCGCTGATTACTCTATCTCCTGGTATCTGTATAAATTCCTAAGGCATTAGTGATTCGCACTTAGACAACACACAACTAGGATACCCCTAGGCAGACTTAGCACGGGGGTTCCGCTAAGGGGTTAAACTACTATGGAAAAATCCTTCTCCGAAAGTAACCCTAACGACAAAACCTTCCAAAACTCGACTCGGAAAGGCACAAAATCCGATTCGGAAAAACACGCCGTTTTCCGATTCGGAAAACCTACCATTTTCCGATTCGGAAAATGGTAATTTCCGATTCGGAAATCCCGACTCATAATCCGCATACCAAATGTAACGAGGTCAAAATAACGACTTAATTAGCCAATTTCCCGATTCGGAAAACGTAGGTTTCCAGTCCGGGAAAGGCATGACGAAACGAAACACTTCCGAAAACACCACATATTTTCCGATTCGGAAAACATAAATTCCGATTCGGAAAATATGATTTTCCGATTCGGAAAACATAGATTCCGATTCGGAAAATATGAATTCCGATTCGGAAAACGAGGACAGTTCCGAAAACAGCCTAAAATCGATCAAAATCGATTCTAATCTGATCCAATTGTATCCAAACTAATCCCAAAGCAAATATACGACAATTAACAGTGATCTTACACTATTCGGGCATCGAGATCTTACCTTACGAAGCGAAAATCCCCTACTAAAGCTTGATGATGATACTTCCTTCCAAAACACACACTTCACACACTAACACTTCCAAAAATGGTTTAATTTTAGGGTTTAGGGTTTAAATACCTAGGGTTTTGGGCCAAGCCCATACCTAAAATGGTAAAAAGCCCATACCATTAAAATTTTCAATAGTCACATAATTAACCCCAAAAATCCTCATATTCTCACAAAAGGTCAATTGACAGTAACTTAACTTATTTAACTCCATCTAGGATCTTGGTTATTACATCACACCCCCCTTAAAAGAATTCCGTCCCGGAATTCACTCAACAAACAGGTGTGGGTATCTTTCTCTCATCTCTAACTCTGCCTCCCAAGTACACTCCTGCCCCTTATGGAACTTCCACTGGACTTTCACCAAGTCAATCTCCTTATTCCTCAGCTTACGGATTTTCCGATCCACTACTGCTACCGGTTCCTCTACGAAATTTAATTTTGGATCAACACTTATGTCTTGTAGAGGTATTGCTGCATCTGGTTCCGCTAAACACTTCCATAGGTTCGAAACGTGGAAAGTGTTATGAACTCCTCTTAGTCCTTCCGGCAACTCTAGCCTATAGGCTACGGGTCCGATTCGCTCAATAATCTTATACGGCCCAATATAACGAGGACTTAACTTCCCTTTCTTTCCAAAACGAATTACTCCCTTCCATGGGGATACCCTAAGCATAACTTGGTCCCCGACTTGAAATTCTATATCCTTCCTACGCTTATCCGCGTAACTTTTCTGTCGATCTCTAGCCGTCTTTAGTCGTTCTCGTACTTGGTTGATCTTATCTGAAGTGATTTGGACAACTTCTGGTCCGGCAAGCTGCTTTTCTCCGACTTCATTTCAACACAATGGTGTCCTACACTTTCGCCCATAAAGTATCTCATACGGTGCCGCCTCGATACTCGAGTGATAACTGTTGTTGTAGGCGAACTCGATCAATGGTAGATGGTCTTCCCAAGAACCTCCGAAGTCTAAAACACATGCTCTCAACATGTCTTCCAAGGTTTGGATAGTCCGCTCACTTTGTCCGTCCGTCTGAGGGTGATACGCGGTACTCAAGTTGACCCGCGTTCCCATTTCCCGTTGGAAGCTCTGCCAAAACGTGGAGGTAAATCTGGCATCTCGGTCCGACACAATAGATGCGGGAGTCCCGTGTAGTCGTACAATCTCCGCTATATAAAGCCTTGCTAGTCTTTCCATTGAATACGTCTCCTTCATCGGTAGAAAATGAGCTGATTTCGACAGTCGGTCGACTATCACCCAAATGGTGTCATAACCCTTGGGCGTACGAGGTAGTTTCGTCACGAAGTCCATGGTAATATGTTCCCAAGTCCATTCTGGTATTGGCAACTGTTGCAATTTACCATACGGTCGCTGATGTTCGATCTTTACTTGTAGACAAGTCACACATCTTTCTACGAAGTAGGCGATATCTTTCTTCATTCCCGGCCACCAATAACTTTGCCTCAAATCATGGTACATCTTGTTCGTTCCAGGATGAACTGCATACTTTGATTTATGTGCCTCGGTCAAAATCTTCTTTCGTAGATCCCCAAGTTTTGGAACCCAGATCCGATTACCAACACACTTCAAACCCTCGGTGTCCGATACCAATGAATCCAGAAATCCTACCATTCGCTCGCTTTTCAAGTTCTCCTCCGTCGATGCTTTCTCTTGCCATTCTTTGATCTCCGACTTGAGGTCCGGTACAATGCTGATTCGGTAAGCCACAATACCTATTTGGGAATCCACAATGCCGGGTTTGACTTTTCCTCCTTTTCGACTTAAAGCATCCGCTACAACATTTCCCTTCCCCGGGTGGTAAAGAATCTCGCAATCGTAGTCGTTAAGTAGTTCAATCCATCGCCGCTGCCTCATGTTGAGCTCCTTCTGACTAAGAAGGTACTGAAGACTCTTGTGATCCGTATAAATTTGACACTTCACGCCGTAGAGGTAGTGTCTCCAAATCTTCAAAGCAAAAACCACGGCAGCCAATTCCATGTCGTGGGTTGGATAGTTAAGCTCGTGATCCTTCAATTTCCTTGATGCATAAGCTATCACCCTCCTATCTTGCATGAGAACACACCCCAAGCCTAACTTTGACGCCTCACAATAAACTACAAATCCATCCGTACCATTTGGTAGAGTGAGAATGGGCGCGCTAGTCAATTTTCCTTTCAAGTTGTTGAATGCATACTCGCATGTAGATGTCCACTCGAATTTGACGTCCTTCCTTGTAAGCTCCGTAAGCGGTGTGGCGATTGCCGAGAAATGCTCGATAAATCTTCGGTAGTAACCCTCCAATCCAAGGAAACTTCGCACCTCCGAGGGAGATTTTGGCGACTCCCAGTCCTTAATGGCCTCAATTTTAGCTGGATCCACCTTGATTCCCTCTTGCGTCACGACATGCCCCAAGAACTGAACTTCCTTTAGCCAAAACTCACATTTCGAAAACTTTGCGTAGAGTCGCTCTCGCTTTAGCATTTCCAAAACCTTCCGTAGGTGGTCACCGTGCTCCTCGGCCGTCTTTGAGTAGATCAAAATGTCGTCGATGAACACGATGACGAACTTATCCAAGTACGGTTTACACACTCTATTCATCAAGTCCATAAAAGCTGCTGGCGCGTTTGTAAGTCCAAAAGACATCACGAGGAACTCATAAGTCCAAAAGACATCACGAGGAACTCATAATGTCCATAAAAGCTGCTGACGGTGACTTTGTTGAGTTCTCGGTAGTCGATACACATCCTCATGGTGCCGTCTTTCTTCTTCACGAACAACACCGGTGCTCCCCAAGGCGAAGTACTCGGGCGAATAAATCCCTTATCAAGAAGCTCTTGTAGTTGTGCCAACATCTCTTTCAACTCCGACGGTGCAAGTCGATACGGTGCCTTGGCAATAGGCGTCGCTCCGGGTACCAAATCAATCCGAAACTCGATCTCTCGATCTGGCGGTAAACTAACTAGATCTTCCGGGAAAACCTCCGGGTAATCACGAACAACCTCGACATCCTTTATCTCTAACTTATCTTTCTTTGAGTCTACAACATAAGCCATAAACCAAACACATCCCTTTCTAATACATCGATTTGCCTTAACTACTGAAATCAAGCTAGTACTCCTATTCCTCTTAGCGCCATAAACTACGGCCGTTCTCCCATCCGGTAATTTGATACGAACCATCTTTTGCTCACAGTCTATCTTCACCTTGTTTCTAATCATCCAATCCCATCCTAAAACCACGTCCAAACTTTCCATAGGTATAAGTCTTAACACTACGGGCACTAGGCATCCTTCCAATTCTACGGTGCAACCTTTCGCAAACTCTCTAACCCACACTCGCCCATTGGCGGTGTCCGCCTCATAAGGATGGTCTAATGGTTCAAGATTTACACAACATTGTTTAAGAAGCTCAGGGGTAGCATAAGAATAGTCTGAACCCGTATCAAATAACACTTTAGCACGTATGGAGTTAATCAAGAATGTACCTATCACCACTTCCGGTGCTTCCTCCGCCTCCTCGGCGGTCATCCTGAAGGCTCGACTCCTTGCTAGAGTTGGTGCCGCTTTCCGATCATCTCGGGCTTCAGTCGCACGTCCTCCAGTCGTCGGCGCTCCTCCCCTCTTCAGCTGGGGACAGTCGGTCCTGATGTGGTCTGGAGAACCACACTGATAACATGATCTCCTCCCCGGACAATCCTTCGACAAATGACCCGGCTTTCCACACTGAAAGCAAGTAACTGGCCCTGTTTGACAGTTTCCCCGATGCACACGGTGGCACTTGCCACAAGGTCTCTGACTCGAACTCTGATTCCCACGATGCTCAAACCTCGGGGCCTTACCCCCTCTCAGATCACTAACTGGCCCAGACCACTTTCTTTTCTCTCCCATCTGTTCAGACATCTGACGATCCTTCTCTCTCTTGATCAACTCAGCCGCGTTGATAGCAGCCTGAAAAGTAGTCGGATCCTTTCCCATCACAAATTCCCGAATGCTTCCCTTCAGACCCCAGATATACCTTTCCACACGGCGTTCCTCAGTCGGCACGTAAACTTCAGCAAACCTCGACTTCTCTATGAAACGAGTAGTGTACTCTTGTATTGACAGCGTTCCTTGCTTTAGTTGCAGGAACTCCTCCTCCATCTTCTTTGTCGCGGCCAAAGGGCAGAACTGCGACCTGAACTTTGCCACAAAGCTCTTCCAAGACATAGTCCTAACGGCTTCAGTCCCTCTCCCCCCAGTCTCCACATTCCACCAGTGCAACGCATCCGCCTTCAGCATCGATCGCGCATAAACAACCTTATCTTCAGCTGCACATCTGCATGTCTCAAATACCATCTCGATCTCCTCAATCCATCTCAAGGCTAAAACAGGATCACGCTCTCCCTTGTAGGTAGGAGGCTTGCATGCAACAAATGCCTTATAGCTACATCCGTGAGTTGATTTGGGTGGATCCCCACCGGCGGGTGGTGTCTGCTGCGAACCTCCGCCGACCACAGTAGCCGGCGGGCTAGTCATCCCGGAGTCCTCTCGACCACCCTCAGATTTCGACCTCTCTTGCTGGTTCAGTAGGGTCTGTAAGGCATCCTGAATCTTGCCCAACTCTGTCTGAAAGGCCTCATGAGTTACAAAAGCTGCCGGTTGGCTAGCGGAACTCTCCTGATGAGATGGTTCTGGTTCGACGCGTGGTCCTTCACTCTGAATCCTACGATTACCCCTCGTTTGACGACGAGCTCCTTCATTTACCACTGTTGCAGCCTTACGAGCTCCTCCTCTTCCCTGACCCTTACCCCGACCACCAGCCCTTCCTCGAACCGCGGTCGTACGAGCAGGGGGCGGTGGGGCCTCAGGTTCTGGTATCACCCTACTTCGAAGGCTACGTCCGGCCATCGATACTGAAATAGTAACATAAAATTTAGATAACCCTAAACGACTGGATTTACAGGCTGTGTAAGTATTCACATGTATTCATGGTCCCGTGACTACACTGGCCAGGTGTAAGCACGTTTCCATGGTACACGCTAGTCCTCGCACTTCCATACCCGACCACGACTCATAGGCAAAATCCTAATGTCCTAAAATCTCAGCTGTGTCCCAATCCTACAGTTTAAGACTAGGCCCAATCCTGGTCACCTAATTCACTTAAACTAGTGCTCTGATACCAATTTGTAACGCCCCAAAACCCGAATAACATAACAAGCATAACAATAATATTTCCCAGTGATCTATTACGTATTTATAAGAATTCTCAAATCAGAAGTATGGGTTAAATAGCGCGTGCGGAACAACCCTCCACAGCTGAGATTCTATTTAGGACAAAACTCTACTTCAGACCGGCAACGCTACTCTAGACGTCTACCTTTTCCTTGCCTCTCGCTGCTCGATCTTTCCCTGAAAAGATTTTAGATTTTTGAAAACGAGGGTTAGACCGTAAGGTCTAGTGAATTCCCTCAAAACAGTTTAGAATACAGTTCCGGCCCGCTGGCCGTAAGAATCAGATATCACAAATAACCAGGAAAGCATCATGAGTAATAATTTCACAACACAACAAACCGGATGGCCGGATCCCCCGGATACTCAATTAAGGAGTGACGGACGTAGTCCGTGCCTCACACCATCCCACAATCAACTTACGTGGCCGGATCTCCCCGATTCTCATTTAAGGAGTGACGGACGTAGTCCGTGCCTCACACCACCAACTCCCCAGGGATGTACGGTCCCATGGTACATATTACTCACGATGCAATTCCGAAACATTAAAACAGCATGCATATGATGATCATCAGTATAGCATTCACAACCATTTATAATTTCACAAAATCACATTAATATCATTATCAAAACATTTGCAAACCGAATGGATATGTTTAAAAGCAGTAAAAGCAATCCATTCATTTTCAGGCAAGGGAACTCACCTGAGCTTATCTCGCTGATTACTCTATCTCCTGGTATCTGTATAAATTCCTAAGGCATTAGTGATTCGCACTTAGACAACACACAACTAGGATACCCCTAGGCAGACTTAGCACGGGGGTTCCGCTAAGGGGTTAAACTACTATGGAAAAATCCTTCTTCGAAAGTAACCCTAACGACAAAACCTTCCAAAACTCGACTCGGAAAGGCACAAAATCCGATTCGGAAAAACACGCCGTTTTCCGATTCGGAAAACCTACCATTTTCCGATTCGGAAAATGGTAATTTCCGATTCGGAAATCCCGACTCATAATCCGCATACCAAATGTAACGAGGTCAAAATAACGACTTAATTAGCCAATTTCCCGATTCGGAAAACGTAGGTTTCCAGTCCGGGAAAGGCATGACGAAACGAAACACTTCCGAAAACACCACATATTTTCCGATTCGGAAAACATAAATTCCGATTCGGAAAATATGATTTTCCGATTCGGAAAACATAGATTCCGATTCGGAAAATATGAATTCCGATTCGGAAAACGAGGACAGTTCCGAAAACAGCCTAAAATCGATCAAAATCGATTCTAATCTGATCCAATTGTATCCAAACTAATCCCAAAGCAAATATACCACAATTAACAGTGATCTTACACTATTCGGGCATCGAGATCTTACCTTACGAAGCGAAAATCCCCTACTAAAGCTTGATGATGATACTTCCTTCCAAAACACACACTTCACACACTAACACTTCCAAAAATGGTTTAATTTTAGGGTTTAGGGTTTAAATACCTAGGGTTTTGGGCCAAGCCCATACCTAAAATGGTAAAAGCCCATGCCATTAAAATTTTCAATAGTCACATAATTAACCCCAAAAATCCTCATATTCTCACAAAAGGTCAATTGACAGTAACTTAACTTATTTAACTCCATCTAGGATCTTGGTTATTACACCCACACACTCCTCACTCTTCTTCTTTCTCTCTCTTCTTTTTTTTTGTTGTTTTTATTTATTATTTAATATGTGGGTAATATTGGATAAACCATTGTGGATAGATTGGATTAGATTGGATTGGTTTTGGATAAAATAGCGAAAAATTGATGTGACGCTGATATGATGATTGAGTTCATTGGGTACTTAGGTTTACCATTCCCAAGACTTTCGAGTTGTACTTTGTCAACAAGGTATAAGGCCATCTGCAGCCGTGCAGGTGATACCACCTGCACAGGCTGCCACCTCAGCGCCACATCAACTTTACCACTACCTTACCACTACCTTACCATTTCATCCACAGCCGTACAGGTCATACCACCTGTATGATTAAATAATAAAATATTACCTTTATATATATAGATTGTATGTATATATGTGTGTGTGTGTTTGAGATTTTTGTTGATCGGTGAGAGCTCACCGTTGAGGCTGGATACAGCCCCCTTGCAGGTACACCTCGGCGGTGTTACCGCCTGCAAGGGGCCGGTGCAGGTCTCCTGCACAGCCGGCCGCGGATGGCCTAACGGATAATGTGGGTTCCAAATCAACCACAATGAACACTTAGAATTTATATGATAAAAACACTAAGTACAAGATCTAAGAGTGATGGAGCAATGATCATGATGAAAAATATACTAAGTGTAAAAGACATCAAATGATTCATAGCTCTCAAATGATTACAAGGGAAGTGGAAAGTACAAATGAAGAATTAAGCTCCTATTTATACTAAACTAAAAAGGGCCAAAAGGCCTTGGAAAGCATGGGCCTAAACACTTGGGCCAAAATATCAAAATTACAATTAAGGAACATAGTTTCAATTAATTACCAATTGACACAACTAACAAATAAATCTAACAATTTCCCCCTTTGTGTCAATTTCTTCGTCGCCGTTGATGGTTGCTCAAAGTCTTTCTCCTCGCATAAGTGGTTTTCCTTGATGATCCCTCATCTCTCCGTGGTGGTGGTGGTCTCTCCTCGAGCTTTTTGGCCGGACCCTCTATCTTTCGTAGCCCGTAGAAAGACTCAAGACGTCGTAGAATATTGCGGTGTTCTAGACGATGTGCGATGATCTTGAAGGCTTTTTTAATTAACATGGTGGGATTCATCCAGTGACCAGTCTTCTGTACTTCAAGTTCACGTCTTTTCTCTTCCGTAGCCAACCCCTTATTGATAAAATGAAGAGTACCATCACAGTATTTGTGGACCTCATCGCACCGCATGAATTTCTTCTCACCTTTCTCATTCGGATAAACTACCCCAATGGATGGTTTCTCAATAACATCAAAGAGAGGATAGCGATCGATGTTGGGGAGATCCTGATTCGGCGGAGTAAGGTTGATGGTGTTTTGATGACTCTCCAACCCAATCTGAAAGTCTGATATTTCCGAGTTCCTCCGATTTCTCACGATGAAGCGCTTTACGGCTTCAAGCCCTTCGTAGAAAGCCTGAGGTCGACTAGTAAGCGTCTTCAGATCGGTGAACAAAGTCTCAATGTCATCAATGTGTACGTTTTCGAAGTCGGCTTCGGAGAACATATACACTCTGGTGTTCTTACGAACGACTGTGAAGACAGAGAACCATAACCCTTGAAAGCATACGGAGGAAATCTTTCTAATGAGAAAGATTGGGTTATTGTAGAAGAATACATCTCTTTGGGGTTTCGCTTGGCTCTTCATCCAGTGGACGTGTTTGACTTGATCGGACTTTGGCATTTTAGTGATCCCAAGGTACTTCTCTATGGGCAAGTCGAGTACCTCGTCGGTGAATATAGATCGGTGAGAATCCTCAAGGTATCGACCGCGTCTCCTTTTTCTGTCCCACCGAATTGGTACCCGCGGTTCCACATATCTACGTCGGTTGGAAAGAGCACCCTTCTCATTAGGATAGATCACCTTGGGAGGTGATACCGATGGCTGCCTCCATTGACCATGAATCGGTCGCTGAGGGCCATGAGTCACCGGGTTGATTGGTGCACGACATCTGACTGTGGAGCGAGGAGGTGGCGACGGAGTGCCAAACGCGGAGAAGTCCGGTACAGTAGGTGATGCTCGAGGAGGTGAGACAGACGGAACAGGCGAAGGCGTGCGAGGCGGAGGTCTGTCGTGATCATGACATGTCGGCGACGGCGTGAGTGGAAGAGGAGACATGTATGGTGGAGGAGAACCAAAAGATAGCGAAGAAGATGTCTGGCAACCCATCTCAACATCAACGACTGTTCTCTGACTAGGCTGGGAATGCTGTACGTCGGCACCGGTGTCTGTGCGAGTACCGGAAGGTGTCAGAGCCAAGGAGATATGTCGAGCCCTCTTCGTGATTTCCCCCTCACGGCGATCGGGGTCATCACGGTCGTCGTGTCTTCGTCTGGCTGGCTCGGCCGCGGCACGGCAGGTGGTCTGAAGGTCTCTAATCTGAGTCTGAATACCGGAGATAGAGCCCTTGACCAAGGATATATCAAACTGGACCTCCGTCTTCATGGCATCAAGCTTCCCTTCGAGCCTCTGGATAGAAGAGACTACCTCTTGAGAAGAGGAGGTAGCCGGCTCGGGATGGCTCACGGGAAGTGATGTGTCGGTGAACCGCTTCAAGTACCCCAGAAGATTAACCTCATTGTCATTAAGGTCACTTCGGGAGAGTAAGGACGTCATAAGAAGGTCCCGCAACTCATCGGAGGAAGAAGCGGGAGCGGTAGATCTCGGATGTGATATCGGAGGGGGAGGTGGTGATGGATCTCACACGGGTTCAACCACCTGCCCTTTGCCCTTTAACTGGGCCTCAAGTACTGCAATCCTGCCTGCAAACTCCTCTCGGACAGCCTTTAGGGCGCTGTCCACAATATCCCTGACAACAGATGCCGGGTAAGTAACACCGGGCTCACATAGAGTACCCGTTTGCACAACCGCTGAATCAACAGTGTGGCCTACGTTCACGGTTGGCGTGATGGTAGCCGTGGTTGGTCTTCCCTCCGGTCCTCGTGAAACACCCGTCTGGGGCGCCACTCTCGGGGTTCCGGTCACGTCACTCAGAATCGTGAAAGATGGAGCCGAAACTACGTCACTCAGACTGGCAGTATGTGTCCCTAAAAGTGTATCATTAGGCTCTAGACTCATGTGCTCATCAATGAAGGTTGGGGATCGGGGCAGGGATCCTCCTGTTTCAATACCACTACCCTCCAAGTGAGGGCGCGATAGCCGTTGTGCTAAGTCCCCGTGGAATGAAACACGCACCTGTTGAGAGGTGAGTGAGTGGCTAAGGGGGGCGTGCAATTGCACCTCTGGGTGGGAGGTGTCTGCTTCAATACCCGCATCGAACGAATGCGTGCGGGTAGCAGATGTGGGTGCCCGGCTCCTTCCTGAGGGTAGGGGAGGCTCGGTTAAAACCTCTGATCCTGTCACACGCTCATCAATTCTTTTTCGTCCCACACTCAGCTCACTTTCTTCAACTAGAGTGTCTCCCTCAATCCTTATACCTCCCGCACCATCAACGTGGTGGTCATCATCGGAATCATCGGAGTCATCAGAATCTAGACCCAACATACTGAGAAGAGTGGATCTATCAACATGTGTAGTAGCATCTCCGGAATGATCATTTTCACCGCCTAATCTACCCCCGTCATCTCCCCCCGACACCTCATACTCACACCCTTGATCATCATCCCCAGATGAGTGACCACTCTCAGAACCCTCACTCGCTCGTCTAGGGGATACCTCCGGGGTGCCAGTCTCCGGCTCTGGAGTACCTGGTAGAGGTGAAAGTTCTAAGTAAGCTCTCACAATCGGTGAAAATAGATCAGCTTCATCAAGTAAAGACTGTGGAATCTTCATAGGTATCACGCCCGCTGGATTAGCTGAGCGGTCGTTCAGTCTAGTCATAGACCAAGTAGGATACATAGGGAGATCTGTTCTTGGATCAAAGTTGTGTTCGTCGAGGATGTGATGGATGATAAGACCCAAGAACCGCGGATAAGGGACAAAAGTCCTGGCCTTCTTTGGATTCCCTTTGTCTGTGATCACGCCGACGAATTCTTTCCAAAGGAAGTATCGGTAGTCAGTATTCCGAATGTCAAAGGCACAACCAAGAAATACTTGCTTCATTTCTTTGCCACATTGTTCTAAGCCCTTAGTGCGGGAAGACAGGAACTTGTTGAGAATAGTGAAGAAATTATCCCAGATTCCCGCGAGAGAATTGCGTGTGAATTTACTAAGGCTCGAGAGTGTGTCGGCATATCCGAGGCAATAGATCATTTCAATCATTTCATCGATCAACAGATGCTCATCAGGTTCAAAGTCACCACCAGGGATTTGTAAGATATGCCAGAATTTCTCTGGAGTCAGCTCGTACTCAATAACTTCAACCATGCATTTGAAGTGCGCCGGTTTTTAAGATTTCTCTTCAACATATGTCATGGAATCGTAAAATTGTTGGATGTAAACTTCAGGGACATCTACTCGGCGAGTGAGAAGTGGGATGAGTGGGTGATTGCGAAGAAGTTCAACTATAATCGGGTAAGAACAAGTGAAGTTATCTGGGTCGAGGTAAAAGTTATTAGGTGCGGAAGATCGGTATTGGGCAAAAGGGTAGATACTGTCTGAGATGGCTTGCATTTCGGGTGTAAGTGTTCGGTAAGTTATGGGTTGGGATGGAACGTCATGAGACTGACGGGGAGCGGAGGAGCTCGGTTTCGCCATTATACCTGAAAAATAAGCGGATAGTATAGAGGTAAAGGCAAAAGTGAGTGATGTGAGAATAAAACACACGGCATTGAGATGTGCTATTGTTTACTAAGTCATGAGAGTTGGTAAAGAATAGCACAACACATTGAGTGTGAATTTTTCTCATGTTGCAAAAAGTTCAAGAAACCATTAACAACCTTACCAACCCGCAAAATAGTGAACATGTATGATATTCTTGATGAGGTGGTACCATGGCATGGTGAGACAATTAAACACAACATGTATTCACTTAAGTAAAGTTGACATTACAAGTACTCATGTAATCAAGTAAGCACATAAAATCGAATCACACAAACCACCTACAATGCCTAGGTACACACAAAAAATTTATTAAGGGAAACAAGAATTTATCAAGTAATCAAACAAGTCATGGCATCAACACATGCAAGAGTTCCGGAAAATGAGTGTTTACCAAAGGTTTGTACATAAGAACCAATTCCGAAACGAGCTACAAATGCCCACAATTTAGAACCAAAACAAAGAAAATAAAGAACGCACAAAAGATAAACGAAGAAAAATAAGAAGAAAAAAAAACTAAGACAATGAAAAGTAAAAAATAGAACACACAAATAAAAATAAACCAAAGAGAAGGTTAAAAAAAACTAAGTCTACAAACAAAAATCACACACAAACATTAAGTGGGAAAACAATCAACAAAAAAAAAAGACGGTCAGCAGCAAGAAGGGGGTCAGACCTCGGTCAGAGGAGAGGTAGAGGGTCAGCGCGCCGGTCAGAGCTTCTCAGCTCAGTCAGCAAGCGGTCAGCACGCGGTCAGACGTGCTGACCGAGGATTTTCAAGAGAAAAAAAAGCCACTTGGCGTCCGTGTGGCGTCTAGGTGGCAGCCATGTGGAAGAAATCTTGTGGCAAGCGTGTGTTGGGAGGGTGTAGGCGTGTGCCATCCATGTGTGGGAGTGAGGAGAAGTGTGTCATGTGTGAGGAAGGTGTGTGTGCAAAGCTTGTGGCTGATATTTAAACACAATTTATTTTTTTTTATTTTTTTCGTTTCTTTAATCTGAACAAAAAAAACAAAAGGAATAGATGTTGAAGACAAAACACAAACACAAGCACGAAGAGAGAAAAAAAAAACAAAGGGATTTGAATCACCTCCTACCAACTCGTCATTCCGGTCATCACTTCCGATGAGGAGTTCGGCGACAAGGCAGGTTCGGGAGACGATCTAGACACACAAACAACACGAAACATCGAAAGGGGGGTGGGGTTTCGGGATTTGAGGTCCGGGATTCAAAGAAATCCAGGATGGATTTTCATCACGATGGTTTCGGGTCACGGACACAAGAAGGAGATCCGGGATTTCATCACCAACACAAGAAATTTCGGTGTTTAAGAGAGAAAGCAGATCTGGGATTCGACTTGAGATCCGGGATTTGAAACACAAAACAGGTCCGAATCCACAACCACACTAGTTCCGGGATTTCCATTCTTCTCTTGATTCGATCAACATGATGTCGGTGAAGAGGTGAAAACAAGATCCGGGATTAACAAAACACCGAAGAGAGAGGGTGTAAGGTTCGGGATTTCAGATCTGTACCAACAAACACAAAACCAACAAGGGTGTGTACCGGGATTTGCTTACGATCGATCATGGGTTAACGGAGGTCTGGTCGCACACAAAAAGGTCAACATTCCGGGCTGGTGGCGATCTACAACTCCGGTCGACGGTGGTCGGAATTTGGTGCTGGTTGATTTCGGTTAGAAGAGGTTCGGGATTCAAAGGTAGGTTGCAGATCCGGGATTTCCACAACTTCACAAAATTCACAAGATCCGGGATTCCAGATCTGGTTACACAAAAAAATGAAGTGGTTTCGATGTTAAGAGAGAAGGCAGAATCGACGAATAGGGGTTTGCCAAAAACTCCGGCGAAGGCTCAGATCCGGGATTTGAGTTCCGGGAATCAATACTTAGAAAACATTTAAGCGCACACACACAAAAATTAAGTATGGGGTTCCGGGATATGATCTGTGTTCCGGGATTTGAAAAAAATGGTTTGTGATTAGATGGCTTTGGGGTTCACAAACAATACAGTACCGGGATTTAAAAAAATATATATATATAAAAAAAATTCCAAGTCCACACAGATTCGGTATTTGGGTAACCATTGATGCAACAGCTTTGGTTTCCAGATTACAGAATGGTTCGAGATTTGGAATAAAAACAAACTAAGAGAAGAAAAAAAAAACTAAGTTACGGAATTAAAACTAAGCTAAGAGAAGAGAAAAAAAACTAAGTAAAAGAAACCCTTGAAACCAATCCCCAATTCCGACACATGGTTTCTCAAAAACCCGAAAAATCGAAATTTCGAGAAAACGAAGGTTCCACCATATGTGAGCAAATTTGAACATGTAAAAACACAACCTAAGTTTCTCCTCCCACAAGTTCGTAAACCCGGAAACCATTTGTTTATTAAAAAATTTGGTGAAATGCCACTAGTTAAAATCCCATTTCCGAGCTTCACGTAATTTTCCAAGAGATAAGATTTTCCAACCAAAAACACATCCAAGACTCACAAACACCAAATACCCAAAAAATTTATCTTTTAAAAGATCAAAAAGGTGTTTTGCTTGATTTTTCATGAAGAACATTTTGATACCTTGAAGAACACCAACAATGGTGTAAAAACCCATATGGACTCAAAACCTTCACTAATTTACACATTAGTTTCACAAACAACTTTTGAAAAAGATTTTCAAGATAATATGGATCAAAAAATGGGTTTTCTCAAGAATCTTAAAGAACCCACATGAGTTCTTCAAGAACTCCAACAATGGTGGAAATCATTCCAAACCTCAAAACATCACCAAATCACAAACAAATTATATGAAAAGAAAGCTCCAATGACGATTTACACAATTAATAAACACACTTAGCACAAACAATCAACCCAAAACCCTCAAAATCCAAAAATTTTGAGTTTGGGGTTTTTGAAAAACCCTTGAAAAAGTTCAAAAATTGGTTATAAAAATTTAGTTTATATGAGAATGATATATGCAAGAAGATGAATAAAACTAGATGGAGAGTGATTAGCTAACCTTGAACAACAATGGTGATGAAGAAAAATATTGAGATGATGAAAAATCTTGAGGTTGAAGATGATGAATAGTGTAGGTGAAAAAAATGGGTGTAAAAGATAAATGGTGAAAAATGGTTGAAAAGCAAAATAAATCTTTTTTTTTTTATTTGATTTTTTTTTTTGATTTTTTTTTTAAACTATGAAAAACTTAAAACCTAAGGTAAAAGAAAGTAAATTAAAATAAAACAAAGCTATTAGCTATATATGTATATATATATAATTGGGATAGAAAACTTACCTGAGTTGCTTACCTGTTCCCCCTCAATTCAAGCAAAGGCTGGCAACGTTCCCCCTCGGAACAAGCATATGAAGGGAACGTTCCCCCTTGATAGATGCACACTCATGAAAAGAGATTAGGAACACATACAAGTACGAGAATAAGATAGATGCAAAGACACTAAGATCAATACCAAATCTATCAACAGGTGAGTCCAAGACAACGATGACACAGTGGTCTAGTACAGATGACTGAACACTGGATCATGGTTATGAGGGACTTAGAAGTTGAGAGATGATCACTCTTGAGGATCATACATACCAAGCTCGGAGATTAGGAAATTGAACCGTTTCTCATCCAAAGGCTTGGTGAAGAGATCCGCAAGTTGATACTCGGTGTTGACAAAGTAAAGTTCAATTGTACCTTTTTCCACATGGTCCTTGATGAAGTGATACCTTATATCAATATGCTTAGTGCGTGTGTGCTGAACCGGATTACAGGTGATGGCTATGGCACTCTTGGAGTCGCAGTAGATGGGGATGTGATTGAAGTTGTAGCCATAATCACGTAGTTGGGTCCTCATCCATAATACTTGGGAACAACAACTAGCAGCAGCGACATACTCTGCTTCGGCTGTGGATGTGGAAACACAATGTTGTTTCTTTGACCCCCAGCTAACCAACTTATCACCCAAGAACTGGACGTGCCCGGAGGTGCTTTTCCGGTCCAACTGACAACCTCCATGGTCTGCATCCGAAAATGCGACAAGCTCAAATCCAGATTCCTTGGGATACCACAACCCACGGTTGGGTGTGCCTTTCAGGTATCGGAGAATGCGTTTGACTGCCATCATATGTGATTCCTTTGGGTTTGCCTGAAAACGAGCACAAAAACAAGTAGCGAACATAATATCCGGTCTACTTGCCGTCAGATATAACAAAGAACCAATGATGGCTCTATAAGTCTTTTGATCTACAGGCTTCCCTTTTGGGTCAACACCGATCAAAGTGCCCGAGGCCATAGGAGTTTTAGCAACGGAAGAAGTGTCCATGTGAAAACGTTTTAAAAGATCACCGATGTATTTCGATTGATTAATCAAAATGCCATCAGGTTTTTGTAGAACTTGAAGTCCCAAAAAGAAAGACAACTCCCGAAGCATACTCATCTCAAACCTGGTGGTCACGAGATCACTGAACCAAGTGCACATATCTGAGTTAGTAGAACCAAATATGATATCATCGACATAAATTTGAACTAACAAGATATCATCACCTTCGGTCTTGATGAAAAGAGTAGGATCGATTTTACCTTTGTAGAAACCATTATCTAGTAGCGCATTGGAGAGATGATCATACCAGGCACGGGGATCTTGCTTCAATCCGTAAAGAGCCTTGTCTAGGATGTAGACATGATTGGGTTTGGTACGATCAACAAAGCCTTCAGGTTAAGAGACATAAACTTCTTCTTTCAGTTCGCCGTTGAGAAAGGCGGTTTTCACGTCCATCTGGTAGACAGTGAAGTTCTTGTGAGCGGCATAGGCTAAGAAGATCCGGATGGCTTCAATTCTGGCCACTGGTGCGAATGTCTCATCATAATCAATTCCCGCTTGTTGCTTGAATCCCTTGGCTACTAGACGAGCTTTGTTTCTGGTTACAATCCCATCTTCATCCTTCTTGTTCTTGAAAATCCACTTCAGATCGATGATTGTCTTGTTCTTTGGTCTAGGTACAAGTCTCCAGACACCCAGGCGTTCAAACTGATTCAGCTCCTCTTGCATAGCGGTCACCCAGTCAGAGATATCAAGGGCTTCCGTCACGTTTGAGGGTTCATGTCTTGATAAGAAAGCTGCAAATAGGCACTCATTTTGAGTTGCAGACCTTGTCTTGACTTGCGCGGATTTGCTGCCAATCACTTGTTGGAGTGGATGAGCTCGTGTCCACTTGGTTGTATGGGGTAAGGTTGGAGGGGGTAAAGGTTCTATCCTCAAATCGATATAGAACTCAGGTTCACGTCTGGTCGTTGCTAGAGTGGTAACTGTAGGTGGTACTTGAGATTGTACCACAATGGGACCAGGAGCTGCTGGTGTGTCTGAAGAGACAAGTGAAGGGCCAGCAGCTTGTGGAGCAGGTTGAGTGGTTGTACTGGGACCTGCCACTTGTGGAGCATGAGTAGGAATGCCTTGTTGTTGACTTGTAGTAGGCATAGTGGAAGAAGCTCCACTCTGAGGACTTGGAACAGTAACCGCCGGAGCCTGTTGCTGAAAGATGTGGGGAGGTTCCCCCTCAGCAGATGCAGGAGATACTTCGGAACTTGGTGATGTTGTTGCCGACGATGATGATGAAGTGCCTTGGAGGTTGGAAGATGAAATGTCAGTAGTAGAGACCATGACATGAGGTGCTGGTTGTACAACTGCAGGAACAGGAAGAGCAACATTAGCAGGTGCAGGCAAATCTTTATAAAAGAATTCAAACAATTCATCCAAATCACAAGTATTAGAGTTAGAAGAAGATGGTTTGTTCGCTGGTGAAGAAGAAGTCATGGGATTGCCATGAAGTTGATCAGAAGCCAGGACACCAGAGATTCCTGGTGTAACTGGAGCTGGTGTAGAGTCTTCTTCAATTCCTTCTTCAAAATCCACATTTGTGCTCTCAACCACACATCTTGTTTTCTTGTTGTACACACGGTAGGACGGAGAGTCCTTGGCATATCCAATGAAAACACCCTCATCACCCTTTGGACTGAACTTGTCGAGATTGTCTTTATCATTTTTCACATAGCATTCACAACCAAAAACTCTGAAGAATTTGATGCTGGGAGGTCGATTGTACACCAATTCATACGGAGTCTTCATGAACCTTTTGGTAATAAGGGACCGGTTTTGGGTGAAACATGCAGACGCAACGGCTTCAGCCCAGAAGTGTAGCGGAAGCTTGGAGAATGTCAACATGGTGCGTGCAGCTTCCACTAGGGTACGGTTCTTTCTCTCAACAACACCATTTTGTTGAGGTGTTCTGGCAGCCGAAAAGGTGTGAGTGATACCGACAGAATCAAGAAACGAGTCAAGCTTGCGATTCTTGAATTCAGTGCCGTTGTCGGTGCGAATCACTTGAACAGGAAGTTGTAGTCTGACCTGCACATTTCTGATGAAAGAAATGATGATGTCTGAAGCACCATCCTTACTTCTGAGAAAGTTCAACCATGTATACCTTGAGAAATCATCCACAATTACCAGTACATACTTCCTCCCGTTGATGCTTTGTACACGCATTGGTCCGCACAAGTCCATATGAAGAAGTTGAAGTGGTTTGGAGGTGTTGTGTTCCACTTTCAGCTTGTGCGAAGATTTCTTGATCTTCCCCATCTCACATGCTGAGCACAATTGTTCTTTGGTGAACCTCAAGGAGGGGAGACCAGTCACCAATCCTATCTTAGCTAGTTGATTAATTGTAGCATAATTCAGGTGGGATAGTCTCCGGTGCCACAACACGTTCTGATTGAAGGTTGCTTTTGAGAGAAGACATACTTCTGTGAATGGTCGTTGTTTCCGGAAATTGACGGTGTAGAGATTCGACCTGCGAGTACCCTCAATGAGTTCCTGTCCAGCATATGTCCTGACACAGCATCTTGTTTCCCGAAAGTTAACCTCAAGTTTCTTGTCACAGAACTTTCCAATGCTGAGCAGGTTGTGACTCAGGCCTTCTACATAGGCTACTTTATTGATGGTGATTTTATGATGAAGGATATCACCATATCCCATTATTGGTGCTGAAAGCTTATTCCCAAACCGAACGTTCCTGCCATATTTTTGTTTGAAGTTAGCGAGAAGTTCCTTCCTTCCGGTCATGTGCTTGGAACACCCTAAGTCCATGTACCACACATGACCGTCCTGCAAAATCACGGAGAAACATTTTTAGGTACCCATTTGGGAATGGGTCCTTTCTGATTAGGATTAGCAGGTTTGGATACATGTTCATGTTTGCCCTTAGGTGGAGATTTTTGTTTGGGTTTTGGATTAGGTCTCTTGTTATGAGTATGATGATAACCATGATTGTAGAATCCATGATAGTTAGGAACAAAGTAATCATTCACGAAAGCATTTGCACAGTACCCAAATCTAAATTGATTTTGACTACGAAAATTGCTATGACATCCATAAACAATATGTTCACATTCATAACATTGAAATGGAGTTCGTGGTACATGCCTATTAGTTCTATGATATACAAAATTGGAAAAATTGTTTTGCATAAAACTAGGCTTATGTGCAAATGGCTTCGGACGACTGCCTTCTTTTGATCCACTCTCCTTGTTCTTACGCCTACCATTTCTCATATATTGATCTGTCACATTTTGAGAACCACGGTTAGTACCTTTGACATTTGGAGAATGAGTATGTGAGGGTTTTTTCTTCGGAGTGAAGTTGTGTGATTGTTCCTTTGGTTTGGTAGCATTCTTTCGTTTTCGAAAACGTCTGTTTTTCTTAGGAACATTCACATTGGTACGAGATGAACTCGCAACTTCAGACTCAGGAGTGACTAACTTGTCCTTCCCTTTGTCTTTCCGGGATAGTTTAGGAGGAACCATGTTTCCTGGTTTAGACTGGCCTGATGATCTACCATTCTCACCAACCCTATTGGTACAATCATCCGATACAATTTCAGAAATTTGTACCGTTGATTTAGGTGTCATATAAGCTAAGTCTTCCATGTATGAAATGGTGGTGCAGATTGGAGACCTTAGTACCATGGATTTAGAGTTTGTAGAAGAGGTACTTGAAGGTCTAAAATCTAACGCATTCACATTCCATCTATGGTGATGATGACGTGAGTTATCACCAGTTCCAAAGGTGGATTGACTTGCTGTTGGTGTGCTTTTGGATTTGAGGGCTTTCTCCAATTCATTGATTTTACTCAAGAATAGGTCCTTTTCCCTAAGGCTCATGCGCCTCTCATCCTCTAGCTCGGCCTCCAGTTTAGCAATCCTTTTTTCATAAAAGGTTTGGTTATCTTTGTAAACTTTTTCAAGGATTGGAACTCCCTGATTCATCTCATCCTCAGTATAGCTAGGCGTGTAGTCCTTAGACAAAGGAATCTCACGCGTTGCATAACTGGCATTGAGAGATGAATAGTTGAAGGGAAATGATTGTTTGTTTTTTCTAGCTTTTTCCTTTTTCTCAATTTCCTTCAACTGTTCAGGGTCATCAGACTCTTTCATGAAAATAATTTTGTATCCAAGACTCATGTACCGAAGGTCATACATGGTAGGAGTCTTGGATATGGCACGCTTAAGATAGCATGGACTTTTATATCCAATGCCTTCCTTTGGATTGTAATAATTGAACTCTTTGGGTTGGTTCATATGAATGGTTTGATCGGTTTGGCCTCTCTTTAGGAACTTGTCCTCCATATCTTTTATTTTTGCAAAGAGATTTGTTCGTTGGGCAAAAATGGCTTCATACTTTTGAACACTTACTCTACTTAGAATCTCATCCTCATGAAGTTTCTTTTGCAAGTCTGAGATGTTATCATTCAGACTAGCAACTTTATCTTCTAAGGTTTTGTTGGCAAGAGTAAGAGTGGTTACCTTTTCTTTGGAATGAGCTAGTTCAATGGAGAATTTCACAACTAAGGCATGCTCACTAGCTAATTTGGATTCAACAATTGTGGTTCGTTTGTTAGCTTGTTTGATCTTATTTTCATACTCAGATACCTTTTGTGCGAGACTTTTTACTTGATTTTCAAATTCAATGTATGGGTCAGGAAGTACCTCAGAAGATGAATCGGAATGATCTGAGTCAACATCATTGTAATCCCTATCACTGTCTTCTGAATACTGTTCCTCTACATCAGCCATCAAGCACAGTTGATCTTCCTTTCCTTCATCACTATCCACATTCCACGCGTCATGTTGAGCAAGCATGCAAACAAGTCCTCTTTCCTCATCATCACTGGACATCTGCAACCAGGCTTCATCTTCAGCTAACAAGGCATGTCCCTCGTCTTGTCTTTTGGCCAGGTTCATCTTGTTTTTGTAGTAGTCATACTTTGAAACATGATTGGTACAATTCTTAGCAAAATGACCAGGCTTTCCACACTTGAAGCAGGTTGGTCCTCCATCAGCTTTCTTCACCTCTTTACCCTTGTCTTCTGGTTTAGCAGTTTCCTCAGACTTCTGGTAGTCAGTTCTACCACCTTGTTCATACCTCCTTGGCTCAGGTTTTCTTTCATACCTCTTTGGTTCATCAAATCTTCTATCTCTGGGATCCTCATACCTTCTTTATCTGGAATCATCATACCTCCTATCTCTTTGATCATCATACCTTCTGGTATCAAATTCAGCAGGTTTCTCATATCTTCTGGCATCATTTCTTGACTCATATCGATCACGAGGTTCGTACCTCCTTCCACTGGAGTACCGGTGGTTGTTAGAAGACATAGGCTTTCTCGCATTTCGTTTGGACATAGACCTGGTAATCAGTGCCAAGGCCCTCTTTATGTCATTCGTTTCTTCATCAGATTCGCTTCCTTTTTCACCGGTATCAGAAGGAACATCGTAGTCATCTTCATAACGAGTTGATTTCCCAGAGTGATAATGCCTTCTATCTACAACCAATGCCAAAGGATCGGCATACTTTTCAGCTTTCTTTTCTGTCCCCAAAATCTCTAACACTTCATCTTGATTATGGTTGAGTAGCTCAAAAAGTTCATGGATGTCAAGATCCTCCAAATTGCGGTTTTGTTGGATGTTGGAGGCAAATCTTCTCCATTCAGACCTAAGTGAGTTGATAAATTGGATGTTGATATCCAACTAAGACTTCTTGAGATTGTTTTTTCTTAGCTCATTAATCATAGTGCAGAACATTGATAAGTGTCTTCAAGAAGTTCTCCCTCACGACCCTTAAAGGTGGCAAACTTAGTAAGGAGGTTTGTTCTCTTCATTTGAATGCCTTTCTCCGTTCCATGCATTAGACTTCTGATCTCGTCCCACATAGCCTTGCCAGTGTCGTTGCAATCAATGTTAGCATATATCTCATTTGGCAGACTCTGAATGAGATATGACTTGGCAAGAATGTCACCTCTTACTCTGTTTGCTTCCTCCGGAGTAAAGTTGGTATCATCTTTTTCAACAGGTCCACCAACTATTGTTGGATTTCCATCAGGAACTGCTGGAATTTCAGTGTAGTACTTCACGGGTACATTCTTGAGGGACTCCATGATTTGCTTGTGAAGAGGTTGCTTTGCCACGAAGTCTAAGAATCGCGACTTCCATTGCGAAAAGTCTCCACGGAACAGTACCGGAGGACGGGTATCGGACCCGATTGCTAAAGCATCACGTGTGTTCATGGTTGATTACGGATCTTAAACCACTTAGTTTGATCCGGTGGTTGGATTGGTGAAAATGTTCAAGTGTGAGTTTCGGTGTGGGCTTTGGTATTGGCTTTTGTGCTAAAAAGACTTAGAAAAAATTCAGGAGTGCTGGAGCTCAGGGGTGCTGGAGCTGAAAACACTTAGAAAATTTCAGAAACGCCGGAGCTGAAAACCCAAAGCTAAGTGCTGGAGCTGAAAGTACTTAGAAAATTTTAGGAACGCCGGAGCTGAAAATCCAAAACCTCAATGACGAAACAAACTATTTTCTACCGGAACCAACACTCAAAGGATCAAGAGCAAGTGGTAGGCTCTGATACCAATTGTGGGTTCCAAATCAACCACAATGAACACTTAGATTTTATATTATAAAAACACTAAGTACAAGATCTAGAGTGATGGAGTAATGATCATGATGAAAAATATACTAAGTGTAAAAGTCATCAAATAATTCATAAGCTCTCAAATGATTGTAAGGAAGTGGAAAGAAGAGGAAGGAGTGGAAGAGTGGAAACTACAAATGAAATCTAACACTCCTATTTATACTACTCCTAAAAGGCCTAAAAGGCTTTAAAATGGATGTGCCCTAAACAATGGGCCTAATCCACAATTTACATAAAAGGAAAGATACTTTAAAGAAATTACAAATTGACACAACTAACAATATTTCTAACAAATAATGCCCAAAGGTAGGACCCAAGAGACTAGAGACCAGGTCAGAGATTTCCGAAGTTGGAAACAAAATAATCAAACATAATAAAAACAAAACAAAAAGAATATAAGAATTGTGGTCTAGTTAAAAATGACATAAATTATTGTTTCTATTATATGATATTGTGGTCTAATTAAAAATTTTAGATTTTTATTTAATGTATTCACCAAATAACTCCTTAAAATTCTCGTCATATAGGTAGCAGTCATATAGGTAGCAATTGTAGTAAGGAACCGTTTACCAAATTTAAATAGATAGAAAATCATGTACCAAAGATATCATATTTATTTACCTTATTGTGTAACATCAACCGACCATGAAAATTGACTCTTGGAAGCACCTGTATGCGTTGACCTGGTAAGACTCTGTCAATTCCATATCTTTTTGTCGGATAAGATTCTCGATACTTGTCATGCTCAATCTGTAATATAAGGCCATCCGCAACGGGCCCGGAACCAAGTCGGTACCGACCTGGTACCGACGGTAACACCGCCGTGGATGGGCGGTATGGTTCCGGCATAAGAGGGTCGGCACCTGCTTGCCGATTGAATTTAGGCGAACCACCCCACCCCCTACCCCCATCTCTCTCTATCTCTCTCTTCTTCTCTCTCTCTCTCTCTCTCTCCTCTCTCTCTCTCTCTCTCTCTCTCTCTCTCTCTCTCTCTCTTTTCTATTTTTTTTTTTCCAATTAATTAGGGGTATGGTATTGGTATGGTTAAGGATGGATTGGTATGGTGTTGGTAAGGTGTTGGTAAAGCTGATGTGGCAGCAAAAATGAAAGGTATGAGGGGTACGGTCAAGGATAACCTAAGTGATATTAAAGATTTAGAAATGTCGCTAACGTCCTAAGATATTCATGTATAATTGTGTATTCATCAAACATTAATATTATTTCAAACAGTTAAATAAATATTTTTTTAGTAAATATTAATTATTGATGATGAAGATCTATAGTAACATAACGTAATTGTAGTTCAAAACAAGACTAAAATTAATGCTTACGTCATATCCAAACATAGCATACATAATTGTGTATTATTTCAATTCTAAGGTAGCAAATAATTTTTAGTAATTACAAATTATTGATAAATATTTAATTAGAGGAAGGCTAATTGAAGTTTGGATTACAAATCAAGAACTTTGAAGTTTATTAGCGAAACTGCCATCATGTAACATATTGTGGAAACTTATAATCTATACTATATATATATAAGATTTTTATTCAGTTTTTTCAGTTTTTTTCCAAAAAAACTGAATTCTTCAATATTACAATATTAAAGCCCTTAGTACTAGTACACAAATTGGAAATTGCAATCCTTCCTTCCACCCATGTCCTCAATTTCAATTAGTATTTCAATTCATAACTTACACTCTATATCCCTATAGTTACTTAATTAAATTACTTTTACCTCCTTATTTTTTCATTTTTCATTTTACACCCTTATTATATTACCATAAATAATGTAAATTGCGTAAAATGCATTAAAACTTTTATTTTCATTTTTAACAAATTATACCATTATAATCGTCTTGAAAATATCTCCAAAATGAGTCCAATATCGAATATTTTTAAATTTTAATCATATTATTAAATATTAAAAATACATATAAATTAATTTGTTCATATATTTTTACATTAAAAGTTAAATTGTTTATAAATTTAGAAGTTACAGTTAATACCCTTATGATTAGTCATTTAGTTAATTATTAATCCCCTATTTTTTCATGTTTCTTTTTAAATCTTTATCATATTAAGATAAATAATCATATATGAACAAAAATATGTTAAGAAAAATCTTAAATGTTACTTTTTTTCATGAGTCAAAAGATGACAATCAATTATCCCTCTTTGTTATAGAACTTTCAATGTTTCGTGCAGCATTGCGCACGGGCAATTTCTAGTTATATAAAAGAGAAATCAGAACCCATTGTTGAATCATTAATTAACAAAAACCAGAGCCTTAATGACATGTTTTATTATTTTTATACACATTCTAGTAAACTAAATTAATTTGACCACAATTTCCATCTTTTTATTAAATAAATCAAATGACTTAGCTTAGCAACAACTGACTACATATACTTCAAAAGAAAAATAGGCATATCAACTAAGCCTATATATTCATCCTTCCTAGTTCAAAATAATTAAGAAACAAAACACAACCTTATATCTCATCATCATACAACTCTAGCTTAACTAATGGATATCACAAGTTTTCTTAGAGATAACAATCTCTCGGTCCCTCTCTTCCTTCTATCAACGATCATCTTCCTTTTACTCATTGTTAAACTAACCAAACCTTCATCTTTGAAGAACCTCCCACCAGGTCCACCAAGGTTGCCAATCATCGAAATCTACATCAAGTGGGGGATAGGCCTCACGTCTCTACCGCCAAATTTGCCAAAGAATACGGCCCTCTTATATCTCTCCGTTTAGGCAAACAAGTTCTTGTGGTTGCCTCTTCACCCGAGGCAGCCATGGAAATTCTTAAGACCCAAGACCGTTTTCTTTCCTCTCGTGTAGTGCCTACTGCATTTCAACAAACATCCCTGATACCTCACTCCGTCATTTGGTCATAGTGCAACAAAACCTGGAAAGACTTAAGAACCCTTTGTCGAACCGAAATGTTCTCGTCCAAAGCCTTACAATCCCAGTCTAAGTTACGAGATGAAAGGTTAGGCAGGTTGAAGGATTTCTTACATACAAAGCAAGGACAAGTGATTAACGTCGAGGATGTAGTTTTTACTACATTGTTCAACACTTTGAGTTCCATTATATTTGCAAGAGATTTCCTTGATTTAAGCGATGAACATGGGACCCGTGATGGGTTAAAAGAGTCGCTACGCAAGATAATTGAGTATGGAGGGATTACAAAAGATTTTGGTTCGTTTTTCCCTATGTTCGAGAGATTTGATCTTCAAGGAATAAGAAAGGGAACCATGAGACAATACAAGAAGACGTTTGCTCATTGGGAGGATATAATAGAGGAAAGAAGAGCTCGTATTGGTTCTTCCACATGGTCTTCAGAGCAGGCACAGTCTTTCGTGGATCGCATGCTTGAAAATGGATTCTCAAACGATCAGATAAATCAATTGGTCACCGTAAGTTTTTCTCGCCCGTCTATTCTTCGTTATAGATTTGCAGCAAAATAGAAGTTATTTGCATGGGATGATGACGTATCATTAGAATAGAGTATTAACGCTACCGATTAGTTTAGTTGCAAAACTAAAGAGCATATATATTTCCTCCATAAAAACAGACAAATTGATACACACGCGAAACAGTCTATTTTGCGAGTGCATTTACATTCTCGATTAGTCAAATACCTATACAGATTTGTCTTATTTCCACAACTGTTTTATTATAAACAACATTCTATATAACTATCATGATATCCTTGACGTTGATTTTTTAACCAAACCGTATTTTGTGTTCACAGGAATTATTCGTGGCGGGGACAAATACTACAACCACTTCAGTTGTGTGGGCTATGACTGAGTTAGTGAGACACAAAGAGGTCATGTCTAAAATAGTGGAAGAGATTGGAAGGGAAATCAAATCCGATACAATCACCGACTCGGAACTATCCCAGTTACCTTATCTACAAGCTTGTATCAAAGAAGCCATGAGATTACACCCGCCGGTGCCTCTTCTTCTTCCACATATGGCAGCTGAAACTTGCGAGGTTATGAATTACACGATTCCTAAGAACTCCAAAATATTTGTCAATCTTTGGGCAATGGGCCGAGACCCTAAAGTCTGGGATGACCCTTTATCTTTCAAACCCGAAAGATTTATCGGATCCAAAGTGGACTTTAAAGGCCAAGACTTTGAGTTATTACCATTTGGTTCGGGGAGGAGGATGTGTCCCGGAATGCCATCCGGTGTCAAGAGTGTTCAACTTATATTGGCATCTTTGATTCGTGAGTTCGATTTGGTTCTTCCGGATGATGTTGATCCTCTAAAGCTCGACATGAATGACAAATTTGGGATCGCTTTGAAAATGGAAACACCTTTGAAGCTGCTCTTCAAACAAAAAGAAGAATCTCGAAGTGTTTGATTCATGTGGGAATTTCATCCTGTATTTTTTTGTATCTATAATTTATTTGATTAATTCATTCTTTTTCATATGTAAGTTAATGTTATTAAATTTATTTGGAATTTTAAAAAATTAAAGGCGTATAGTATATGCGCTTAATTAAAATATACGAATATATGTTCCTCTAATCTTTTATTTTTATGTTTGGTTTGTGCTTTAATTAATCTTTTTGGAATCGTATGGTCTAACAAGCCACCAACAGCATTGCCATTTTGATATTCCATTATTTCTTAGACTCCATTTGTGCCGAAATCTTGTATGAGTTTTAAACATATATCGAACTGGTTAGTTTTTTATACCGAAAGGTCTAATTGTATCTATAATTCGATGACAATGTTGTTTTCTCGTTCCTTTTAATTTCCGGTTGCCTTTAAAAAAAATTGTCTATAAGAAGCAACGATATATTACTAAAAACCAGGCAAATATATCACATAAAACAAAAAATAGTATAACTTCAAAAGAAAAGAACAAGAACCGTTTGATAAAAGATATGTTTGATTTAATAATAAAAATATATCAAGTGCCATGAGACACAAGCTATCTGCAAGTGTTAGTTATCGTATATGACGTATACAACATCATAATACAAAAACAGAGCAATTACGTTAGATAAACCTAAAAATGATATATACTTAACCTGTCGTAAAAGGTCTCTTACTAGCGTACGCCAACGTTGACACTTTGGCATAATGCTAAAACGAAAATTTTTGTCGACAATCCATTATTTTACACTAGATGACAACCATGAGCAATCGTCTAACGACATCATTCCTACATTGCTTCAGTTATTCAAGGTATGCCTACACTCGCTTTTAGGCATAGACCGTTAACATGTCTAGTAAATTATTTTTTTCTAAAATATCAGTTTATTCTATTTATCCTAAAATCGTTTAGATACTGCTAAGATTATTACCACGAGACGCGGATGCATAGCTATCCAGTCATAGCTTTATACGCTAAGAAAATCATAATTTTGGGTTTTCGAGTACCATAATGTACTCATCATGGCACGACATAGCCTTAACCCTTGAACTCATAATGTACTCATCATGGCACGACAAAGCCTAAATCCTTGAACTCGAACACGAATGTCTTTCTATTCTTAGTGTTTTAGTTTATGCTATTTTTAGAATTTATTTCATGTGGTAACAACTATTTTTGTTCAAATATTTAAACATTATACAACCCATACTAGATAAATATAAAAGTCTCAAAGAGAGAGGGAGGCAGCATGTATAGATAGACAATCTGTATATTCATTTAAGGTATTCACCAAATAACTGCTTAAAATTCTCATCGTATAGGTGGCACTTGTAACAAGGAGCCGTCTATCAAATCTTTATAGATATCTAGACACTCGTGTACTAAAGATATCATCTTTGCTTACCTATTGTGTAACATCATCGACAATGAAAATGGATCGTTGGAAGCACCTGTATGCGTTGACCTGGTAAGACTCTCGGTCAGTTCCATATCTTTTGCCAGAAAAGATTCTCGATACTTGTCATGCTCAATTTGTGATATAAGTGATATTAGAAGCTCTTACCCTGTGAAGATTTAGAAATGTCCCTAGCGTCCTAAGCATTTCATGTATAATTGTGTATTCGTCATTCATCCAACTTTAGTGTCATTTCAAACAATTAAACTAAATGTTAACTTTTTAGTAATTATAAATTATTGATGATGAAGATCTATAACGAAATCACATAATTGTAGTTATAAAAAGTACTAAAAATGCTTACGTCGTGCATGTCCAAACACACATACATAGTTGTGTATCCTATCAAACTTTAATATTATATGTAACCTAGCAAATAATTTTTAGTAATTATAAATTATAATAATACAAAGAGGAAAAAGAATTAATTACCAACTAATCAGAACCCATTGTTGAATAATTAATTAATTAATTAACAAAACCTCAGCATCCATCTTGGACGTTAATGACATGTTTCATTATTTTTATACATTCTACTAATTAAACTAGAATTGACCATAATTGCCATCCATTTGCTTAATAAATAAAACATATATATGACTTACCAACAATTGACTACATATAGTTTTTTGGTATGTATCCATCGTCCCCAATCATTTCAAAATAATAGATTGATCATATTTGACCATCATCCTACAGAAATTTAAGAAGCCTCGTGTGAGTTGCATTAAAAGAAAAATAGGCACATCAATTAAGCCTATATATTCAGCCTTCCAAGTTCAAAATAATCAACAAACAAAACACAACCTTATATCGAATCTCATCATACAACTCTAGCTTAATGGATACCACAAGTTTTCTTACAGACAACAATCTCTCGATCCCTCTCTTCCTTCTATCAACGATCATCTTTCTTTTACTCGTTGTTAAAGTGCTAACCAAACCATCATCTTTAAAGAACCTCCCACCAGGTCCACCAAGGTTGCCAATCATCGGAAATCTACATCAAGTGGGGGATAGGCCTCACGTCTCTACCGCCAAATTTGCCAAAGAATACGGCCCTCTTATATCTCTCCGTTTAGGCAAACAAGTTCTTGTGGTTGCCTCTTCACCCGAGGCAGCCATGGAAATTCTTAAGACCCAAGACCGTTTTCTTTCCTCTCGTGTAGTGCCTACTGCATTTCAACAAACATCCCTGATACCTCACTCCGTCATTTGGTCAGAGTGCAACCAAACCTGGAAAAACTTAAGAACCCTTTGTCGAACCGAAATGTTCTCGTCCAAAGCCTTACAATCCCAGTCTAAGTTACGAGATGAAAGGTTAGGCAGGTTGAAGGATTTCTTACATACAAAGCAAGGACAAGTGATTAACGTCGAGGATGTAGTTTTTACTACATTGTTCAACACTTTGAGTTCCATTATATTTGCAAGAGATTTCCTCGATTTAAGCGATGAACATGGGACCCGTGATGGGTTAAAAGAGTCGCTACGCAAGATAATTGAGTATGGAGGGATTACAAAAGATTTTGGTTCGTTTTTCCCTATGTTCGAGAGATTTGATCTTCAAGGAATAAGAAAGGGAACCATGAGACAATACAAGAAGACGTTTGCTCATTGGGAGGATATAATAGAGGAAAGAAGAGCTCGTATCGGTTCTTCCACATGGTCTTCAGAGCAGGCACAGTCTTTCGTGGATCGCATGCTTGAAAATGGATTCTCAAACGATCAGATAAATCAATTGGTCACCGTAAGTTTTTCTCGCCCGTCTATTCTTCGTTATAGATTTGCAGCAACATAGAAGTTATTTGCATGGGATGATGACGTATCATTGGAATAGAGTATTAACGCTACCGATTAGTTTAGTTGCAAAACTAAAGAGCATATATATTTCCTCCATAAAAACAGACAAATTGATACACACGCGAAATAGTCTATTTTGCGAGTGCATTTACATTCTCGATTAGTCAAATACCTATACAGATTTGTCTTATTTCCACAACTGTTTTATTATAAACAACATTCTATATAACTATCATGATATCCTTGACGTTGATTTTTTAACCAAACCGTATTTTGTGTTCACAGGAATTATTCGTGGCGGGGACAAATACTACAACCACTTCAGTTGTGTGGGCTATGACTGAGTTAGTGAGACACAAAGAGGTCATGTCTAAAATAGTGGAAGAGATTGGAAGGGAAATCAAATCCGATACAATCACCGACTCGGAACTATCCCAGTTACCTTATCTACAAGCTTGTATCAAAGAAGCCATGAGATTACACCCGCCGGTGCCTCTTCTTCTTCCACATATGGCAGCTGAAACTTGCGAGGTTATGAATTACACGATTCCTAAGAACTCCAAAATATTTGTCAATCTTTGGGCAATGGGCCGAGACCCTAAAGTATGGGATGACCCTTTATCTTTCAAACCCGAAAGATTTATCGGATCCAAAGTGGACTTTAAAGGCCAAGACTTTGATTTATTACCATTTGGTTCGGGGAGGAGGATGTGTCCCGGAATGCCATCCGGTGTCAAGAGTGTTCAACTTATATTGGCATCTTTGATTCGTGAGTTCGATTTGGTTCTTCCGGATGATGTTGATCCTCTAAAGCTCGACATGAATGACAAATTTGGGATCGCTTTGAAAATGGAAACACCTTTGAAGCTGCTCTTCAAACAAAAAGAAGAATCTCGAAGTGTTTGATTCATGTGGGAATTTCATCATGTATTTTTTTGTATCTATAATTTATTTGATTAATTCATTCTTTTTCATATGTAAGTTAATGTTATTAAATTTATTTGGAATTTTAAAAAATTAAAGGCGTATAGTATATGCGCTTAATTAAAATATACGAATATATGTTCCTCTAATCTTTTATTTTTATGTTTGGTTTGTGCTTTAATTAATCTTTTTGGAATCGTATGGTCTAACAAGCCACCAACAGCATTGCCATTTTGATATTCCATTATTTCTTAGACTCCATTTGTGCCGAAATCTTGTATGAGTTTTAAACATATATCGAACTGGTTAGTTTTTTATACCGAAAGGTCTAATTGTATCTATAATTCGATGACAATGTTGTTTTCTCGTTCCTTTTAATTTCTGGTTGCCTTTAAAAAAAATTGTCTATAAGATGCAACGATATATTACTGAAAACCAGGCAAATATATCACATAAAACAAAAAATAATATATGTAACATCCCGTTTCCAGTTAGTTAAAGTTTAACCTTTTTGTTAAGTCTTGAGTTAAGTGGTGTCTTTTGTGTAACCTTCTTATAGGGGTTAAAGTGTAAATTGCTAAAGTATAAGGTTAGTGTGTTATATATGTATGAAAGAGGAAGCCTAGACCTCTCATTTGCACTAAACGTAATTGAGAGAGAGTTAGGGAAATTGGTGAGCTCTTGGGAGATAGCGAGGGAGGAAGGTCAATTCGGATTAGCAAGTTCTTGTTGGTTATTGATTGGTGGCTAATCAGAGGTAATCATTGGTTATTTATGTGTTATATATGTTTAATTGTAAGTCTATCCCAAGATTTAGGGTTTTGGTTGATTGTGGATGAAATTGGTGTTCTTTGGATCACCAATTGAGTGTTATGGAGTAGTTTAGTGTTAAAATGGTTGTTGTAATCTTGTAGAGCCTGGAAATACGAAACCATGGCTTTTTGAATCGGTCGAATTGGGTTTGGGATGCAAAAGTTATGCCAAAAAGATGAAAACTCGATTTTGGGTTCGTGCTGAATTTTCAGCACCTAGCGATCGCTAGGTGATGAAGCTAGCGATCACTAGCCATGGAAAATGAGGGCTAGCGACCACCAGATGATCGTGAACTCGAACAGAAAGTTGGGAAAAATAGCTAGCGATCGCTAGCTATCAACCTAGCGACCGCTAGCCCCTGTTTTTGTGTAGAAAAACTGTTTTGGCCGTAACTTTCGCGTCTTAGCTCCGATTTTGATACCGTAAAGACCGTTGGGTTCGTAGTTGAGTTATCTACCTTTCTAGAGAGTCTAGTTTAGGTCTAGACTAAGTGTGTTAGTTATGAGCCTTAAGTGTTTCGGTCATGAGCCTTAAGGTGTCGTTATGAATGTTATTCATGTGCGCTTTGCTATAATGTGATATATAGGTGATTGTTATACAACCGTGTGGTGAGTTGATCTTAATTACTGTGAAGCGAACCAAGGTGAGTACATTATCCCTTATACGTGGCTTTATGTACAACTTGTATGTGATGCATATATGGTATGAGACTAGCATGTTGTGTGATGACGTACTCATTGTAGTGGTGGTGGCCACCGTGGGTATAGTCCTTGTGTTAAACTGATATCAGTATGTGTGTGGTTCTTACCGGCGTGTACCGTAAGGCCATTAGTGATAGCATGCCTAGTTCTCATATGCGCAATAGTTTGTATTATATTGTTGTGTGTTTGTGGTGTGTGCTCACTAAGCGAAAGCTTACCCCGTTGTGTTCTTTTCCCCTTAGATGCAGGTCCGTCTGGGAAGGACAAAGGGAAGGGAAAAGCTTGAAGTTCTGATCATGCTCAAGGCTCAGTTCATCGGGATTTATAAGACCGTTAAACTTTAAATTATGTTTTGATTGTTTTAAAATAGATATTTGTGATGAACCTTGTTTTGAGGATTTTGGCTAGTATCTTTTGGTTGGAAACTTAAACCTTTGATTCTAAAAGAAAAATAATAATAAATAAATTTTACGTTTTTGGACAATTTCCGCTGTAATGGTTACTTTTATTTCATTTTCGTTATTTCTCGTTAAAAATGGCAAAAATAAAATTTGAGTTGTTACAATTGGTATCAGAGCCTTGGTTTGAGGGATTCAGGCATTCACACGAGGTAAGTGCTTGAACTTAAACCCAAGTGATCGTGTTTTCAAAACAAGTAACCATCAAAATTTGATATTTTTGTATAGTGGGGTGTGAACTGAGCCAAGGATCGGAACGTCAAGACGGGTGAGCACTTTGCTTAATAGTCTAAATTGATGATTTTGTTTTTGGATTGTGAATTGTTGTCCCTAGAAACAATGAAATGCAAGAAGAAATGGATGGAAATCCTATCAAGAAGATGAAATCAATATGAACTTTGATAAAAACTCAACAATGGTGATATTGCCCCATTTGGTAAATTTATGATTTCATATATAAAACCCTAGAAATCCTTTACCTTATATAGGTAGAAGGAAGTTTGACAAAGTGACAATAAAGGCCCCCGAGGTTCCAAACCTCAAACAGGGGCACTAAACAAAAGATACTGTTTACAAAGTAAGGAAACTAAACTAGAAAGCAGTTTAAAGATAGATGATTCTGACTCTTCTCAACACCTGGGTTCTACAATCTCCCCCTTTGAGAAGAAGTCAGAATGGTGGTGGAAGCTCCAGTGCAGGCTCCCACTTGGACATCTGCAGGTACTCTTCCCACTCGCCTATGATCCGCGCTCTCATCTGCATTGCAGCCTCTGCCCGTCTGTACATCATCCGCTCCTTAAGCTTCTTCTCGATCAACCTCATTGCCTCCAGCAGCTTTCCTTTTCCATCTATGATTCTCCGACTTGGTACCTGATCCGCCAGCAGTCTGCTCTGCATGCCATTGTAGACATAGAGAAGGGTCCCGTCGCAGAACCTGGAGAGCTCTCCAAACCTCATGAACCGGCGCTCCTTCTTCTTCTGAGTGATGTAGAGAACCCCATGCTCAGGTATCCTGGTTGGCATGTACGGAATGTAGGCATCGATACCAGGAACGAGCAGGTTTGGTCTCAGCAGGTTGACCTTCGGCTGGCGGCTTTCTATGGCAAGCTGGTAGTCCGTCACTCTCGCGAGAGAGATTGTGTGACGGACGTATTTCTTCAGTATCTCCGTGCCATCTCTGTAGTGCTCTGGTCGGAGGATCGGGCCTTGGAGGTACTTGATGATCGTGAGAAGGTCTTCCAGATGCACCCGGTCTAGGTCAGCTTCCGTGAATGTCCAGTTCTGCAGTTCACCTCGAGGGACACCGGTGCCGTACATGCGAACATCATATTCAAGGAATAACTGATGGCCATGTCTGTAGGGGCGCATAGCAGTTACCTTGGTAAAGCGACGTCTGATCCTCTGGCGTCCATGAGTGGCCCAGTTGCACATTCGCTGATGTACGTACGCTGTCCTTCGTCTCTTGTTCTTGATGTGAGAGATCCCGAAGTAGACTTTTCGGGACCAGGCGTGCAGCTTCTCTTGCTGGTAGATGCGGGTGAACGTTTCTTCTAGGAACGGGCGGAAGATGATGGAGTGGTTCCAGTTGAGCTGGATGACAGTAGGAGCAGCGGTTTCTGGATCAGTAGAGTGGACGGTCCGTGGGGCTTCTGGAGTTTGAAACTTGAGCGCTGAGAGGAGGTTGGCGTAGTCAGGATCCTTGACGAGGTCGTCTCCCTTCTGATAGACCCTTAGGCTCTGAGCAAGCGACCGCAAGATCTTCCGGGCTGCTTCCGGAATCTGGAACTCTGAGGGATCAGTCGGCGCTGCTTCTGGGAGAACGGCATCAATCTGAGCCGTGTCCGTCATCTGAGGAAACTGCACTGACTCCCCTTCCGGAATCCGCTCATAACGCCAACTCCCCATGTCCGGAATGTCTTCTGTCTCAGAGTCGACATAGGGAGCTTCGGCGGCCTCGAAGTCTGTGGGAGCACTCGAAGGGGCGGCTGAGGAACCAGGAGCTGGAGCTGATGAACCGGAGCCGGAACCAGGTTGGAGGTTGGTGCGAAGCCGTTTTGCAGCTTGTACCTCCCCCTCATGAGGACCTAGTGCGGGGTCATCAGTGTCATCATGCCTCCTCTTCGAAGGCTGAGCCTGGGACCGACACACGGCCTCCAGTTCTCTAATCCTTTGTTGTAGCAGCTCGATCTGGGCCTGTTGCTCTCTGACCTGGGCAGACAGGCGGTCATTCTGAGTGGTGTAGGAGGTGACCATCATCAAGTGTTCCACCTCAGTGACGTAGCCTGGGATCGGAGGAAGGTCGCCCGAAGTCGGAGGAGCGAGCCGGAGGACGTCTTCTGATGGCCTGGGAATGGGAGCTTCAGTAGACGGGGCAGCCTCAGAGTGTTTGCCCTTGATCTTCCTTTTGAGCTCGTAGAGCTCCGCATCCCGGTCTTCTTGAAGTTTGCGCGACGCCTCAAGATCGGCTAGTCTCTTCCTCTCCGTCTCGGCCAAGGCTTTCTCGAGTGCCTCGACCCGCGCATCACGAGCCTGATTGGCTTGCTCCACAGCTAATAACCTGCTTTGGACGACTTTAAGGATGTCGTCCGAATCCGTCGGACCTATAAGTCCCGTTGGTGCAGGGGCGGTTTTAGGGATTCCGCCCGAATCCGTCAGGCTCAAAAGCCCCGATGTTGCGTGAGCATCTTTATAGACTTTGCTCGAGTCTGTCGGACCCGGTCCCGGAAGAGCTAAACCCGGTGCCACTTGGGCTCCAGTTGACGAGAAGAGTCCTAAAGAGGTACTCTCTCGGCCCGATGTCACCGCTGGTATGATGCTGACGGTGTCGGGGCTTCCGGTGGATCCTCGAAGGGCGTCTGATGACGCACCAACTTTCCCCGTTCCGGCCTCGCCACTTGGGCGGGCAGATGATGCACCCAAAAGTGTCCTAGTCAAGTGAACGACCCTGAAGGTCTCGGTGAGTGGCTCTAGGACGACTGGTGCACGGAAAGATGTCGAGAGGCGGGGCAGAACCTCTCTCATTTCAACACCGGCAGACTCCGATTGAGTGGCCGGTGGAAGTTGAGCTAATTCCCCGTGAGAATGTGAAACGACCATCTGTTGAGAGATGGCCGAGTGGCTGGTTTGGGCGTGCAATTGCGTTGGTTGGCTGCCAACGACTTGACCTGACGTCAACGAGTGACCGGTCTGTATGAGGATTGCCTCTGTGGGGGTTGGACTCTGGGTTATGGGAATATCCGATTCTAACCTATGCGGCTCTACTTCTACGTCCGCCTCCTCTAATTGAGCCCAAGGCTCGCTTAACTGGACCTCTACGTCTTCGGTCTCTTTTTCTCTGCTCTCTCTCTCCTTTTCTCCCCTCTCTCTCTCTTCTTCTTCTTCGCTGTCTTCTCGTCCCCAGCCGGTAGCAACCTCGGCCTCACCTTCTTCCTCCTGACCAACAGTTCGGTCATCCGACGCCAGATCCGCAATAAGAGTGGGATCACCTGAGATCCGGTCGTCGTTGAAGGAGGAGGTGGCTTCATCCAAATCTATCACTTGGGCCTTCCCGCCCTTTGGTGGATCTGATAGTTGAAACTCGGAGTCGGATCCGTAGTCAACTTGTTCTGACTCAGTTGCCTCGTCATCGGGCTCACGACGGTCCGTAGGAGTGTGCTCGGAAGACTCGTGACCGTCGGAGTCATCGCCAGATGGTTCTCCTGAGGGTTCGCCTCCCTGAGAAGTGACGGCCGCCGAGTGAGGTGGTGGAGGAACATGTGCTTGTTCTTGTGGGGAAGCTTCCACGTCCTCCCCAGTAGGTTGTTGTGGCGGCGTCGGCGATCTACGCTCTTCCGATGATGAGTGGATCGGTGACTGCTGAAGGGTGCCCATGTACTGCTTTACCCTGAAATGACTCGTGTACTCGCGTGTGCGGATGGCCTCAGAAGATTCCTCCACAACAGTAGGAGTGCGAGCACGAGTGGCACGGTTCTGAATCATGGTCTGGTATGCACCGGCTCGAGAAGTGTGCGGAGTGGCAGACGTACCGACTATTCTACCCTCTCCTCCCCTAACGTCAACTCTCATCACTCCCGAGCCAGAGGCTCCCCCACTGGAGCTCTGGCCCGCCGTACCAGAGGCACGGCTTCTAGGTAGGACGGGTTGCACGTCTTGGGCAGGGCTCCCCGGCTCTGAGGAGTCCGTAGACGTGTCTTCTAAGCCTATGGATATACGGTACATCCTAACGCTCATTGACCTACGGTCTGCCAAGTTGAGCACATTAGCCGGAATGTGCATCTCTACCTGACCAGGCCTCAGAGTCTTCTTGTTGGCTCGGCCGATCTGCTGGCTTTCGAAGCGGAGATGGCTTGATCTGCGTCTGACAGCACGGTTCTGAGCCATGTGATCTCGGATGATCAGACTGAAGAAGCGCATCCACGGGATGGAGTTGTGTTTCGCACGTGCTGGCCCAGCTCTGACATCATTGATGATGTCTGCCCAAATTTGTTGAGCAAAGTCGATCCGCCTCCCGTAGGCGACCGCGTGGATGATGTGCCAGAACTGGGTGGATGCCTTGTCCACGCCATGGGTCTTCGAAGAGATCGTGCGGTTGAGTATGTTGAAGAAAGAGTACCAGATCGGGGGCAGCATTCCCTGAGAGATCTGGGAGATTCCTTTCGGCCTGTTGTTCTCGGTGTAGTGGACTCCGAGAGCGAGCACTTCGCTGAAGAGCTCAGGTCCAGACACGAGAGGATCAAATGGGGCCTCCGGAGTTGCAGCAGGCAGACGAAGGATTCTGCGAAGATCCTCCATAGTGAAGACCAGGTCAGTCTGGTCCACTCGGCCGATGATGGTTGGCACTCCGTCCCGGTTCTCGACACGGGAAGTGTTCCAGAACTGCTGCAGATAAATCATCGGGATGTCAGCAGTGGCTTGCATCGCGTATGCAAGGGGATGAGCTCGGAGAATCTCGAGAACAACGTCATCTTGGACAGTGAAGTTTGCCAAGTCAACGAACTGGTTGTTCTGGTGGATCTCGCGGATGTCAGCCGGGTTGATTAGTGCGAGATCAGCAGCATTGGCGACGGGTGAAGTAGGAGCAATCGGTTGTTGGTCAGCCATTTCTGCAAGACATTAAGTGTTAGAAATAATACATCGTGAAAAGACTATACCCTCGACTAAGCGCGAGTCGGAAAACCTCGAAAACCCATTAAAGAGTGTTTCGTATTTTCCGAGTCGAAAAACGAGCAAACTATACGAGGGGAGTTTTCCGATTCGGAAAAGGGTGTTTTCCGATTCGGAAAACTCAACACTTAGAAAGATAGCACAAAGTTAAACAGACAAGATTTCCGATTCGGAAAAGGGTGTTTTCCGAATCGGGAAACTCCTACACTTAGAGAGAAAAACTTGTAGGTTTTCCGAGTCGGAAAACATGGTTTTCCGATTCGGAAAATGTCACAACACTTAGAAAAATTTTGGCAAGACTTGGTCTCTCGATCGAGTCGGAAAACCTTGGAAACCCATAAGGGTAGTTCCACGTTTTCCGAGTCGGAAAAGATGCAAATGAAAACCGAGACCAAGTCCGATTCGGAAAACATAGTTTTCCGAATCGGAAAACATACATGAAGGAGCATCGTTTTCCGATGCGGAAAACTTGAACATTCAAGTTTTCCGATTCGGAAAACTTGAATGTTCAAGTTTTCCGAGTCGGAAAACGGAGACTGTTCGTATTCCGGATCTAAAAACCGCTCAAAAACCGTCGATCTAAGGCCCTAAACTATCAACATGCATCCTAAATCAGTTCATAACAAGTTTATAAGCAACAATGGATCGTTTTAACGTCCCGAAATCCCATTCCAAGAAGTTTGGGTTTCGGGTAAGTTTTAAAACTTTTAGGCTTCGATCCAGGCCTTAAAACAGATGATTTAGATGTTAAAACTATATAAGGGTTGATCGTTTACTTACCAGGAATCCGAATATGTAAAGAGATCGACGATCGGAGCAATAACGAGCGAAAACCGAAATCGAGCGCGAAGTGGGTTCGGGTGAGAATTCAGAGAGAAAAGATGAAAATTTTGAATTTTGTGAAAAGTAACTCTTGAAAACCGGTATTTATAATTTTACCGAATTACACTGTGTTTGGGTCAAAAACACTGTGTTTGGCTCTCCTTTTGGCTCTCTTAACCCGACTTTCACCGATTGGCAAAAACCACCCCTGGACTTGAAGTTTGAGTAAACTTACAAACAAGTCCCTGAACTTGTATTTTCAGAAAATTTTCAAAACAGACCCTGGACTACAAGTTTCACAATATTTGCAAAACGAGTCCCTGAACTTTTAAGAAACAGAAAGTGGCAAAGTTAGTCCCCAAACTTGTAAGTTCAAGACATGTACTCTACCGCCCCCTGAACTTTCAAGTTCACAAAAAGTTACAAGTTCAGCCCTCGATTCCCGAGAAAAGAGACTTACCTGGTGCGTCTCACTGGGTTTTGCGCGAGTTCTGATCTGAAGTAACCAGAAGTCGTAGTGAGGATCCACACCTACAAAATAGAGCACAATGTGGTATCCAAGATGTTGTGGATCCGAGAACGTTAGTAAGCACACCAAACAGTAAATATAGGACTCAGTACTCCCCCTCGATTCATGCAATATCTACAGAGTTCCTACAGACTCCCCCTACACACATGCATACAAAATAAGAACTCCCGACTCCCCCTAGACCTCAGGCAGGGAGGTCTAGCATTCCTAACTTGCTTAGGAGGAAAAAGTGACGCTTCTCGTCAAATGGCTTGGTGAACAAATCAGCAAGCTGATAGTCACTCTCAACAAAGTATAGTTCAATATTACCTTTCTCGACGTGATCTTTGATGAAATGATATCGAATGTCGATATGCTTTGTCCGAGAATGTTGAACCGGATTTGCCGTGATCTGTATTGCACTTTTGGAGTCGCAGTAGATGGGAATTCGATGCATGGTGTATCCAAAGTCAGCTAGTTGGGTTTTCATCCACAGAAGTTGCGAGCAGCAGCAGGCGGCGGCTACATATTCTGCCTCCGCGGTGGATAAAGAGACGCAAGTCTGCTTCCGGGATGACCAACTGACCAACTTGTCCCCGAGAAATTGGCAGGCACCCGAAGTGCTTTTCCTGTTTAGCTTACAACCTGCATGGTCTGAGTCTGTATATGCAATTAGTTCAAAGCCAGAATCCTTTGGGTACCAAAGGCCAAAATCCGGTGTGCCCTTCAGATACCTAAGGATTCTCTTGACTGCAGTCAGATGTGAATCCCGTGGGTCACACTGAAAACGAGCGCAGACACCCGTGGAAAAGACGATATCTGGTCTACTAGACGTGAGATATAAAAGGGAACCAATGATTGCCCGATAGGTTTTCTGGTCAACCGGTTTACCAGAAGTATCTGCAGAGAGTTGAAAATTTCTGGGCATTGGTGTGGCCGCAGGGTTTGAACCACCGAAATCAAATCGTTTTAAAAGGTCTTGAACATATTTGGCTTGATTTATAAAAATGCCATCAGGGCGTTGTCGAACTTGAAGTCCTAAAAAGAACGTCAACTCGCCCATCATGCTCATTTTGAATTGGGATTTCATGGTGTTTTCAAACTCTTGGCACATCTCAGGCTTTGTAGACGCAAAGATAATGTCATCCACGTATATCTGAACGATAATTAAATCTTTACCTGACTTCTTGAGAAACAGAGTGGGATCGATAGTACCTTTCTTGTAGCCAACTCCGAGTAAGTAGTCGGTTAGAGTTTCGTACCATGCCCTCGGAGCTTGCTTTAGACCGTAAAGCGCCTTGTCCAAAATGTAGACGTGATTCGGGAATCGAGAATCGACGAACCCTTCCGGTTGCTCAACGTACACTTCTTCTTGAAGGACTCCATTCAGGAAAGCACATTTGACGTCCATCTGATAGACTGTCATGTTTTTGTGTGCAGCATACGCAAGGAAGATTCGGATTGCTTCGATTCGGGCTACTGGCGCGTACGTCTCATCATAGTCGATACCCTCTTGTTGTCGATAACCCTTGGCGACCAGGCGAGCTTTGTTCCGGATGATGAGATTATTCTCGTCGGTTTTGTTCCGAAGTATCCACTTGAGGCCAATGATTGTCTTTCCCCATGGTCGTTCTACCAAGCGCCAAACCTTGTTTCTCTCGATTTCGGCCAGCTCATCTTGCATGGCGATCACCCAGTCGGGATCGGTGAGAGCTTGCCAAACATCCGATGGTTCGAAATCGCTCAAGAATCCACCGAATAGGATCAGATTTTCAGTGTGCTTTGCAGATCGAGTGATTACAGGTTGTGAGGGACTCCCGATGATCTGGGAGGGGGGATGATCCTTTGTCCACCTGCGAGTGTGAGGGTGAGTGACATAAGCCTGTCGGTTGTTGGTGGCGTCGTTCTCATCTTGCACGGCAAAGACCTCTTCTAGGTTTCCACTTGATGAGCCTTCAGCCTGGTTAATCCGCGGTGCAGCCTCTAACCGGGGCTCTCTGACTACCTGAGCATATGATCGTTGAGCTGTGTTCGGGGAAGGTAGTGGAGCTTCTTCTGGAATTGGAGTAAGAACAGGGTGCGGAGTCTGTTCTTGATCAGGTGCCGGTGAAGCTGCGGATGAAACTTCAGATAGGGGAGCCGCGGACTCAGGTGTCACGGAGTGAGTTGAAGTGCTGGAGGAGGGCTCCGTGACGAAGGCATCGGATGTCACTGTGGTTGTGGTCGAACCTGTTGGAGCGGGAACTACGATTGGACTCGTTAGAGTGTGCAGATCGTATTCCGCGAGATCTAAAAAATCTAAAGCAGAAAAGTTAGAAGACGGATCTGTGCTCGGTGGTGAAGAGAACAATTCAGGGAAAGATGCAGACACACTACTAGAACTAGCATTCAGATAGGTTTCAGATTCAGAGAAATCAACATTTGAGCTTTCCAGGATAGTTCGGGTCCGTTTGTTGAAAACCCTGTAAGCCTTAGAGTTATGTGAGTATCCGATGAAGATAGACTCATCAGACTTAGGGTCAAACTTACCCAAATTCTCCCGGTCATTAAGAACATAGCATTTACAACCAAAAACTCTAAAGAAGTCAATGTTTGGCTTACGCTGTTCGACCATCTCGTAAGCGGTTTTACCAGTCCGCTTTACGATCAGAGTCCGGTTTTGCGTGTAGCATGCTGTGGAAACGGCTTCAGCCCAAAACTGTTGAGGAACTCCAGAATGAGCCATCATGGATCTTGCTGCTTCGACCAACGTCCGGTTCTTCCTTTCTACGACCCCATTCTGTTGAGGTGTGCGAACTGGCGAGAAGTTGTGAGTGATCCCCACTTCTTCGAGAAAGGATTGCAGCTTTGTGTTGCGGAACTCAGTACCGTTGTCGCTACGTATTTTCCTCACCCGACGACCCAAGAGAACTTGTGTGCGTTTGATGAAGGCTATGATTCGTTCAGCAGCTTCTGATTTGTCTCGAAGAAATTCAATCCAAGTGAACCTAGAGAATTCGTCTACGAGAACCAGCATATACTTCTTTCTGGCAAGACTTTCTACTCTCATAGGTCCACAAAGATCCATGTGTATCAGGTCGAGGGGACTTTGGCAATTCGTATCCATTCTCGGTGGATGAGAGCTTCTGGTCATCTTTCCTTGTTCGCATGCAGGACAAAGAGTGTCCTTGGAAAGGCGAAGCTCAGGTAGTCCCCTGACTAATTCCTTAGAAACCAGCTTGTTCATATCTTTGAAGTTCTGATGACATAGTCTGCGGTGCCATAGCCAACTGTCCCCTTTTGATGCTTTTGAGAGCAGACAGATTGCATTCTTCGGGTTAGCTTCAAACAGGGGGTGTGTTTGAGGGATTGAACGGAAGACGGTTGTGTAGAGATTGCCATTTCGCCTGGCGGAGAGAATAGCGTTGTTGTCTTCATCGTTCACGTCACTTCCGTACTGAAAGGTCTTCACCCAGTATCCGTTATCACAGAACTGGCTGGAGCTAAACATGTTGTACCCCAATCCCTCCACATAACGTACACCCTTGATGATGTACTTTCCATTGGTGATTTTTCCCGACCCTAATATCGGCAACGGCGTTCTGTCGGCAGTCTTTATGTATCCCTCAAACTTCTCAACGTAGTCGAAGATGAAGGACCGCTGCCCAGTCATGTGTGTGTGAGCCCCCGAGTCAAAGTACCACACATGACTGATCTGCAAAACAATTAGGTTTGTTTAGGGACCCATTGCCAAATGGGTTCCTTAGGGTCAGAAACATTTGAGTGGGTCGATGCAGTCTCCTTTTCGGATTTCTCCTTAGGCTCAGGGGACTGCACTGACGAGGAAGGTTTTCCCTTTCCTCTTTTTCTCTCTCTTCTCTTTCGAGATTTGATTTTAGGCACATCAGCATTAAGAGAATTATAAATACCATAGCGCAGAAAATTGTCAAACATAAAGCACATGTCATTACGCAAAGAGTCAAAAGCATGAGTTAAATGTTGATTACGTTTTACAGACATGTTTGAATTAATTCCTACACTAGGTGGAGCATAGCCAAGACCCGCACGGTTAGGACTACGCTGCTTAGGGAAAGCTTGAAAAGAGTTGGGTCTTCCTCGGTGATCCTTCCTCGGTGGCTTCACTTCCTGTCCACCATCCTTCTTCCTCCCATCTGCATTACGAGCATGGTGTGAGTTAGATGACGGTTTAATAGGAGAAGAGTTGCCACCCTTTCCAAAAGATGTTTTTGAAAATTTAGGTTTTGTGGAAGAGAAAGGTTGCTTTGGTTTTAACTGAGAGGTCTCACCCACTTCAAAGCTGCTTGAATTAAGGTCAAGACTTTTAATGGGTTTAGCTGAGTTACGAGCATCGTTAGACTTTGAATGCTTTTTCTGGAGTCCTTTGGGTGCGTGAGGCTTAACTGACTTCCCCTTGTCAGTACCAACACATTTTTCACCCTTAGGGTTACTGTTCTCAGAAACAGGAGCTCGTGACTCAACAGACCTTTCAGGTTTTACAAAAACAGATTTTGGCCTTTTTGGAATAAAGCCTGAAGGATCATCACCTTCATCTAAGAACACCTTCAGATCGTATTCAACATTGGGATCCTGGACAGTCTTGGGTTCAGTTATCCTGTGGTGTGAGTTGAGGGGTTCATCATCATCTGACAGTAAGGTGTAATAGTCCTCTGGATCCGTAACAGATTTGGTTTGGGAATTAACTATCGGATGGTTGAGGAGTGGAGTAGTCCTATCATTAACTGAGTCTGAAAGGTTTTCAAAGTACATGACTTTTCTTTTCAAAATGGAATTTGACACACGTTGGTTGGTTAAGGCCACACGATAATTGATCTTTTCATCATGATCAAGTTCTCTTGTAATTTCTGAATGAACATTTAGGAGAACATATCGTGCCTTAAGATCCGCAACCTTGAGTTGAAAATCAGTAAAGGTTGAGGCTGCGGTCTCACACTCTGAAGACATTCTAATTCTCTCGGCATTTGCCTTGATCAAGTCTTTCTTCAAAGTGTGAACCAAGTTGTCTTTTTCAGAAATAAGCACTTTCAGATTCAGTATCTGATGTTGACATGCGTCCAGATCCATGGCTTTTAGTCTAAGTCCAAACATTTCCTTCTCTAGTTCGACTAGGTCGGGATCCTTAGTTGCGGAAACATCCTCTGGTGGGATAACTAAGGTCTCCTCTGAAAAATCCATCTTCCTAGTGTCATAACTAGTGTTAAGGTCTGAGTAGTTGATGGGAGGCATAGCTACTCTAGGTGTTCTTGCCTTGATGCCTTCCCATGTGGACTTAGTGTTTGTTGGATCACTGGCTGGGACAAAGATTGGTTTATTGGGAGTAGGGCTAGTGGGTGGACTGCTAGAGGTGCTGTTCGTTGGACTGATGGTCGTGGTTATGGTCTCACCGTTTATAACTTCGGTATATGTGACAGTCTGCCTAACAAATTCCTCGGTCACATGTCCTCCCACTAGGGTAGGTTTGGGTTTGGAGGCGGCCATGTCCTCAAAATTGTATAGATTAGAAGGTGCCTTTTCTAAAACATGGTTTTCAGATAGTCCAAGTCCGGGTCTGGCTTTATAGAAAGGATTTTTGTTGGCATGCTGCGTAAGAATGCTTAAGGTCTGTTCAGATTGTCCTCTTTTAAAGTTGTTATCTTCAAGCTCTTGAATTTTGGAAAACAGTCTAGTTCTTTCTTCTGAAAGCAACTGGAATTTTATTTGGAGCTCTCCATGGTCACTGTTAAGTTCCTCATGGGTTTTCTGAAGATAACTTAGTTTGTTGGACAAATTGGACTCTCTGACACTAGACTCAAGAGTCTCACGATTGTACACTATGGTCAAGTCCTCAAGAGAGCTTTTGTATATGGCACTGTCGATTCTAAATTTCGTGACGAGAGATCGTTCCGATTGGAGACATCTCTCAAGTTCACAAATTCTAGATTCTAACATTGTCACATCATCAGTTAAGTCAGGAATAGTGGACACCTCAGAAGCGTCGAGGTCTCGATATGTGCTGGGGCCAACAGCTTCAGGTCCTTCGAAGTCTGCCATCAAACACGGACCCCCAACAAGATGATCTTCCTCGTCTGAGCTTTCTTCCTCACACACCCAGTTTTCTTCATCGACTAGCAGAGCAACTCCCTTCTCTTTCTTCCTCATCAATGTTGCCTTCTTCTCAAAGTATGCAGCATCCTTGTATCTGACAGGGCAGTTGTTCGCATAGTGACCCAGCTTGCCACATTTGAAGCAGGATGTAGTGGCACTAGCGGTCTTTTGAGGAGCTGGAGTAGGAGCACCACTATTCACCGAAGCTGGAGGAGCATTCAACCTTTGATCACCAATTTCAACTGGACCTTGTTGATGTCCTTCTCTTGGAGCTTGCCTAGAAGAACCACTCTGATGGTTGCCTTCTGGATAGTTTCTGTTCCCGTGATCAGTTTGTCCTTCAAATCCACGGTAGTTCCTTTCTTGTTCTTGTCCATATCCCTGACCACCTTGACCGCCTTCAAATCTTCCATATCTTCCATCTTCACGTCTTCCATCTTGGCCACCTTCGTACCCGCTGCTGTATCCCTGACGATCAATGTATCCTGATTCAGGAGTGTAGTTTCTCTGGTTTTGGCGATAGTTGATATGAGAGACTTGTCCTCTCCAATCTCCCTGATCTCCAGGACCTCCCTGATAGTCCAGGTAGGTGTTATCTCTGTAGCTTCCCCTCGCTTCCCTATACTGGCCTTGATCACCACGGTATCTTCCTGGATGCTGATTCTGAAATCTGTCCCCTTGCTGGTATCCTCCTCTTCCTTGATTCCCAAACTGAACTCGTTCCTGCTGGTAGTGTCCACCTCGGCCTTGCCCCATCCTTCCTCCACTGGGGTATCCAGATCCCCTAGGTCTGCTGTATCCACGTTTGGAATTCAGCTTCTGTACGCTATTAGAGATGAGGGCAAGAGACTCATTCACATGGAAGAGTTCATCATCAGAGATTGAGATGATTAGCGGATCATCTGGATGTTGATAGCTTGGACCATAGTTCGAGTTGAACTCTTGGTAGTTTGAACCATAGTTCCCGTTGAACTCCTGGTTGTAGTTCTCCTGATAGTGCTGAGGTGGTGAGTGGTTGTACTGCTGAGGAGATGAGTTGCTGTGTTGCTGATGCTGGAAGGGAGCTGAGTTTGATCCTGCACATGGCACTGCCGCGAGTGCCAGAGGGTCAACAGTATTTTTGAACTTGCCGCCAGTGATGAATTCCTCATGCTGAACCATCATGCTAAAAAGGTCATGTAGACCCATAATCCCCAGATTTCGGCTCAGCTGTAAGTTGATCGCCAGATTTTGCCATGCCGGCGTTAGGTTCTTCAGGAACTTAACATTTACCTCATATTTAGACTTCTCCACCCCGAGTCTTCGTAGGTCATTCACGAAGGCGTTCAGTCGTTGATAAGACTCGCTGAGGGATTCGGTTTCCCTGGCTTTGAAGCCTTCGTAAGCATTTAGGGCACTCTCCTTTTGACTCTCGAGGGCGGTGTCACCTCCCTGCATCTGCTGCTCTATTTCTAACCAAACGTCTCGTGCGTTTGTCAGACTATCCACTCTCGCGTACATATCATTAGGGAGAGCCATAATCAGAAGGGTCAGTGCACGCTTGTCAACGAGGTGCCGGGCTCTTTGTTCTGGATTGAACATCTCAACTGGCTTTTCGACTACGTACGACGGAAGTTCGGGACACGTATCGGTTTTGGGAACAGCGGCAACCGTGACGGTTGGTCGGATTGGGCCTTCACGGATTGACTTCATGAGATTTCCATCGAGCATGTCTAGGAAGTGTACATCCGGCGCTTCCATTGCTGGTACTCGCCCATCACCAGGACGGGAGGGCGAGTTTCGGAACCAATCCCCAGGATTTCCTTCGACATTTCTAAAAAACGGAATGAGACCTCCTTGTGCGATTCACTTGGCTTGAACACAGAAAAGGTTTTGAAAAAGCTGGTGTTTCGAGCGCCTCGGGACACAGAAAGCTTGGAAAAGTAGAAGGTTTTAAAAGCAAGCTTAGTGTCGGATTTGAGAAACAAAACTGCAAGAGTTTCGGCTCAAAGAGGCGAAATCCGACTTGGAAACAGATGTTTTCCGATTTGGATTTGGCTCAAAAACAGCAGGATGCGGAAAACACACTTTTCCGATTCGGAAAATGAGCTTTTCCGATTCGGAAAAGTTGGGTGCGGAAAAGGGACTCGGAAAAGAGAAACTTCTCAAGAGCAAGACCCCGAGTCAGAGACTCGTTTTCCGATTCGGAAAACAGAGTTTTCTGATTCGGAAAAGGAGAGATCTCCGATTCGGAGAATGAGCAATTTCCGACTCGGAAAATTTGAGCTGATATTTCAGCTCTCGTTTTCCGATGCGGAAAACCTGCACAGAAAGCTCCGAAAAATTTCAAGAAACCACTTAAAAACCTCTTAAAAATCAGTGTTTAGACCCCCAAAATGTAGGAAAATGCTTAGAAAACAATGGGGAATCACTTAACACTTAATTTAAGCCCTTTAAAAACACCTTTTGGATTAAAAACCCAAAAGTTTTGAAAAAACTCAAAACTCAAAAACCTTTAGAACTTTTCAAAAATCAAACCAAAAGCCAAGGAATCAACAAGTTTGGCTCTGATACCAATTGTTGCCCCTAGAAACAATGAAATGCAAGAAGAAATGGATGGAAATCCTATCAAGAAGATGAAATCAATATGAACTTTGATAAAAACTCAACAATGGTGATATTGCCCCATTTGGTAAATTTATGATTTCATATATAAAACCCTAGAAATCCTTTACCTTATATAGGTAGAAGGAAGTTTGACAAAGTGACAATAAAGGCCCCCGAGGTTCCAAACCTCAAACAGGGGCACTAAACAAAAGATACTGTTTACAAAGTAAGGAAACTAAACTAGAAAGCAGTTTAAAGATAGATGATTCTGACTCTTCTCAACACCTGGGTTCTACATGAATAGTGTGCTATTGTGGTAGTTGTGCTAGATAATTTTAAATGCTATTTGTGCATGACCACTATAGCGGTAGGAAAGTGTAGGGTAACTCTTATGCTTAATAGATAGGATGTTGCCTTGTGTATGCAGGTCGTTGTGGGGTAAACCGAAATTAGGGATTAGGACCTTTGGTGACAACGTTGAGCCTAGATATGTAGGGTATAATTATAATGATATAAGGGCCCATATCATTACAATTATATTGTGCATGTCGGGACTTGGCGAGGTTATAGGGGACACCTATGAACTAACAAGGTTGGATGGGATAGTAGCATGCTAGGATAGGTTGTATGAACCTATTTGGGATAAAGTAATAACTTGTGGGATGAGCGTGTTAGAGACTAAGTGCTAGGTGTGGTACTTAATGGTTATTGTTACTTGAATCAGTATGGTGACTACTCGGAGAGGCAGTGGATCTACTGGTGGAGAGCATCAGGAAATCCCTGACTTGAGAGATGTGATAGCATCTCAAGTGGGGGAGGTGTTGCACAGTTTATTGCCAGGGCTTTTCGATCAGATGAAGAGGGAGATGACGGAATTGGTAACGCAGCAAGTGCAGACTGCGACTGGGGGGCGAGTGAGTGGGGCGGGAAGCTCACAATCGGGGCACACCCGAAATGTGACCTTCAAAGACTTCATGGCGTGTCAACCGCCGAACTTTGTGGGAGAGAAGGATCCCGTCATCTCTTCTAGATGGGTCTCGGAAGTGGAAGGGGCATTTCTCACCAGTTTCAGTCCCGCTGAGGTGAAAGTTCGTTTCGCTGCGAACTTGTTGAGGAAGGCAGCGAAGGATTGGTGGAATGTGGTGTGTAGTTCTAGAACTCCGGAGCAAGTAGAAGCCATGACTTGGGAGGAGTTCAAGGGGTTGTTCAAAGCGGAGTTTGAACCGCAGGTGGAGATAGAGAGGCTTACTAACGAGTTTCTCTACATGAAGCAGACTACTGAGTCGGTAAGCGAGATTACTGAGAAATTTCTGGAGAAGTCTCGTTTTTGCCCAAACTATGTGGCGGATGAGACCATGAAGATGTATCGTTATGGGCAGATGCTCAAAGCTGAGATTCGGGAGTTTGTACTGATGACTAATTGCACGAACTTTCAGCAGATGTTCGAAAAGGCCCGATTAAGGGAAATTGAGTTAGAGCGCCAAGGGAAACGCAAGAAGGAGGAGCACAGTCAGGTCCACTCAAACAAGAAGTTCAAGGGGATAGTGCAAAGATCGGAAGGGAAAAGGGAGTATCCTAAGTGCTCCAAGTGTGGCCGGAATCATCCGGGCGAGTGTAGGCCGAGTCTTATCACGTGGTACAAGTGCGGGAAAACAGGTCACTCGAGCCGGGATTGCAGGGTTGCGGCCAGATTGTGTTTCAGGTGTTTTCAGCCTGGTCATTTTGCTCATGAGTGCCCGAACGCAGCTGCATCTACCCAGTTATCTGGAGTGGCGCCTTTGAAGGCGATTGAGGCCGGTCCGGCGAAAAAGGTGGAGATCCCGAAAGGCCGTGCGAGGGTCTTTCAGCTGACTGCGGAGGAAGCAAAGGTGGAGCCTGAAGTGGTGACAGGTATATTTCCCGTAAACTCAAAACCAGCTTTAGTTCTGTTTGATACGGGAGCTAGCAAAAGTTTTGTTTCTACTTCTTTTTGTAAGGGTTTTTCTAATGTAATGGGTAGACTAGATGAGCCTTTAGAGGTAGAAATAGCTAATGAGAAGAGTGTAATAGTTAGAAATATATATAGAGGAAATATAATAGAATTGGGAGGGGTAAGGTTTCGTGTCGATCTTATACCCATTCCTATGAAAGAAATAAATGTGGTGTTGGGGATGAGTTGGTTGGGTCGTCATGGGGCGTGGTTCGATTGCGAGGGACAAAGAGTTAAGATCAGGAATCCTAGTGGGGGAGACTTGATCATCACCGGCAACGGCATGAAGCGACCGCCAAGGACGTGCTCTTTGGCTAAGGCGAGGCGGTACGTGAAAGGGGGAGGCATAAGTTACCTTGTGTACGTGGCAGAGATTGCGGGGGAGAAAAAGAGGAAAACGGTGGCCGATGTTCCGGTTGTAAGGGACTTCCCGGATGTCTTTCCGGAAGATTTACCGGGAGTTCCTCCGGAGCGTCAAGTGGAGTTCGGGATCGACTTGATTCCGGGGGCGGCGCCAGTGGCTAAAGCTCCCTATCGTTTAGCACCTCCAGAAATGCAGGAGTTGTCGAACCAGCTTGAAGAGTTGTTGGGCAAGGGGTTTATACGCCCAAGTAGTTCACCTTGGGGAGCCCCTATCCTATTTGTGAAGAAGAAGGATGGCTCGATGCGGATGTGCATCGATTATCGTGAGCTCAATAAGCTTACAGTGAAAAATCGATACCCGCTACCGAGGATCGATGATCTCTTTGATCAACTTCAAGGAGCTGCGTGGTTCTCAAAGATAGATCTTCGATCTGGGTACCATCAAGTGAAGGTGAGGGAAGAGGACGTGCAGAAGACAGCATTTAGAACGAGGTACGGACACTTCGAGTTCGTGGTGATGCCGTTCGGGTTGACAAACGCGCCGGCAGTGTTTATGGACCTAATGAACCGGGCCTGTAGGCCTATGTTGGATAAAGTCAGTAATCGTATTCATAGACGATATACTGATTTACTCCAAGACGAAGGAAGATCATGTGGTGCATTTGATCGAGGTACTAGAGACTTTGCGACGGGAGCGGTTGTACGCTAAGTTCTCTAAATGCGATTTCTGGTTACAAGAGGTCCAATTTTTAGGGCATCTTGTTAATCGGGAAGGCATCAAGGTGGATCCGGCAAAGATTGAAGCGGTGATGAAATGGGAGGTTCCAAAGACTCCCACAGAGATTCGGAGTTTCCTGGGATTAGCCGGTTATTACCGACGGTTTATTCAGGATTTCTCTAAGATAGCTGTGCCTTTGACGAGGCTAACTCGAAAGAATGTGAAGTTTGTGTGGGGCGAGGAGCAGCAAAAAGCTTTTGAGTTGTTGCGCGGGAAATTGTGTGAAGCACCGGTTTTGACGCTACCGGAAGGGGTTGATGACATGACAGTCTACTGTGATGCTTCTTATCACGGGTTAGGCTGCGTGTTAATGCAACGTGGGAAGGTAATAGCCTATGCGTCCCGTCAACTAAAAATGCATGAGGTAAATTATCCGACTCGCGATTTGGAATTAGCTGCGGTGGTTTTTGCTTTGAAGTTGTGGAGACATTACCTTTATGGTGTAAAGTGTACCATTTACACTGACCATAAGAGTCTGCGATATTTTCTCGATCAGCAGAATCTGAACATGAGGCAACGCCGGTGGTTAGATGTGGTTAAGGATTATGATTGCGAGATCCTATACCATCCAGGCAAGGCCAATGTGGTGGCGGACGCATTGAGTCGAAAGGCTCATGGTGATGTGTTGCGGGTGCCATTGATGGGATTGACAGTGACCACTTCGTTGATAGAGTTGATAAAGAGCTCGCAGTTTGAAGCAGTGAAGGAGGAGAATCAAAAGAAAGAGAGGATTAAGGGTCAACTGGTCCAGTTGGTGACTGATAGTAGAGGGTTATTGACTCGTTCGGGTCGAGTGTGGGTGCCGGTGTCATGTGAGGCGAGGCAGACACTCCTGGACGAAGCTCATAAGTCCAAGTTTTCTATTCATCCGGGAGCTACCAAGATGTATCGGGATTTGAAGACCGATTATTGGTGGCCAGGAATGAAGCGGGATGTGGCCCGTTATGTGGAGAAGTGCTTAACCTGTTTGAGGGTTAAGGCAGAGCACCAAAGACCTCATGGGAAGTTGCAACCTTTGGATATACCTGTTTGGAAGTGGGAGCACATTACGATGGACTTAATCACTAAGTTACCTCGTACTTCCAGAAATGTGGATGCTATCTGGGTTATCGTGGATCGTTTAACTAAGAGCGCTCATTTTATTGCTATTAATGAGAGCTCTTCGTCGGAAAAGTTGGCTGATATTTATGTTAAGGAGATCGTGGCTAGACATGGCGTTCCGGTCACTATCATTTCTGATCGGGATGTTCGGTTTACGTCACGCTTTTGGAGTAAGTTTCATGAGGATTTGGGGACGAAACTGCAACTTAGTACCGCATTCCATCCTCAAACCGACGGTCAAAGTGAGAGGACGATTCAGACCTTGGAGGACATGTTGAGAGCCTGTGTGTTAGATTTTGGTGGTAGTTGGGATACTTATCTACCATTGGCCGAGTTTTCGTACAACAACAGCTTCCATGCTAGCATTGGCATGCCTCCATATGAGATGCTTTATGGGAGGAGGTGCAGGACTCCGGTATGTTGGGGAGAGGTGGGCCAACGGGAGTTGGGTAGTACCGAGATAGTTCAGAAGACAACTGAGAGCATTGAATTGATTCGGGAACGTTTGAAGACAGCTCAGAATCGTCAGAAAAGCTACGCTGATAAGCGGAGATCAGACTTGGAGTTCAGTGTGGGTGATAAAGTGTTGTTAAAAGTGTCGCCTTGGAAGGGAGTGATCCGATTCCGAAAAAGGGGCAAGCTCGGCCCTAGATTTATTGGACCATTCAAAGTGGTGGCACGTGTGGGTAAAGTGGCGTATCGACTTGAGCTACCACCAGAGCTCAGTTTGATACATGACACTTTCCATGTGTCCCAGTTACGAAAATGTTTGGCGGATGAATCGGCTCACATTCCAATAGATGACATTCAAGTTGATGAACGACTTAACTATGTGGAAAGGCCGATTGCTATCTTGGAACGGAAGACGAAATCCTTGCGCAACAAGGAGATTGGGTTGGTGAAAGTTCAGTGGGAGCATCGGAAAGGGTCAGAGTGGACGTGGGAGCCAGAGGCTGAGATGAGGGCGAATCATCCGGAACTTTTTCAAGCATGACCGATTTCGGGGACGAAATCTTGGTAAGTGGGGGAGAGTTGTAACATCCCGTTTCCAGTTAGTTAAAGTTTAACCTTTTTGTTAAGTCTTGAGTTAAGTGGTGTCTTTTGTGTAACCTTCTTATAGGGGTTAAAGTGTAAATTGCTAAAGTATAAGGTTAGTGTGTTATATATGTATGAAAGAGGAAGCCTAGACCTCTCATTTGCACTAAACGTAATTGAGAGAGAGTTAGGGAAATTGGTGAGCTCTTGGGAGATAGCGAGGAAGGAAGGTCAATTCGGATTAGCAAGTTCTTGTTGGTTATTGATTGGTGGCTAATCAGAGGTAATCATTGGTTATTTATGTGTTATATATGTTTAATTGTAAGTCTATCCCAAGATTTAGGGTTTTGGTTGATTGGGGATGAAATTGGTGTTCTTTGGATCACCAATTGAGTGTTATGGAGTAGTTTAGTGTTAAAATGGTTGCTGTAATCTTGTAGAGCCTGGAAATACGAAACCATGGCTTTTTGAATCGGTCGAATTGGGTTTGGGATGCAAAAGTTATGCCAAAAAGATGAAAACTCGATTTTGGGTTCGTGCTGAATTTTCAGCACCTAGCGATCGCTAGGTGATGAAGCTAGAGATCGCTAGCCATGGAAAATGAGGGCTAGCGACCACCAGATGATCGTGAACTCGAACAGAAAGTTGGGAAAAATAGCTAGCGATCGCTAGCTATCAGCCTAGCGACCGCTAGCCCCTATTTTGTGTAGAAAAACTGTTTTGGCCGTAACTTTCGCGTCTTAGCTCCGATTTTGATACCGTAAAGACCGTTGGGTTCGTAGTTGAGTTATCTACCTTTCTAGAGAGTCTAGTTTAGGTCTAGACTAAGTGTGTTAGTTATGAGCCTTAAGTGTTTCGGTCATGAGCCTTAAGGTGTCGTTATGAATGTTATTCATGTGCGCTTTGCTATAATGTGATATATAGGTGATTGTTATACAACCGTGTGGTGAGTTGATCTTAATTACTGTGAAGCGAACCAAGGTGAGTACATTATCCCTTATACGTGGCTTTATGTACAACTTGTATGTGATGCATATATGGTATGAGACTAGCATGTTGTGTGATGACGTACTCATTGTAGTGGTGGTGGCCACCGTGGGTATAGTCCTTGTGTTAAACTGATATCAGTATGTGTGTGGTTCTTACCGGCGTGTACCGTAAGGCCATTAGTGATAGCATGCCTAGTTCTCATATGCGCAATAGTTTGTATTATATTGTTGTGTGTTTGTGGTGTGTGCTCACTAAGCGAAAGCTTACCCCGTTGTGTTCTTTTCCCCTTAGATGCAGGTCCGTCTGGGAAGGACAAAGGGAAGGGAAAAGCTTGAAGTTCTGATCATGCTCAAGGCTCAGTTCATCGGGATTTATAAGACCGTTAAACTTTAAATTATGTTTTGATTGTTTTAAAATAGATATTTGTGATGAACCTTGTTTTGAGGATTTTGGCTAGTATCTTTTGGTTGGAAACTTAAACCTTTGATTCTAAAAGAAAAATAATAATAAATAAATTTTACGTTTTTGGACAATTTCCGCTGTAATGGTTACTTTTATTTCATTTTCGTTATTTCTCGTTAAAAATGGCAAAAATAAAATTTGAGTTGTTACAATTGGTATCAGAGCCTTGGTTTGAGGGATTCAGGCATTCACACGAGGTAAGTGCTTGAACTTAAACCCAAGTGATCGTGTTTTCAAAACAAGTAACCATCAAAATTTGATATTTTTGTATAGTGGGGTGTGAACTGAGCCAAGGATCGGAACGTCAAGACGGGTGAGCACTTTGCTTAATAGTCTAAATTGATGATTTTGTTTTTGGATTGTGAATAGTGTGCTATTGTGGTAGTTGTGCTAGATAATTTTAAATGCTATTTGTGCATGACCACTATAGCGGTAGGAAAGTGTAGGGTAACTCTTATGCTTAATAGATAGGATGTTGCCTTGTGTATGCAGGTCGTTGTGGGGTAAACCGAAATTAGGGATTAGGAACTTTGGTGACAACGTTGAGCCTAGATATGTAGGGTATAATTATAATGATATAAGGGCCCATATCATTACAATTATATTGTGCATGTCGGGACTTGGCGAGGTTATAGGGGACACCTATGAACTAACAAGGTTGGATGGGATAGTAGCATGCTAGGATAGGTTGTATGAACCTATTTGGGATAAAGTAATAACTTGTGGGATGAGCGTGTTAGAGACTAAGTGCTAGGTGTGGTACTTAATGGTTATTGTTACTTGAATCAGTATGGTGACTACTCGGAGAGGCAGTGGATCTACTGATGGAGAGGATCAGGAAATCCCTGACTTGAGAGATGTGATAGCATCTCAAGTGGGGGAGGTGTTGCACAGTTTATTGCCAGGGCTTTTCGATCAGATGAAGAGGGAGATGACGGAATTGGTAACGCAGCAAGTGCAGACTGCGACTGGGGGGCGAGTGAGTGGGGCGGGAAGCTCACAATCGGGGCACACCCGAAATGTGACCTTCAAAGACTTCATGGCGTGTCAACCGCCGAACTTTGTGGGAGAGAAGGATCCCGTCATCTCTTCTAGATGGGTCTCGGAAGTGGAAGGGGCATTTCTCACCAGTTTCAGTCCCGCTGAGGTGAAAGTTCGTTTCGCTGCGAACTTGTTGAGGAAGGCAGCGAAGGATTGGTGGAATGTGGTGTGTAGTTCTAGAACTCCGGAGCAAGTAGAAGCCATGACTTGGGAGGAGTTCAAGGGGTTGTTCAAAGCGGAGTTTGAACCGCAGGTGGAGATAGAGAGGCTTACTAACGAGTTTCTCTACATGAAGCAGACTACTGAGTCGGTAAGCGAGATTACTGAGAAATTTCTGGAGAAGTCTCGTTTTTGCCCAAACTATGTGGCGGATGAGACCATGAAGATGTATCGTTATGGGCAGATGCTCAAAGCTGAGATTCGGGAGTTTGTACTGATGACTAATTGCACGAACTTTCAGCAGATGTTCGAAAAGGCCCGATTAAGGGAAATTGAGTTAGAGCGCCAAGGGAAACGCAAGAAGGAGGAGCACAGTCAGGTCCACTCAAACAAGAAGTTCAAGGGGATAGTGCAAAGATCGGAAGGGAAAATGGAGTATCCTAAGTGCTCCAAGTGTGGCCGGAATCATCCGGGCGAGTGTAGGCCGAGTCTTATCACGTGGTACAAGTGCGGGAAAACAGGTCACTCGAGCCGGGATTGCAGGGTTGCGGCCAGATTGTGTTTCAGGTGTTTTCAGCCTGGTCATTTTGCTCATGAGTGCCCGAACGCAGCTGCATCTACCCAGTTATCTGGAGTGGCGCCTTTGAAGGCGATTGAGGCCGGTCCGGCGAAAAAGGTGGAGATCCCGAAAGGCCGTGCGAGGGTCTTTCAGCTGACTGCGGAGGAAGCAAAGGTGGAGCCTGAAGTGGTGACAGGTATATTTCCCGTAAACTCAAAACCAGCTTTAGTTCTGTTTGATACGGGAGCTAGCAAAAGTTTTGTTTCTACTTCTTTTTGTAAGGGTTTTTCTAATGTAATGGGTAGACTAGATGAGCCTTTAGAGGTAGAAATAGCTAATGAGAAGAGTGTAATAGTTAGAAATATATATAGAGGAAATATAATAGAATTGGGAGGGGTAAGGTTTCGTGTCGATCTTATACCCATTCCTATGAAAGAAATAAATGTGGTGTTGGGGATGAGTTGGTTGGGTCGTCATGGGGCGTGGTTCGATTGCGAGGGACAAAGAGTTAAGATCAGGAATCCTAGTGGGGGAGACTTGATCATCACCGGCAACGGCATGAAGCGACCGCCAAGGACGTGCTCTTTGGCTAAGGCGAGGCGGTACGTGAAAGGGGGAGGCATAAGTTACCTTGTGTACGTGGCAGAGATTGCGGGGGAGAAAAAGAGGAAAACGGTGGCCGATGTTCCGGTTGTAAGGGACTTCCCGGATGTCTTTCCGGAAGATTTACCGGGAGTTCCTCCGGAGCGTCAAGTGGAGTTCGGGATCGACTTGATTCCGGGGGCGGCGCCAGTGGCTAAAGCTCCCTATCGTTTAGCACCTCCAGAAATGCAGGAGTTGTCGAACCAGCTTGAAGAGTTGTTGGGCAAGGGGTTTATACGCCCAAGTAGTTCACCTTGGGGAGCCCCTATCCTATTTGTGAAGAAGAAGGATGGCTCGATGCGGATGTGCATCGATTATCGTGAGCTCAATAAGCTTACAGTGAAAAATCGATACCCGCTACCGAGGATCGATGATCTCTTTGATCAACTTCAAGGAGCTGCGTGGTTCTCAAAGATAGATCTTCGATCTGGGTACCATCAAGTGAAGGTGAGGGAAGAGGACGTGCAGAAGACAGCATTTAGAACGAGGTACGGACACTTCGAGTTCGTGGTGATGCCGTTCGGGTTGACAAACGCGCCGGCAGTGTTTATGGACCTAATGAACCGGGCCTGTAGGCCTATGTTGGATAAAGTCAGTAATCGTATTCATAGACGATATACTGATTTACTCCAAGACGAAGGAAGATCATGTGGTGCATTTGATCGAGGTACTAGAGACTTTGCGACGGGAGCGGTTGTACGCTAAGTTCTCTAAATGCGATTTCTGGTTACAAGAGGTCCAATTTTTAGGGCATCTTGTTAATCGGGAAGGCATCAAGGTGGATCTGGCAAAGATTGAAGCGGTGATGAAATGGGAGGTTCCAAAGACTCCCACAGAGATTCGGAGTTTCCTTGGATTAGCCGGTTATTACCGACGGTTTATTCAGGATTTCTCTAAGATAGTTGTGCCTTTGACGAGGCTAACTCGAAAGAATGTGAAGTTTGTGTGGGGCGAGGAGCAGCAAAAAGCTTTTGAGTTGTTGCGCGGGAAATTGTGTGAAGCACCGGTTTTGACGCTACCGGAAGGGGTTGATGACATGACAGTCTACTGTGATGCTTCTTATCACGGGTTAGGCTGCGTGTTAATGCAACGTGGGAAGGTAATAGCCTATGCGTCCCGTCAACTAAAAACGCATGAGGTAAATTATCCGACTCGCGATTTGGAATTAGCTGCGGTGGTTTTTGCTTTGAAGTTGTGGAGACATTACCTTTATGGTGTAAAGTGTACCATTTACACTGACCATAAGAGTCTGCGATATTTTCTCGATCAGCAGAATCTGAACATGAGGCAACGCCGGTGGTTAGATGTGGTTAAGGATTATGATTGCGAGATCCTATACCATCCAGGCAAGGCCAATGTGGTGGCGGACGCATTGAGTCGAAAGGCTCATGGTGATGTGTTGCGGGTGCCATTGATGGGATTGACAGTGACCACTTCGTTGATAGAGTTGATAAAGAGCTCGCAGTTTGAAGCAGTGAAGGAGGAGAATCAAAAGAAAGAGAGGATTAAGGGTCAACTGGTCCAGTTGGTGACTGATAGTAGAGGGTTATTGACTCGTTCGGGTCGAGTGTGGGTGCCGGTGTCATGTGAGGCGAGGCAGACACTCCTGGACGAAGCTCATAAGTCCAAGTTTTCTATTCATCCGGGAGCTACCAAGATGTATCGGGATTTGAAGACCGATTATTGGTGGCCAGGAATGAAGCGGGATGTGGCCCGTTATGTGGAGAAGTGCTTAACCTGTTTGAGGGTTAAGGCAGAGCACCAAAGACCTCATGGGAAGTTGCAACCTTTGGATATACCTGTTTGGAAGTGGGAGCACATTACGATGGACTTAATCACTAAGTTACCTCGTACTTCCAGAAATGTGGATGCTATCTGGGTTATCGTGGATCGTTTAACTAAGAGCGCTCATTTTATTGCTATTAATGAGAGCTCTTCGTCGGAAAAGTTGGCTGATATTTATGTTAAGGAGATCGTGGCTAGACATGGCGTTCCGGTCACTATCATTTCTGATCGGGATGTTCGGTTTACGTCACGCTTTTGGAGTAAGTTTCATGAGGATTTGGGGACGAAACTGCAACTTAGTACCGCATTCCATCCTCAAACCGACGGTCAAAGTGAGGGGACGATTCAGACCTTGGAGGACATGTTGAGAGCCTGTGTGTTAGATTTTGGTGGTAGTTGGGATACTTATCTACCGTTGGCCGAGTTTTCGTACAACAACAGCTTCCATGCTAGCATTGGCATGCCTCCATATGAGATGCTTTATGGGAGGAGGTGCAGGACTCCGGTATGTTGGGGAGAGGTGGGCCAACGGGAGTTGGGTAGTACCGAGATAGTTCAGAAGACAACTGAGAGCATTGAATTGATTCGGGAACGTTTGAAGACAGCTCAGAGTCGTCAGAAAAGCTACGCTGATAAGCGGAGATCAGACTTGGAGTTCAGTGTGGGTGATAAAGTGTTGTTAAAAGTGTCGCCTTGGAAGGGAGTGATCCGATTCCGAAAAAGGGGCAAGCTCGGCCCTAGATTTATTGGACCATTCAAAGTGGTGGCACGTGTGGGTAAAGTGGCGTATCGACTTGAGCTACCACCAGAGCTCAGTTTGATACATGACACTTTCCATGTGTCCCAGTTACGAAAATGTTTGGCGGATGAATCGGCTCACATTCCAATAGATGACATTCAAGTTGATGAACGACTTAACTATGTGGAAAGGCCGATTGCTATCTTGGAACGGAAGACGAAATCCTTGCGCAACAAGGAGATTGGGTTGGTGAAAGTTCAGTGGGAGCATCGGAAAGGGTCAGAGTGGACGTGGGAGCCAGAGGCTGAGATGAGGGCGAATCATCCGGAACTTTTTCAAGCATGACCGATTTCGGGGACGAAATCTTGGTAAGTGGGGGAGAGTTGTAACATCCCGTTTCCAGTTAGTTAAAGTTTAACCTTTTTGTTAAGTCTTGAGTTAAGTGGTGTCTTTTGTGTAACCTTCTTATAGGGGTTAAAGTGTAAATTACTAAAGTATAAGGTTAGTGTGTTATATATGTATGAAAGAGGAAGCCTAGACCTCTCATTTGCACTAAACGTAATTGAGAGAGAGTTAGGGAAACTGGTGAGCTCTTGGGAGATAGCGAGGGAGGAAGGTCAATTCGGATTAGCAAGTTCTTGTTGGTTATTGATTGGTGGCTAATCAGAGGTAATCATTGGTTATTTATGTGTTATATATAACTATCATGATATCCTTGACGTTGATTTTTTAACCAAACCGTATTTTGTGTTCACAGGAATTATTCGTGGCGGGGACAAATACTACAACCACTTCAGTTGTGTGGGCTATGACTGAGTTAGTGAGACACAAAGAGGTCATGTCTAAAATAGTGGAAGAGATTGGAAGGGAAATCAAATCCGATACAATCACCGACTCGGAACTATCCCAGTTACCTTATCTACAAGCTTGTATCAAAGAAGCCATGAGATTACACCCGCCGGTGCCTCTTCTTCTTCCACATATGGCAGCTGAAACTTGCGAGGTTATGAATTACACGATTCCTAAGAACTCCAAAATATTTGTCAATCTTTGGGCAATGGGCCGAGACCCTAAAGTATGGGATGACCCTTTATCTTTCAAACCCGAAAGATTTATCGGATCCAAAGTGGACTTTAAAGGCCAAGACTTTGAGTTATTACCATTTGGTTCAGGGAGGAGGATGTGTCCCGGAATGCCATCCGGTGTCAAGAGTGTTCAACTTATATTGGCATCTTTGATTCGTGAGTTCGATTTGGTTCTTCCGGATGATGTTGATCCTCTAAAGCTCGACATGAATGACAAATTTGGGATCGCTTTGAAAATGGAAACACCTTTGAAGCTGCTCTTCAAACAAAAAGAAGAATCTCGAAGTGTTTGATTCATGTGGGAATTTCATCCTGTATTTTTTTGTATCTATAATTTATTTGATTAATTCATGCTTTTTCATATGTAAGTTAATGTTATTAAATTTATTTGGAATTTTAAAAAATTAAAGGCGTATAGTATATGCGCTTAATTAAAATATACGAATATATGTTCCTCTAATCTTTTATTTTTATGTTTGGTTTGTGCTTTAATTAATCTTTTTGGAATCGTATGGTCTAACAAGCCACCAACAGCATTGCCATTTTGATATTCCATTATTTCTTAGACTCCATTTGTGCCGAAATCTTGTATGAGTTTTAAACATATATCGAACTGGTTAGTTTTTTATACCGAAAGGTCTAATTGTATCTATAATTCGATGACAATGTTGTTTTCTCGTTCCTTTTAATTTCTGGTTGCCTTTAAAAAAAATTGTCTATAAGATGCAACGATATATTACTGAAAACCAGGCAAATATATCACATAAAACAAAAAATAATATAACTTCAAAAGAAAAGAACAAGAACCGTTTGATAAAAGATATGTTTGATTTAATAATAAAAATATATCAAGTGCCATGAGACACAAGCTATCTGCAAGTGTTAGTTATCGTATATGACGTATACAACATCATAATACAAAAACAGAGCAATTACGTTAGATAAACCTAAAAATGATATATACTTAACCTGTCGTAAAAGGTCTCTTACTAGCGTACGCCAACGTTGACACTTTGGCATAATGCTAAAACGAAAATTTTTGTCGACAATCCATTATTTTACACTAGATGACAACCATGAGCAATCGTCTAACGACATCATTCCTACATTGCTTCAGTTATTCAAGGTATGCCTACACTCGCTTTTAGGCATAGACCGTTAACATGTCTAGTAAATTATTTTTTTCTAAAATATCAGTTTATTCTATTTATCATAAAATCGTTTAGATACTGCTAAGATTATTAACACGAGACGCGGATGCATAGCTATCCAGTCATAGCTTTATACTCTAAGAAAATCATAATTTTGGGTTTTCGAGTACCATAATGTACTCATCATGACACGACATAGCCTTAACCCTTGAACTCATAATGTACTCATCATGGCACGACAAAGCCTAAATCCTTGAACTCGAACACGAATGTCTTTCTATTCTTAGTGTTTTAGTTTATGCTATTTTTAGAATTTATTTCATTTGGTAACAACTATTTTTGTTCAAATATTTAAACATTATACAACCCATACTAGATAAATATAAAAGTCTCAAAGAGAGAGGGAGGCAGCATGTATAGATAGACAATCTGTATATTTATTTAATGTATTCACCAAATAACTGCTTAAAATTCTCATCGTATAGGTGGCACTTGTAACAAGGAGCCGTCTATCAAATCTTTATAGATATCTAGACACTCGTGTACTAAAGATATCATCTTTGCTTACCTATTGTGTAACATCATCGACCATGAAAATGGATCGTTGGAAGCACCTGTATGCGTTGACCTGGTAAGACTCTCGGTCAGTTCCATATCTTTTGCCAGAAAAGATTCTCGATACTTGTCATGCTCAATTTGTGATATAAGTGATATTAGAAGCTCTTACCCTGTGAAGATTTAGAAATGTCCCTAGCGTCCTAAGCATTTCATGTATAATTGTGTATTCATCATTCATCCAACTTTAGTGTCATTTCAAACAATTAAACTAAATGTTAACTTTTTAGTAATTATAAATTATTGATGATGAAGATCTATAACGAAATCACATAATTGTAGTTATAAAAAGTACTAAAAATGCTTACGTCGTGCATGTCCAAACACACATACATAGTTGTGTATCCTATCAAACTTTAATATTATATCTGACCTAGCAAATAATTTTTAGTAATTATAAATTATCATAATAAAAAGAGGAAAAAGAATTAATTACCAACTAATCAGAACCCATTGTTGAATAATTAATTAATTAACAAAACCTCAGCATCCATCTTGGACGTTAATGACATGTTTCATTATTTTTATACATTCTACTAATTAAACTAGAATTGACCATAATTGCCATCCATTTGCTTAATAAATAAAACATATATATGACTTAGCAACAAATTGACTACATATAGTTTTTTTGGTATGTATCCATCGTCCCCAATCATTTCAAAATAATAGATTGATCATATTTGACCATCATCCTACAGAAATTTAAGAAGCCTCGTGTGAGTTGCATTAAAAGAAAAATAGGCACATCAATTAAGCCTATATATTCACCCTTCCAAGTTCAAAATAATCAACAAACAAAACACAACCTTATATCGAATCTCATCATACAACTCTAGCTTAATGGATACCATAAGTTTTCTTACAGACAACAATCTCTCGATCCCTCTCTTCCTTCTGTCAACGATCATCTTTCTTTTACTCGTTGTTAAAGTACTAACCAAACCATCATCTTTAAAGAACCTCCCACCAGGTCCACCAAGGTTGCCAATCATCGGAAATCTACATCAAGTGGGGGATAGGCCTCACGTCTCTACCACCAAATTTGCCAAAGAATACGGCCCTCTTATATCTCTCCGTTTAGGCAAACAAGTTCTTGTGGTTGCCTCTTCACCCGAGGCAGCCATGGAAATTCTTAAGACCCAAGACCGTTTTCTTTCCTCTCGTGTAGTGCCTACTGCATTTCAACAAACATCCCTGATACCTCACTCCGTCATTTGGTCAGAGTGCAACCAAACCTGGAAAAACTTAAGAACCCTTTGTCGAACCGAAATGTTCTCGTCCAAAGCCTTACAATCCCAGTCTAAGTTACGAGATGAGAGGTTAGGCAGGTTGAAGGATTTCTTACATACAAAGCAAGGACAAGTGATTAACGTCGAGGATGTAGTTTTTACTACATTGTTCAACACTTTGAGTTCCATTATATTTGCAAGAGATTTCCTCGATTTAAGCGATGAACATGGGATCCGTGATGGGTTAAAAGAGTCGCTACGCAAGATAATTGAGTATGGAGGGATTACAAAAGATTTTGGTTCGTTTTTCCCTATGTTCGAGAGATTTGATCTTCAAGGAATAAGAAAGGGAACCATGAGACAATACAAGAAGACGTTTGCTAATTGGGAGGATATAATAGAGGAAAGAAGAGCTCGTATCGGTTCTTCCACATGGTCTTCAGAGCAGGCACAGTCTTTCGTGGATCGCATGCTTGAAAATGGATTCTCAAACGATCAGATAAATCAATTGGTCACCGTAAGTTTTTCTCGCCCGTCTATTCTTCGTTATAGATTTGCAGCAAAATAGAAGTTATTTGCATGGGATGATGACGTATCATTAGAATAGAGTATTAACGCTACCGATTAGTTTAGTTGCAAAACTAAAGAGCATATATATTTCCTCCATAAAAACAGACAAATTGATACACACGCGAAACAGTCTATTTTGCGAGTGCATTTACATTCTCGATTAGTCAAATACCTATACAGATTTGTCTTATTTCCACAACTATTTTATTATAAACAACATTCTATATAACTATCATGATATCCTTGACGTTGATTTTTTAACCAAACCGTATTTTGTGTTCACAGGAATTATTCGTGGCGGGGACAAATACTACAACCACTTCAGTTGTGTGGGCTATGACTGAGTTAGTGAGACACAAAGAGGTCATGTCTAAAATAGTGGAAGAGATTGGAAGGGAAATCAAATCCGATACAATCACCGACTCGGAACTATCCCAGTTACCTTATCTACAAGCTTGTATCAAAGAAGCCATGAGATTACACCCGCCGGTGCCTCTTCTTCTTCCACATATGGCAGCTGAAACTTGCGAGGTTATGAATTACACGATTCCTAAGAACTCCAAAATATTTGTCAATCTTTGGGCAATGGGCCGAGACCCTAAAGTCTGGGATGACCCTTTATCTTTCAAACCCGAAAGATTTATCGGATCCAAAGTGGACTTTAAAGGCCAAGACTTTGAGTTATTACCATTTGGTTCGGGGAGGAGGATGTGTCCCGGAATGCCATCCGGTGTCAAGAGTGTTCAACTTATATTGGCATCTTTGATTCGTGAGTTCGATTTGGTTCTTCCGGATGATGTTGATCCTCTAAAGCTCGACATGAATGACAAATTTGGGATCGCTTTGAAAATGGAACCACCTTTGAAGCTGCTCTTCAAACAAAAAGAAGAATCTCGAAGTGTTTGATTCATGTGGGAATTTCATCCTGTATTTTTTTGTATCTATAATTTATTTGATTAATTCGTTCTTTTTCATATGTAAGTTAATGTTATTAAATTTATTTGGAATTTTAAAAAATTAAAGGCGTATATGCGCTTAATTAAAATATACGAATATATGTTCCTCTAATCTTTTATTTTTATGTTTGCTTTGTGCTTTAATTAATCTTTTTGGAATCGTATGGTCTAACAAGCCACCAACAGCATTGCCATTTTGATATTCCATTATTTCTTAGACTCCATTTGTGCCGAAATCTTGTATGAGTTTTAAACATGTATCAAACTGGTTAGTTTTTGATACCGAAAGGTCTAATTGTATCTATAATTCGATGACAATGTTGTTTTCTCGTTCCTTTTAATTTCTGGTTGCCTTTAAAAAAATTATCTATAAGATGCAACGATATATTACTGAAAACCAGGCAAATATATCACATAAAACAAAAAATAATATAACTTCAAAAGAAAAGAACAAGAACCGTTTGATAAAAGATATGTTTGATTTAATAATAAAAATATATCAAGTGCCACGAGACACAAGCTATCTGCAAGTGCTAGTTATTGTATATGACGTATACAACATCATAATACAAAAACAGAGCAATTACGTTAGATAAACCTAAAAATGATATATACTTAACCTGTCGTAAAAGGTCTCTTACTAGCGTACGGCAACGTTGACACTTCGGCATAATGCTAAAACGAAAACTTTTTGTCGACAATCCATTATTTTACACTAGATGACAACCATGAGCAATCGTCTAACGACATCATTCCTACATTGCTTCAGTTATTCGAGGTATGCCTACACTCGCTTTTAGGTATAGACCGTTAACATGTCTAGTAAATTATTTATTTCTAAAATATCAGTTTATTCTATTTATCCTAAAATCGTTTAGATACTGCTAAGATTATTACTACGAGACGCGGATGCATAGCTATCTAGTCATAGCTTTATACTCTAAGAAAATCATAATTTTGGGTTTTCGAGTACCATAATGTACTCATCATGGCACGACATAGCCTTAACCCTTGAACTCATAATGTACTCATCATGGCACGACAAAGCCTAAATCCTTGAACTCGAACACGAATGTCTTTCTATTCTTAGTGTTTTAGTTTATGCTATTTTTAGAATTTATTTCATGTGGTAACAACTATTTTTGTTCAAATATTTAAACATTATACAACCCATACTAGATAAATATAAAAGTCTCAAAGAGAGACGGAGGCAGCATGTATAGATAGACAATCTGTATATTTATTAAATGTATTCACCAAATAACTGCTTAAAATTCTCATCGTATAGGTGGCACTTGTAACAAGGAGCCGTCTATCAAATCTTTATAGATATCTAGACACTCGTGTACTAAAGATATCATCTTTGCTTACCTATTGTGTAACATCATCGACCATGAAAATGGATCGTTGGAAGCACCTGTATGTGTTGACCTGGTAAGACTCTCGGTCAGTTCCATATCTTTTGCCAGAAAAGATTCTCGATACTTGTCATGCTCAATTTGTGATATAAGTGATATTAGAAGCTCTTACCCTGTGAAGATTTAGAAATGTCCCTAGCGTCCTAAGCATTTCATGTATAATTGTGTATTCATCATTCATCCAACTTTAGTGTCATTTCAAACAATTAAACTAAATGTTAACTTTTTAGTAATTATAAATTATTGATGATGAAGATCTATAACGAAATCACATAATTGTAGTTATAAAAAGTACTAAAAATGCTTACGTCGTGCATGTCCAAACACACATACATAGTTGTGTATCCTATCAAACTTTAAGCTCGGTTGTTAGTAGTACGCAATCAGCGTATATAAAAGGGAGAAGCATTCTTGATGGGCCGTTAATGGTAAATGAATTGATTAGATGGGCAAAAAAGGCTAAGAAAAAACTGCTGCTTTTCAAAGTTGACTTTGCAAAAGCTATTGATTCCTTAAATTGGAATTTCTTGGACGATGTTCTGCTGCAAATGGGGTTTGGAGAGAAGTGGAGATCCTGGATGAAGGGTTGTATATGTACGGCTAAAGTGTCGGTGATCATTAACGGGTCGCCGACTAAGGAATTCACCATGGGTAAAGGTGTGAGACAAGGTGATCCCCTCGCACCTTTTCTCTTTATCTTGGCCGTGGAAGGTCTTACGGTTGCCTTGAAAGAAGCTCAGCAGGCCAGCCTTGTACGTGGGGTCCGTATCAACAACTTGGAGGAGGAAATCTCATTGTTTCAATTTGCGGATGATGCCATCTTCCTAGGGGAGTGGAGCCTCCAAAACGCAAAAAGTCTACTAAGGGTCCTCAAGTGTTTCGAGGTGTGCTCGGGTCTAAAGATTAACCTGGGTAAAAGTAGACTTTCGGGTGTGTCGGTAAGCAAGGAAGAGGTGATTTTGATGGCAAACAAATTAGACTGCAAAGCTGATTCGATTCCGTTTCGCTATTTAGGTCTCCCAGTCGGAGGAAATATGAATTTGGCTAAATATTGGCAGCCTCTTGTTGAGAAGTTCAAATCCAAACTAACGGACTGGAAGGCTCAGACTCTGTCAATCGGTGGTAGATATTGTCTTTGCAAGTCGGTTCTGGGGAGCGCTTGGAACTTACTGGTTCTCTTTGTACAAAGCTCCAAAATCTGTCCTAAAACAGCTTGAAGGCATGAGGCGAAGATTCCTGTGGGGAGGTACGACGAACACTAACAAGATATGTTGGATGGCGTGGGACAAAGTGATGCGTGATAAGCAGTGTGGAGGGTTGGGGATAGGCAGTCTACGTGCCCTCAATCTCGCACTACTTCTGAAATGGCATTGGCGGGAGAAGACGGAACCAAATGCAATGTGGAACAAAGTTGTCAAGTGCTGTTACGGAAGAACTCGATCTGGGGGTGCATCGAATTATAACCATGGGACTTGGAACTCTATTTTTGGAGTGGAAAAAGATCTTGTGGATTTGGGAATAAATGTGGGCAACTTATTGAAACCGAAGGAGGATGGTTCTGGCTGGGTTTGGGAGTTGGATCCAAGTAATGAATACACAGTGAAATCGATGAGGAAGCTGATTGACGGAGTGATGCTTCCTACGGCGGACACGAAAACGGAGTGGATAAGGTGGGTTCCGAACAATTGCAACATCTTTCTCTGGAGAACGTTGTACAATCGGCTTCCAACACGTGACAACCTTCAGAAACGTGGAGTGGAGATTTCTTCGGTGGATTGTCCGATCTGTCATACAGAGCTGGAATGTCTCAACCATTTGATGCTATCCTGCTCAACAGCAAAAACGATCAGTGCTCACTTGGCAAATTGGGTTGATTGGTGGCCCACAAACTCGATAGCTGTTGCTGAATTTTGGGACAGAATTCGAGATGCAGGAAAGAAGGTCTCGCATGAGGACATCTGCAAAGTGATTGGAGTGGCTTTCCTCAACACTATGTGGAATATGAGGAACAGTAAGGTGTTTAATGGAGAGATTAGCAAGGATCTTGATATTGTTAGGTGCATTCAAACTGTGGCTTTTAATTGGATTAGGTGTCGTTCGCGTGGGGGTAAGTCTCTTAGTTGGGATTTTTGGTTGTGTAACCCGGTACTGGCCGTGGACTCTTGTTTTGCTCTAGCTCCTCGCTAGATTGAATAAAATGGTGCCTTGCTGTTCAAAAAAAAAAATATCTAACCTAGCAAATAATTTTTAGTAATTATAAATTATAATAATACAAAGAGGAAAAAGAATTAATTACCAACTAATCAGAACCCAATGTTGAATAATTAATTAATTAACAAAACCTCAGCATCCATCTTGGACGTTAATGACATGTTTCATTATTTTTATACATTCTACTAATTAAACTAGAATTGACCATAATTGCCATCCATTTGCTTAATAAATAAAACATATATATGACTTAGCAACAAATTGACTACATATAGTTTTTTTGGTATGTATCCATCGTCCCCAATCATTTCAAAATAATAGATTGATCATATTTGACCATCATCCTACAGAAATTTAAGAAGCCTCGTGTGAGTTGCATTAAAAGAAAAATAGGCACATCAATTAAGCCTATATATTCACCCTTCCAAGTTCAAAATAATCAACAAACAAAACACAACCTTATATCGAATCTCATCATACAACTCTAGCTTAATGGATACCACAAGTTTTCTTACAGACAACAATCTCTCGATCCCTCTCTTCCTTCTGTCAACGATCATCTTTCTTTTACTCGTTGTTAAAGTACTAACCAAACCATCATCTTTAAAGAACCTCCCACCAGGTCCACCAAGGTTGCCAATCATCGGAAATCTACATCAAGTGGGGGATAGGCCTCACGTCTCTACCGCCAAATTTGCCAAAGAATACGGCCCTCTTATATCTCTCCGTTTAGGCAAACAAGTTCTTGTGGTTGCCTCTTCACCCGAGGCAGCCATGGAAATTCTTAAGACCCAAGACCGTTTTCTTTCCTCTCGTGTAGTGCCTACTGCATTTCAACAAACATCCCTGATACCTCACTCCGTCATTTGGTCAGAGTGCAACCAAACCTGGAAAAACTTAAGAACCCTTTGTCGAACCGAAATGTTCTCGTCCAAAGCCTTACAATCCCAGTCTAAGTTACGAGATGAAAGGTTAGGCAGGTTGAAGGATTTCTTACATACAAAGCAAGGACAAGTGATTAACGTCGAGGATGTAGTTTTTACTACATTGTTCAACACTTTGAGTTCCATTATATTTGCAAGAGATTTCCTCGATTTAAGCGATGAACATGGGACCCGTGATGGGTTAAAAGAGTCGCTACGCAAGATAATTGAGTATGGAGGGATTACAAAAGATTTTGGTTCGTTTTTCCCTATGTTCGAGAGATTTGATCTTCAAGGAATAAGAAAGGGAACCATGAGACAATACAAGAAGACGTTTGCTCATTGGGAGGATATAATAGAGGAAAGAAGAGCTCGTATCGGTTCTTCCACATGGTCTTCAGAGCAGGCACAGTCTTTCGTGGATCGCATGCTTGAAAATGGATTCTCAAACGACCAGATAAATCAATTGGTCACCGTAAGTTTTTCTCGCCCGTCTATTCTTCGTTATAGATTTGCAGCAAAATAGAAGTTATTTGCATGGGATGATGACGTATCATTAGAATAGAGTATTAACGCTACCGATTAGTTTAGTTGCAAAACTAAAGAGCATATATATTTCCTCCATAAAAACAGACAAATTGATTCACACGCGAAATAGTCTATTTTGCGAGTGCATTTACATTCTCGATTAGTCAAATACCTATACAGATTTGTCTTATTTCCACAACTGTTTTATTATAAACAACATTCTATATAACTATCATGATATCCTTGACGTTGATTTTTTAACCAAACCGTATTTTGTGTTCACAGGAATTATTCGTGGCGGGTACAAATACTACAACCACTTCAGTTGTGTGGGCTATGACTGAGTTAGTGAGACACAAAGAGGTCATGTCTAAAATAGTGGAAGAGATTGGAAGGGAAATCAAATCCGATACAATCACCGACTCGGAACTATCCCAGTTACCTTATCTACAAGCTTGTATCAAAGAAGCCATGAGATTACACCCGCCGGTGCCTCTTCTTCTTCCACATATGGCAGCTGAAACTTGCGAGGTTATGAATTACACGATTCCTAAGAACTCCAAAATATTTGTCAATCTTTGGGCAATGGGCCGAGACCCTAAAGTCTGGGATGACCCTTTATCTTTCAAACCCGAAAGATTTATCGGATCCAAAGTGGACTTTAAAGGCCAAGACTTTGAGTTATTACCATTTGGTTCGGGGAGGAGGATGTGTCCCGGAATGCCATCCGGTGTCAAGAGTGTTCAACTTATATTGGCATCTTTGATTCGTGAGTTCGATTTGGTTCTTCCGGATGATGTTGATCCTCTAAAGCTTGACATGAATGACAAATTTGGGATTGCTTTGAAAATGGAAACACCTTTGAAGCTGCTCTTCAAACAAAAAGAAGAATCTCGAAGTGTTTGATTCATGTGGGAATTTCATCCTGTATTTTTTTGTATCTATAATTTATTTGATTAATTCATTCTTTTTCATATGTAAGTTAATGTTATTAAATTTATTTGGAATTTTAAAAAATTAAAGGCGTATATGCGCTTAATTAAAATATACGAATATATGTTCCTCTAATCTTTTATTTTTATGTTTGGTTTGTGCTTTAATTAATCTTTTTGGAATCGTATGCCATTTTGATATTCCATTATTTCTTAGACTCCATTTGTGCCGAAATCTTGTATGAGTTTTAAACATATATCAAACTGGTTAGTTTTTGATACCGAAAGGTCTAATTGTATCTATAATTCGATGACAATGTTGTTTTCTCGTTCCTTTTAATTTCTGGTTGCCTTTAAAAAAAATTATCTATAAGATGCAACGATATATTACTGAAAACCAGGCAAATATATCACATAAAACAAAGCCTAAATCCTTGAACTCGAATACAAATTTGGGATCGCTTTGAAAATGGAAACACCTTTGAAGCTGCTCTTCAAACAAAAAGAAGAATCTCGATGTGTTTGATTCATGTGGGAATTTCATCTTGTATTTTGTATTTATAATTTATTTGATTAATTCATTCTTTTTCATATGTAAGTTCTTGTTATTAAATTTATTTGGAATTTTAAAAAATTATAGGCATATATGCGCTTTATTAAAATATACAAATATATGTTCCTCTAATCTTTTATTTTTATGTTTGGTTTGTTATTGTGGTCTTTTGGAATCGTATGGTCTAACAAGTCTCCAACAACATTGCCATTTTGATATTCCATTATTTCTTAGAATCCATTTGTGCCAAATCTCTTATGAGTATGATAATGACCAATATTCTTAGCCCGTAAGATCAAAGACAATGATCAAGAATCTTACCCAGTTAGGTGGGTGACAACTCTTACCCGGTTAGCGCTTACCAAGTCAATTGTTGTATACGATGCCATTTCAATTGACTAAAATATTACCCGTTAAGATAAGTGATAGTTTTGAGTTTTACTGGTAGATGCTTATTGGGCAAGTGTTCTAGTAAACGGATCAATGACAAATTATGCTTGCAACATCTAATATCGTCGGTTGGTGTGAATGTCGGTTGCATCTAATCCCTTGCTTTCACTTTGGTTGTAACTATTTTTATAGTGACGTTTTCGGGTGGAATCTCCTTTGCCCTAAACACTACAATATCTTTAGTGTGTTCTTTTTCCGCTAAAGATCTTCCCCAAATGAAATGCTTCCAAACTAGGGTTTTCGTTTATGCTCCTCGATTACTTTGATAACATAATCTTTGAGGATCAATATTCCAAACCAATAGGAACGCTAGACCAAGCTTAAAAACCCACCGTTTTGAAAACTACAAAAATTATGAGATGTTGTTCTTTCAATTTCAAATATCTTGAAACGAATTTTTATTGAACCTGAAGACTAAACCGTTAAGTAACTTTACATAAGAGAGAATGGAAATGGAAAAAGGAACATCAAAATCCTTTCTATTAATTTGTGTTAAAAATAAAGCGTAGAAAAGGTAATCTTGTTAACTAATATCGAAAAAGACAGATAAAGTATTTTTTTTAGGTATATAACCTTAAATAAGCCCTTTAACGTCTTCATGATCATCTTAAAAAGTAAGAAAAAAAATGCCAAAGAAGACAAAAAGACATGGCCAAATGACAGGACCAATACGATGGTGACACGAGACTAATTGAAATAAATAGGCGTTCGGTTATACAAACCCGGTTTAAAGCCCGGTCAAGTAACTAGTTATGGAGACCGTTAACATATTTGGCGTGATTAATTAAGGCCTTAATTGGTTACGGCTCCTATTCCCATTAACCAGAACGGGTTACACGAACAGGTTTGGTTACGCTAATCGGTGTGGTTTACCCATGTCTACTTATGCTGACCTGGAGTAGCTATTTCAGTGAGACTGCCCAACCATTGAAAAGTGTCTGGAAGGGCTAATTACAGTTAAGATCAAATTTGAAAAGCTAGATATGAGTAAGCAATAGCATTACAAATAGAAAGAGAGAAAAGAAAAAGACAAATATGCTATATTTTGAGAAAATAGAACTGAGACCTAACACAATGACAGATCTGCTATCCAACCAAAACATACCAAAAACTAAATTATGATCCGAATCGCTTCCCTTTTTCTTAAATTAAAGAAGTTCTGGCAACGTAAATCTACGAGCAATTGTTCAAAACAAAAACAATAAATGGACAAACGAACGAAAGAAGTTCCTGAAAACAATCGATACCCGTGCGTTCCTATTTCTCTTACACCAACTAAAATCCGGCGTCCTAATCTTCCTTGTGTGCCGACACGTGTGCGTCGCTATTATCAGCAACGACGGTCGAAGCGCTTGCAGAACGATACGGAGTAGGAGCCCCCACGGGGTCCTCTTTTCCAACGGTGGCAATAAGAAACATCACGGCAATCAAAAACACGATGATGTAGACAGTTCTCATACCAATAAGTGATATAATATAGCCGAAAAATGAAGGGCCGAGCTGCTTCTGTACCACTTTACCTTCTCTGAATCTTTCAAGAAATAGTGTGATTTGGGATCCTTGATCCTCACCGTGAATGCTTTCTGAACCGATAACCTAATATTAATCAGAAGATGAAAAAGTTAAGTAACTGGTATTTCTTCTTTGCCACAATTGTGAACTAAAATGAACCAACATTTTGTTGCAGAAATAATAACTATAATAATGATAACAAAAAGGAAAATGTAATCGTGATCTATGCTTTTAGCTGAACTGTTGTGTAATATATTGGGCTGTTTGGCAGTTGCTGAATGGTTAGGTGCTGGATGATTAAGTGGTCAGGATGGCTAAGAGGCTCTTATGATATAGTGTAAAATGAAATATGGTTGTTTGGTAATTGTTGAGAATGAAATCAGGGCACTTAATGGTTAAGGGAGGTCTAGGATACAAAACCATTCAGAGGGTTTTAGAACCATTAAGAGGCAGTTTTCTTTTTTACCAAACAGGATTTACCTCTTAACGATTCAGAGGCTGTCTCTTAATGGAACTGTTAAGAGGTAAACAAACAGTAGTTATAAAGCCATAATATCACCATGGGGATGTTTGTTTAAAAAAATACCTCTTAAAACCTCTTAATTCTGAAAATTAAGAGGTTTGAAGACTTTAGACCGCTTGTTTAATTTTTAAGAAAAGGTCTGAAAGCCTCTTATCGTCCTCTATAATTAACCATCCACTTCTTATTTTTTAGATGTGATATCAGACTTCAGACTTGAGACCTCTTAAAAAACAAACCACACCATATCAAATTTATTAAGATGCTTGTTTAGCTTTAAGCAATGTAATTCCGTGCACACAGAAGAAACCATATCATAGAGGTTAACTTAAATAAATGAATTATAAATTAGCAGTAAAAATGTTGTCAGCTTACCGTGAAAAATACTTCATTTCCATCCCAAACAACCATCTTTGGCAACGGAGTTTTCCTATCAACTTCAAAAGCCTCGGCAAAATCTTGCCACTGGTTGAAACCCACATACCCAAATACAAGATCACGGTTTGCGGATGCAGCTGCCCTCAATAACTTGATCAAAGCCGTAGATTCAACGTGTGTCTCATCCTCCATGATAGTCAGCACGATTTTTCTATCATCGTCTTTCAACAGTTTCATACCTTCTGGACTCATTGGTAGGGTCAATGGCAAAAGACTCTGTTGAATAAACTCTCCCAAAAATTTATCTACATGTTCAAAGGAGAAAAAAAGGGAACATCAAAGCAATGCAACCATTTCTAAATTGTGAGAATTATTACCACTTTAAAAAGACCATAACATGGTACAGAGTAAGTCATAGACCTATTGGTTCGACCCTATGATACCATTTGTTTCAATTAAGATGTTTTACTTTTACTAAAGAAATGTCACAAAACATTCGCTAAGATCTGCTTGAAACTTTTAGGGTGTGTTTCGTTTTGAAAATTTTTCAGGTTTTCCAAAGGAAAATGAAATTTTAGAAAACGCATTTGGTTTATTTAGTTTTCAAAAGTATTCCAAGAAAATGAAGATTTTGTTTTCCAACTTCTATGTAAATTAGAAAAGTCATTTTAGTAGTTTTCCAAAAAAAATTAAACGCATTTTCTAATTTTCTAGAATGAAAAATCAAAACTCCATTTCAACCAAACACGTTTTCTTAAATTTTCATAGAAAACTGAAAATGAAAACTCGTCTCCATGTTCTGAAAATGTTTTCTAGGAAAATGAAAACAGTTTTCCACAACCAAGTGCACCCTTACAAGCAATGCATTTTTCACCTCGATTCCTTTTCTTATTGCTGTCTATAAAGTATAAACTTCCTCCTTAGGACTCCCAATTGCATACAACACGGCACAAAGTGCACAAGGTGCAGACATTAATGAAAAACACCATGTAATTTGAAATTCAACAAACCTTCAAATGGACCATAAAAGATGCTCTGTTCGTTGAAGCTTGGATGAAGAGCTAGCAAAGCAGGCACCTTATCAAAGTCATACAGAGCCATGGTTTTTTCTGAGAAATCTTTTGCGACCGAAAACCATGCATTTTTCTTATATTTAATTGCCAAATTGGATATTGCTGACTCATCCAAACCAAAACCTATAAATATTGGAAAAGCCGTCCCAGCTGCTTCAACAAACTCGGTAATTGCAGAGTCGGATTCAAGAACGGTAACATCAGGAGCAACAAACTTCCTCAGGTATCGAACTAGTAAGTCTGATTTTCTTGGCCCGTTATATTCGGTGGGAACTCCATGCATAAAAACCTTTAAGGTAGGAAACCCACTGTATCACAGCAGCAGATGCATGTGTTAAGAGAAAAATATCTTCCATTAATTTTGGTACTAGTAGAGTTGTAGTGTAGAATTTGTACATAAGTAAACCACATTGATATTTGAACTGGGTTAAAGCTTCAGTCCAGTTAAAGTGAAAAATCAACCCTATATCACGTTTGAGGTTTTGTTGTTTTAAAACGAGTTGGAAATCATATGAAGGCATGGAACATACTCGATTTCATATTTTGAAGCAAGACGGGAATACTTGTCGGCATTTACTTTTGCAATCACAATGGGCTTCGTCAATCCGGAAAGCATAGGAGCAGCTTTATCTAACTGAAATGAAACAACAATAACTTGTCAGCTTTCGTCAGACGGTATACAGGACAACACTTAGGAGGTCATCAAAGTGGACTTCAATGCTACACTTGACACAATAAAAAGAATATTTAGATACCTACCAGCAACAGTAGTAGTGTTTGGTATAATCTCAAAATTGGTATTTCATTGTATTTTCAATAAGCTTAACTACGTAATTCAATAACACCATTTTCAAGTATGCCATGAACAGATTAAGCAACAACAATAAAAAATGAATAACAGGTTGGTGTCCCACACACGTTGAAGCAAGCTTTCATGATTAAGTTTTCAATCCATTGTGGCCTAGAGCCTTGAACAGTTTCACCTCTTGGTTTAAAATACTTTAAAATCCAATAATGACAGTTCTTGTCACACCTTGTATTTTCTGAAGGTTGAAGTATGTATGTTCTAGAAAATATGTATGTTCAAATTAATTGAAGCCGCTTTTCAAATACCCTTAGAAGAGTATTAAGACTAAGATATTTTATGTGGATCTTCTAAAATATATGCATGTTCAAATTAATTTAAAGCCTCTTTTCAATGTCCCATAAATTATGTTTAAATGAAATTCTCATTCCCAATTTCCTTTATCCATAGGATGCCTACTTACGTACTTATGTTTCCTGAACCTATTTTTAACTCACTTGCTCCATTGTTCCCATCATGCCACAATGTTTGTGTGTTTGCTTTGTCCATTGTGAGGGTAGATCAGCAAAAGCTAGACCCCATATTTCTCAAACATGTGCTTGTTGGGTATTCATTTGCCCCAAAAGGCTAACAAGGCTTCAATTCAAGTCCATACTTTCCACATATTAGCCTGTGATTCTCTGACTTATAGTGAAGACCAAAACCAACATCATCTACTGGCAGCTCCAATTGCAGATGATGACTCTAGGATTAACCCTTATTCCCCAAATAAATCTTGTTTTCTCACTTGCACAAACTACGTAAGTTTCCATCTTTACCTTTTTCTCCCATTCGAACTGCATTCCCCTCCATTAGCTCATGTCACAAAGTAATCCTATCATCATGCATGAGGATCATGGTAATGGTACTTCCACCTTACTCCATCTTCAAAACCATATGGCCCTACAATTCCATCCTCGATAGATTGGTCTTGTACCTCACCAATTAAAAGTTACTTTACTACCAAGATTGTCAGTGAGGCATATGAGCATTCATAATACTGGCAAAAATTGTACATCGAATGGAACATATACTTTGTCATGCCTTCCACCAAAGAAGAGCTGAAGTCATATTGTAATCTGACGTTCTCTCCACCAGTAATGGTCTGATCAGTTGCCAAGTTTTATTTGCAGCTATGATATTGATTATTAAGCAACATGCTAGTAATCTCATTCCCATGTAGCTATGTATCAATGATTATTCCATAGGTGGATATCAAGGATATCTTTCACACTTTTAAGCTAGCATGGTTTGAGGCGTACGCCTCAAGATCCATTTGTGAACTTCAATTGTTAGCATGGTTTTATATATTGTTTGAGGCGTACGCCTCAAGGGGCACCTCGAGAGGAGGCAACCCAAAACCGTACTTAAGTTGAGGCAGTGTCAAGGGTCTATATTGTTGGGCAAAGCAGACAAAAACCTAATTACTTTTTGGATAAAACCTAATTTCATGAAAAGAAAAGCCGTAATCCCAAATTGTTGCTTGATTTCTTTTTGCTGATGTTGCATATGTTGCTGGTATAAACAAGATCGAAGTTGCTCGATTTATGGGTTCATAAGGGAGCTGCATTTGAATATTGTAAGGTGCTGTACGAACCCAAAAAATCAAAGAGGATTTGTGTTTCAGTTGAGTCTTGGTGGAGATGACGGTGGATTTAAGGTGGGAGAAGGAGATGGCAGTCACCCAGAATCGAACAATACTTCGAAATGTCTGAATAAATGGCTGACCCCATAGGACTCTATTTTTTTGGCTGAGCGAAAAAGCCCCAACCGAACAACCAACTATGGCTGAGAGAATAAGCCATATAGGCTCTATACAGCCCATTAAGCCACAACCAAACAGCACCTTAGCTTACTAAACCTTGCTAGTTTGTATGGCCACATAGATGCATCAATACTTTCATCTCTTTCAAAGGTCACTTCACTTCTAATGGGAATATATATTTAATCTTTATAAGTTGTATGATGAAGATAGCATCCCTTCAAACTCCAAATCATATAAAGCATATCAATTTCCAACACTTTACCATCTATTATTACCCTATTTAAAACCATCCCTATTTAGCAAGAAGCTTCTTAACCCTATAATTAGTAATTTAACCACCAAACTGTACATCCTTTACTAAAATCAAAAGCAAAAGCAAACACAACCAGAAATAAACCTACCTCTGGAGAAAGACGCTTGCAGTGGCCACACCATGGGGCGTAGAAATCCACAAAGATGTAATCGAAGGAAGAAATTGCGGAATCGAAGTTCGATTCGTCAAGCTCCAAAACCTTCCCATCTATCTTAAACTCGTGCGAAGAGATCGAAGCGAAAAGAGAGAAGAAGACGATACAGAGTGCTACAAAAAAGCGAAAGGAGAACATTTTTTGAAGGATTTTCAGACACAGAAACCGATGATGATGATGATGATGATGATGATTCTGAGTTGTTCTTTCTTATGGAATTCTGTGGATACTTTCAATTAGGGTTTGCTATTGCTACTATCTTTCTGTATACAAAATAATGAAATCAAGCAATGGAATTCAACTGCTCCATAATACCCTGGAATGGATCCAGATTTTGTCAACCGAATAAAGCCTTTTGTTGATCTCAAATTCTCTTTGAATACTACTGTTTTTTAGTAATAACTACAAAATTGGTCCCTCGATATTTTATGTTTTGCACTTTTAAGTTTGAAAATAGAGTGAATTACGGTTTTGGTCTCGATGGGTAATGGAAAATAACATTTTAGGTTCTTAAGATGAAACGAGGTTTTTGATTCCGCGTTGCAGGGATATGGAAGATTATAAAAATATAACGACGCAAATAAAAAAAAACACTTGAAATGTAACATAAATCGATAGGACAACTATGACTCAAGCAGCGATTAACCTAGAATAGAAAATCTCATAAGAAAATATAAAATTGAAATCGGGTTAACGTAGCTTTTGGTGTGGTCCATATCTTTGGTTAACTATATCGATTAGAATTAGGATTAAGTCTTCGAAATAAAATAACGATTAAGTTTTTGAAATAAATAACGATCAAGTCTTTGGAATTAAGACATGTTCTTTTAACAATTAAGTCTTTAAACATTATATAATGGCATGAATTGTAAATATTTAAAATATTTTTACGTATTATATATTATATAAAAAATCATAATTAAATCCAAAAATATTCAATATTGGAATCAACTGAAAGATGTTGAAGATACGATTATAATAATGTAACTTGTTAAAAATAAAACGTATTTTTTTAAAGTATTATAGTCAAAGTACAATTAAAGGTGTTAATATAATAAAATGGAAAATGAAATGTTGAAAATTAAAAGGTATAAACTAAATAATTATATAACTATAAGGGTGTAAAATGTAAATTTTATAATTATTTAACATAAAAAAGATAAGATATATGGATGGTACACACATGTATTTCTTGTATTGTTTATTACTATACGTTGTTCCTTAGGAACAATTCAAAAGAAGTTGCTAAATATATAGATGGATAATTGGTATGGATTTGAGACTAAGCTTTACTTTTGGTTCTTGACGTTTGGCACCTGGTTTATTTGAGAATGGGATCTAAACTCCGGTAAGTTAAGATGTTGTCACTCATGTTGGTTGCTACTGAAATGGGAACGAGTCACTAATGTCGTTAAAAATGTCCATCAGGGCTAGGTGCTAAAATCATCCAGCCATGTTTTCTTTAATATATATACAGGGTTAAGTTCCGTTGTTAACCACAAATAGTGTGTTAACTTTGTTAACTCATCACAACCCTTGATGATCTAAATCTAGGGTCAAGATTAAATTCCTATAATTAGGGAATTTTGAATAATTCAAAATTTAAAAATACAGCAAACACACGTGCACAGTGGTATTTTAGGAAAGTCACCTCCATCCTCCTCCACCCGATGAACACATGTGCACCGCCGCCTCCTTCCTCCTTCACCCGGTGAACACATGTGCACCGCCACCTCCTTCCTCCTCTTCCACCCGATGAACACATGTGCACCGCCGCCTCTTTTCTCCTCCACCCGATAAACACATGTACACAACCACCACCACCACAGCCACCACTAGTCCACCACCATCACACCTACCACCACCACAGCCACGACCACCATCTCTAAACCACCACCACACCCACCATCTCCAAACCACCACCACTAGTCCACCACCACCAACAGCACTAGTCCACCATCACCACCACAACCACTGCCACCATTTCCATACCACCACAACCACCATCTAACCACCACAACCACCAAAACCCTAAATTGACAAACTCACATCTGCAATCCACCAAACTACCACCACCTCCAAAAACCCTAAATCGACGACCTACTACAACGACCTAAGGCGGCAGATCTGGTGGTTGGTGATGGAAGGCCAACGGCGAGAAGTGGATCTGGAGGAGTTCGAGCGATGGTTAGTCGTGGTCGGAGAAGGAGTCCAACGGGGTGAAGATGGTGGCGGAGTTGCTGTCTGAGAGGAGGACGTCCGAGACTGTGGTGGTGGTGTTGGAAAGCGCCGGTTGTGGTGGTGGTGTTGGAAGGCGCCGGTTGTGGTGGTGGTGGTAGGGCCCACATCGTGGAAGCAGAGGAGATCAGCGGCGGAGCAGAACGCCGGTAGGTTTCCGGCAATTGAGTTAAGGTTATCGACGAGCTTGGAAAATGCCGTCGATTGGACGGTGGTTAACGGCGAGGGTCTTTTGGTTTTCCGACGAAAACAAGAACCAGCAGAAAAAGTGAGAAATTGGGGGTTTTGAAATTAGATGAAATTGGGGAAAAGATGAAATTGAAGGTGAATTACAACGTGGGTGTGGATTGATTTTTGGGAAGAAGATTAGAAGAAGGATGAAGATTGATTTTTGGGTGTGGATTGATTTTATAAATGGCAATGTGAATTACAACGGGGATGTAATTGAAGGTGAATTACAACGTGGATGTAATTGAAGGTGAATTAGAGCATCCACAGTGGTGGAACCTCTAAGAATCTCACTTGCCATATTTTTCTCTGCCACATCATTGTCACCTCAATAAAGTAAGAACCTCCTTAAAACTCTGCAGTGGAGGTTCTTATGAAAACCTCACTTTCCTTTTCTTATTTATCAATTATTATATAAATTCAATATATACATATATATATATATTAAAATTTTCAAATTTAATTTATTATTTTTCACTTTTATATTAATATTAAATTTTCAATCTATATATTTTAATAACATATATGAAAAACAATTAAAACGCAAATATAATTTAACTGAAAAGGAGGTACACCGTTACAGAAATATTTATCTTTAAAAAGTATGAGTAAATACTTTATAATATAAATCACTCGTAATCACGATTCAACCAAATATGTTTAACAAGGTCAGAGCGGAGTTGATGATGAACTTCATTTGAGTGTATCTCGAAGTTCATTTGAAGATATTCAAGGAATCCATGGGTGAAACCTTGAAATATGTGTGTCAAGTTATCTAATTTGATTTACAAGTAGAAAAATATTTAAAATAATCTAAACATAATAAATTAATGAAGTAATTAAAAATCAAACTTTTTAAAAACAACTTATAAATTTTGTAAAAAAATTTATAAGAAACAAAAAGAACAATATTTTTATAATAATTTTTTTATTAATTTAATATATATGTTTTATTGCATAATATATATGTTGTATAGATTTATTAAAAGAAAAAATAGTTAAGAAATAACAAAAATAATAAATAAAATAATAACAGAAAAGGAAAGTATAACAAGAATCCGGGTTCTTGTTCAAGCACCTGGGTTCCAATAAGAACCTGTGACTGGACAAAAACCTCTGTTCCACAGTGGAGGTTCTTGCAAAAACCTCAAGAAGAACCTCTTAAAGAACCTCCATTGTGGATGCTCTTACAACATGAACTTTTTATAAATTTTTAACTGGTGAATTACAACGTGGGTGAATTACATGGTGATTTACCCAAACTACCCTTCATTAATTAAATGCAAACTCATATCCTATGGGTTAATCCAAGTTAACAAGGTTAACACACTATTTGTGGTTAACAACGGAACTCTCCTCTATATATACATACATACATAGAGGGAGGTTCACACGAAAAACTTATCAATTTAAGAAAACGTGAGAAGCAATCTCAGCCACTCATCCGGTCAACTAAAGACGGCTTTGACCGGTCCTCCCCCCCCCCCCCCTCAATAATCTCTACCTTCCCATGAAAAATAAAAATAACATCAAGTCTATGATCCCAAACGGTGCAGCATGGTGCGGTTTTTGGTTAAAATTGAACCGAAAACCGAGTTGTTAGGTTTTTGGACATCCAAACCGCTCGGTTTTCGGGTTTTTTAAGGTTTGGTTTTTTCCCTGTGCGGTTCGGTTATAAAACCGAATGGTTGTAATGGTTCGGTTTTCGGTTTTCCATCTTTTAAGTTGTCAATTTTTTTAATTTGTTCAAGAATCATGTTTAAATTTTCTTAAAAATCAATTCATTGAATATAAAATAGAAAATAGAAAATTAAATGTTTGAAGTGCTTAAAAATATATTATAAATATGTTTGAAGTGTTTAAAAATTTTAAAGGTTTAAGTGTTTAAAATTAAAAGGAGGTAGAAAATTTTATGGATAGAAGTGTTTAGTTTTTTAAAAAAGAGGGTGACATTTAGTAATTAAATTATATTTATATATATATCAAAAAAGTAAAATTAATAGAATTTCAGTTCGGTTTTTCGGTTAACCGTTAGAAACGGTTTGATTCGATTATTTTGAGACCAAAAATTAAAACCGAACCATTTGGTTTTTCAGTTTTCGGTTTTTCTTTCGGGTTTGGTTTTTCGGTTTTTTCCCGGCTTCCGGTTTGGCTTTTGTTTACCCATAGTGCCTTTGGTTTGGCTAACCCATGAAAGTTCCAACTTATAATCCTTATTCCTGTTGGCAGACCCGGACATTAAGGCCTTCACTTCGCCTTTTGTCTCGGATTCCGTAGGGGCTTTTATCATGTTATACTCGGGCTCATATGATTTTCGTGTAGCTCACCAGTTTTTTTTGGCTGTTTGTCAATGTTCATTACTTTGGGTTCCTCATGGAATAAAGGGGTGTTTATGTTCATTTTAAGGAATGAGAATAAAAATGAAAATGAGAAAGTAGGAGAATGGAAATAGAAATAAGCATTACATTAATGTTGTTTGGTTAACTCAATATAATCGTTGAAGATTTGTTTTATAATAATACAAATATGTTTTGTCAACTTAAAAATACAAAAGATGTTCCTAAACATATAGAGATGGAGCGGCATATGGGAAGACATTTGAACCTACAGTTGTGTAGGGGTGAACCCATTTAGTTATTGCTGAGACGCGTCTTGTGCACCAACTCAATCGTTTATTGCAAGAGAAAAAAAGGTCACCAAAGAGATGCACCCATGTAATTTTGAGTGTGCTCTCAAATATTTGAAAACGAAAACTATAGCAACAAATTGGTTGTAGTCACTTTGTTAAGGCATCTCCCTTTGCTATTTAAGGTTCAAGCCTTGTATGCCTCATTAACCATAGAGATTAAATCGAAAATTTTAACAATACTCATCTAAATAATTATTTTTGTTCTTAGTTTTGAGTTTTTACATTAGTCTTTACCAAAAAAACCAAAATATTGTCTCGAAATCAAATAAAAAACTGAATTCTTCTTTTGAAATCAATAAAAAGAAAGCCGAAAAATGATCTACAATCAACAAAAAAGCAAAAAAAAAAAAAAAAAGCCCCTAAATCAATCATAAAAAAACTTGAAAATCCTTGAAATTTTAACAATACTCATCTAAATAATGAATTTTGTTCTCACTTTTGGGTTTTTATATTAGTCTTTACCAAAAACAATCTCAAAAATCAAACAAAAAACCGAATTCTTCTCTTGAAATAAATAAATAAATACCTGTAAAATTATTTAGAATCAACTAAAAAGCCTAAAAAAACACCCAAAATCAATCAAAAAAACTTTAAAAAATCTTCGAAATCAATCAAAAACTTTTAAAATGCCTTGAAATCAACAAAAAAATTGCATATAGACCGAATTCGACTTAAAATACATCACTACTTTACAGACATTTAAAAATACATTCAGTCGACAAAATTTTTACATCCAACACTACATTTTTTATTATTGTTCTTTATCCTGAATACTCCCAACCAAACTCTTCTAAAGTTCTTATTCTTTACGATTTGTATATTATAATTTATTCAAAAAGTTCATATAAAAACCCTTAATTTAAATGCTAAAAGTGTGGAAGTAGTTATAGCTAGTACATATTATTTACCAAAAATAGTTATATTTTCTCGTGATTGAAGTTTTCCTGCATGTTTCTTTTCACTTAAAGTCGCAATGATTAACTTCATAAATACTTTAATTAACACACTTATTTATTAATTAAATATTAAAGTTATAATTTTAGTTGACAAAGTACACCAATCTTCTTGGTAAAAATGGACAATTTTAGTTTTATATAATCTTCCAAATCCATTCCTATCCGATGTAATTTTCTATTATATTGATTTTTAAATCAATATTCAGTGCTTTAATAAATAACATTATATGAAAAACTAGTTGGTTTTGATCAAATATAATGAGAACAATTCCAAATTAAATATTTGTTACAAACTACAATAATATAAGGTTATGTTTGGCAAACTAGCTAATAAACTAGCTGGTAGCTGATAGCTTATAAGCTAGCTTATGAACAAATTATGTTTGGCAAAAACTAGTTTATGAATATGTAAAATAACCAAATAATGTATCTTTAAATTTAATAATTAATATTAATAAGAGTATAATTGGAAAAAACTACAAAAAGTTTTCAAAAAATTGCTCAAAGTATTCAAAATGCTAACTTATAATAAGCTAGTTTATAGTACATGTTTGGATGAACTAGCTTATAAGGTAGCTTATTTCAAAATAATTCACTTTGTAAAAGCAAATGTTTTAAGGTTAGGTCTTTACATGCTTCTCATGCATGACAATTGTTTATGCACTTATTTCTCGTTGTTTATGAAGGTACACGTAAAACACTCAAATGTATATATATATATAACACACATATAAAGAATTAGAATACGCATTTAGAAAACGTATTTAGATGAAATGGTGAAGTTTTTTTTCCATTTAAAAAGAATTAGAATACGCATTTAGAAAATTTGTAGAAAACTACTAAAATCAGTTTTTTAATTTACATGGAAGTAAGAAAACAGAAATTTTCATTTTATTGGGAAACTTTTAAAAACCAAATAAAGCAAACGCGTTTTTTAAATTTTCATTTTTTGAAAAATTTATTGGAAAACTAGAAAAAATTTCACAACCAAACGCACCGTGACTATTTTAGAAATAAGAGAAACCTTGTTAGTGTATAAAATCATATATGATTCATACGACTTTAAGTCACGTTCAAAGTCGTTTACCTGCAGTTTTATTTCTCCTTTAGGGTAAAGTTACATATGATTTTTTTATATAAACAGAGTTTTTCTAGTTTATTTAAATAGTTAGTGTTCTTATTTGAACTTTTTTCCCTCTTTATATATGTGATATTTTCATATATATTTGTCAAACAATGTTAACTTTTTTAGTTTTTCACATTGAATTTTACATTCACTATGTAAACAAAAGAAGTTTCACATAATTTTCTCCGTAAGGTGAACACAAACTTATAAAACGCTAGCTGCATTAAATCATAGTTTTTGTTGAAAGAAAATTAACCAAAAAATATTTTAGATAGGTCCTCATAGGTTTGTAGACTTTGTGATTCCTAATGATTATCGTGATATATATATATATATATGGAAAAGTTCAAATAAAAACTTATTTTTTATTGTGAACGTGAGGGTCACTAAAATTACGGTACGTGACAATATTCACTCTGAATATCATGCATTATTCAGAGTGAATATTGTCACACGACGCGATTAATGGTTCTTACGTTCACAACCAAAATTGAATATACATACATAGGGGCAGGTTCAAATGCATGTGAACCACTTTTTGGTTGTGAGCGTGAAGACAACCGAGAGCCGGACACGTGGCGGATGACTAGGCGCCACGTCAGGTCCACGGTGGATGACTAGGCGCGATTCATGGGAGGGCGTTGAATTAAAGAGGGGACCACACTCAAAGCCGCCACGTGTCGCGTTCTCGGTTGTCCTGACGTTCACAGCCAAAAAAGTGGTTCACATTTGAACTTTCCTCTACATATATGTATATATATACACCTGTGCGTAATTGCGGTGCAAAGTTTTTCAAATCTGAAATTATAGTGGTATAATTTATTTAAAAAATTTTAATAAACGTCTTTTAGTTAATCTATTATTTTGTATATTTAATGTGATAAATGCGAAAAATAAAAAAATAAAAACGTAAGACACTATGAAATATATTACTTCTTATATATTCTTAATATTTAATAATAAGATTAACAAAATATTCAATATTGGAGTTATTTTGAAGGTATTGATGCGGCGATTATAATTATATAAATTGTAAAAAAATAAACGTAATTTTAGTACATTTTAGTTCATACTATACGATTATTTATGTTATATGATAAAATGTGTAAAATAAATAATGAAAAATAAAGGGATTAAAAGTAAATAAATAACTAATTATATGGGTATTAAGTAAAAAATAGGAGATTAAAAGTAAAATAAATAAATAAAAAGTAAGAGATAAATAGGAGGAAACATGTCAATCAGATAAGTCTAAATGAATCAAATGTGTAAAACGCGTCCAGATACATGTTTAGGCGGGAAAATCATGTAACCGACTCACCAGACGATGGCACGTGACAACCCGTAAGTTTAAATGAACCGAAGGTGTAAAACGTGTCCAGATACATGTTTAGGCGGAAAAATCCTATATATGTGTTACAAACCATGTAATTCCAATGTTTTAAAAGCAGGTTGAACCAGGAACCGGTGAAAGGACCGGGTCAAATGCGACCGGTTCTATGGCTTTTTAAGGATTGGATTGAACCGGCCGGTTTAGTGGTTGAACTGATGGATCGAACCGGTAAAAATCGGTTGACCCGGTTTAAAAAAAATACGTGAAAAACTTGTTATTATTTATTTAATGTTTTTGGATTAATGTAGAACTTATTGTAATGTGTATTTTTAATGTTTTTTAACTTGTAGATATCAAATTGTTGGTTTTATATATATATATATATATAGGGGAAGTATCCGTTGCAACCACCTAGATTGTGCAAGCTATACAAACCTAATCTTAACCATTGATTTTCTATTTATTTCCATTGATTTTGTGTATCCCTAATTTTTAGGCAGTTTTTTTCAAATGTGGTTGAGATAATTTAGGAACTTAATTAATCTACACCATTGATCATGTATATGTGTGGTTGAGATTGGTTTGTATAGTTTGCACAATCTAGGTGGTTTGCAACGGATACGACCCTATATATATATATGAATGTAGGAAAATGAAGAATATATTAATATGCTTGGAAACGGTTGAATCAGTAGTTGAACCGCTTGAACCGAGAACCGGTCATCATACCGGTTCAACTAAAAAACCGGTTTTTAAAATATTGTGTAATTCTAACAAACTATGCATATCATTAGGCTAAGCGTACTGAGGGTCTTTTTTGGGCGGGTTGAAACCCGCCGGCTTCAACAAGCTTGGCGGGTTGGGATACGCGAGAAGAGGGTTGGGCGGGCTGCAGCCTTGGCGGGTTGGAGAAACCGCAGAGGGTTGCGTGAGTTGTGTGTGTTGTATGTGTTGTGTAAGAGGGTTGAGAGGGTTGGGGTACGGGTTGTAGAGGGTTGCAGAGGGTTAAGAGAGGGTTGAAGAAAAGCTGATGTGTCTGATGATGTGGCAGTTAGGTTGGGAGTGTTGGGAGGGTTGGGGTACTGATAGGCCTTATATTATAAAATAATAGCAATATTTAAAGACAATTATTATAGTTCTAAATTTGACTGAGATACAAATGAAAGATGATAATATTAATTCATTATGATCATAACTTTAAATTTGAAAACAAAATCAAATCAAATATTTATTAGATAAACGGCTTTGAATGATTTGTATAGTTAGTTAAAACTACGTTGATAATTTGAAAACCCACGATATTATAAGAATTAGTGCATCATTGTGGTACTGTTTTACATGATCTTTTTTCTATTGAAAACTAGGATTTAGGTAGTGATACTAATTTATTTATTTCACAATTTATTTGTTTCACATGTATCTTTTTCCAAAAGTGAAACTCTTTTATGTATTCGTGAAACAAAAATATACGTAAAAAAAATTACATTATGAACCAAATACACATGTAACAAACACATTATAAATATATACTAGTTAAGGTTCATGGGGGAAGTAGCTAGTTAATCCTTCTACCTTAGGTTAAAATCAGTCGCTTTCAGATTTTGGCCACTTGAGATTAACTCAGGACAGCATGCTTTAGTTGTCGGTGAACCTTGTCGGGATTAGTCGAGGCAAAGCCTCAGATACCCTTCCAAAAAAACTTTATTTAATAATTTTTTATTAATGAAAATATATTATTTTTTATAGTTCTTATATAAACTAACCCTATATATAGGGGTAATGAATTAAAGATAGAAGGATAGGGGCCTATATGTGATGCAAGAAAATGTCATACGGAAAGAGTGAAAAGCCTAAGCCAAAGGTTGAAGCCAAAAAATTGACATGGAAAGAGAAGAAGAAACTGGCAGATGATGAAGAAGAATCCATTTCAAAACTCATCAAAGAGCATACAAGTTGGGTATGTTGTATTTGTATATGTATAGTATTTTCTTTTACAAATCCAATAATTAGTTAACACTTACAAACTGAGTTTGATATATAAACAACACGTTTAAAAATTAATGTTTATATAATATCGTTTCATATATAAAATATTCTAGGTTGTTTTTTTCATACGCAAAAGAGTCTTGAATATTTGACATATGACATAACATGTTAGTTCATTAGGAGGATATATATATATATAGGAATAAATGTGTGATACGAATAATTTATGGCACATATCACTTGTAGATACTAAAAATTATACATACTATAAACGAATGCAAATAAACATACAACTTAATTACGGGGAATGCACTCTTCGTCCCTCATCCCCACCCACTGTCTTAACAGGTTACGAGTAAGGAATCCCATCAAACGTTGTGTTGACAATTATCCCCCCTCTCCACAAACACACATATTTATCTACATTTGTATTTAACTTCAATAATCTGTACCATGTTCAGTTCATAGTTCATACTATATCAGTATTTGTATTATATAATAAATATGTATTATTTGATAGACTACAATGATCGAACAAATGGACAGCCAACAACTTAGCTTGTATTTGAAAGAAATACCTCAAAATTCGAAGGCTACTCACAAGCATGAAAAGCTTGAGCCTAACAAAAGGGTAAGCAATCCTTTTATTTTTCTAGTAACTAAAAATAACATCTTCTATTTCAAGTTTAATTTCTTTTTTCATTTAAAACTTTATAATAAAATAAATTAATTAAATTTAAATCTCGCATTATAAACAGTAACCAAAAAACATCATTGAATATTTATGGGGCTTTGTTGATAATATTTTCAGGTAAAAAGGGTCGAGAAGGACAATAATCCGATCATGTCAGCAGTATGGAAATTCCATAAAAAAGAGGACTTATGATATTTATATAATAAAAGCACTTGTTATATCACATGTTTTGTCACTTGCCATTTGGTGTTTAATTAATTAATTATTTATTTATTGTTAATTGTGGGTGCGGACTGGTTTTGTACACTTATCTTAACTAATTATATGGAAGTATGGAACCGCAAAGAGAACAAGATGGAAAATCCCCTACGGCAATAGTTGCATGATGAGAGTAGAACCGGTGACTTAACGGGTGGCGTCCCAAAGGCTCAAATCAGTTGAGCTAAACCCGAATTAAGTGTTCATTCGGAAGAATATAGATTACTTTTATTTTAGAGTAATGTGTTACCATAAATTGTCATGCACTAAGCTTTGATAATCTAATAATTACAAGCTTTGAGAATCTAATAATTACGCCTTTTCTTTACTTTTCGAATTATACGATGCGTCTTTTCTTCAGAAGCATGCATACATAAACTTCGTGTCCAGAGTGTTAGAAGAAGAAAAAAAAGTTTTATGCCGGCTTTAAATCCAAAAACACACTTGAGGCCAAATAATTTGGAAGATGCATGTAGGTCGGTGTCTTCGTATCTAGGAAGCTTCTTTTGATATATTACTTGCCTAAAATGGAGTGTATGTGAACAAAAAGTTGATTGTAGAAGTATGTTGTGTTCAAGAGGACAGAGTTATTATTGTCACACGGATTAGATATTCAATTTGTAAAGATCTAGTGTTGTTAAGCATACACATAAGAAACCGACAAACTATGGTAATATAAATCAAAGATTGAAGTAGAGCATTGACATCGGAAAGGTATGCTTCGATTACGAACAGATTTATGCTCAGAACAACATTTATCATGGGCTTCAATTTAATCTTCCTATTTTTCTATATTTAGGTTTATTTTGGTGCACATCTTATAATAGTGAGGTCATGGTCATGGATACTACACAATGTTCTATATAGAACATTACTTGTAAATATATACATTTTTTTATCAACTTGAGAACACTAGATAAGTATCTGTGTGTGTACCTGGGTGTGTTGCATAGGAAAGTACATATCAATTATCCGATAGTAACAAATTGTATTAATAGGTCAAACAATTGAAAAAGATTCATTCGATAGTGGGTCTTCAAACTCATAACACTAGTGGCCCGCACCGCGCGTTGCGCGGTGTTCAAAAAATAACATAAAATATTGTTTATTAGTTATATTTAATAAGTTTCATTCGTTTATTCTATGTAAACACGTCTTTGTTTATATGATATACATTTTGGATTAGATATACTCTACCATCAATCATCCTATCAATTATGTACTTTGTGTTATTTTTGGCATAACTGAATGATATTGTCTAAATAAATCAATGACAAATGACAATAAACATGTTTGTCGTTTGAGTGATTATATACTTGATATAGATTGGATTAGCTTATAGATTACTACTAAATGGAATACTATTCGATCACGAAAATAAGAATAACATTGAAACTGTAAGTAGTGATTTGAAAGACTTAAAAAACGAAATGAAACTATATGGCATAAAGTCCGCTTTCAATAATCCAACTGAATACCACAATTGAAATGTGCAACTTGCATTATAATTAACTTCAATGTTCTGCATCTGAAAGCAAAAATATTGATTGTATGTTATTTCGGCACCGCGGTTTGCGCGGTGGTATTATTTTTTATTTTAAAAAGTATTGTTAAGCTTAAATAAAATATTGAAGTTAATTTGGCCGATAATCATGTATTAGGTATTAAAAATAATGTGTATCAATATTCAATTTTATATGAATCCACCTTATCATCCTTAATTTGTTTTTCATTATATATAATTAATAAGTTATAACTAAAACTTAGAAAACAAATATATGATTCCGTCGATTATAATCATGACGTTTATTATGCAAATTGTTTTGTGAGAAAGATTTCATACAAATGTGACGTTCTCTTACCTACTTTTGTATAATTGCGAGATATTTTTTTATTTTGTTTATAATTATTGTAATGTACTCGTTTTGCAACTTTAGGGGAAAAAAACTTCTTGAAACCCCTTTTTGACCTGTGTTACATGAAAAAAAAACATTAGTTGTCAATATTGTGATCACTCGACAGCGATTGTTAATTTTTCATCAGACATGTTTGAGTTTTTTCGATCTTTTTATGATTGTTTCATTATATTTTGGTTAGTCCATAAAATTCATGAAAAGAAGACTGTTTTATTAAATTTATGTAAATAAAATTATTATATTTATTCAAATTTAACTTACATATTTAGTTTGATTTTGTTGGGTTTTTGTGGGTATCCTCGGATCAAACTGACTCGAGGATTATCTCAGATCTATCAAAACCTCGCTGGTTCGATATATCTTGTGGGTTTAAAACAAACTGTTGAAACCCACGTGATCAGAAACTCGCTGTTTCGATCAAAATATGCGGAAGCGATAAAAGCTAAAAAACCCATTAAAGCCTAATGATCTTAATCGTTTGTAGCTCTAAACCTAAAGGATTAGGTTAGATTAATTTACCTGGATTGCTTGAGACTTAGTCCACCGGTGATCGACCAACGAACGTTCCTCTAGCAGAACTTTGCGAAACCCGAACTAAAACTGGAATCCGACCCGGGGAGGGGGTGTGATCGGCGCCGGTGGAGAGAGAGAGGAGAGAGAGGAAACTGAGAACTGGTTTTTCTTAACTGAAAGCTTATAATTTTTCCTTAACCCATAGGCTTTATTTATATGGAGGAAAAATACAGTTTGTATGGAATCCAGTTTCCTTATGATAATTATCTCGAATCCTTTCCTTATTTAATTAGCTGGAAAAGAATTTGCATACGATAATTATAATTTATATATTTATCTAATATATAAAATCTTTATTAATTAATTATTATATATTCATTTATCCTAATAAATATATAATATCCTAATTAATTAATAACCCTCCAACTTTGGTAATTCTGACTGAAATTACCCAACTGATTTATAATACACTATTATAAATCCTAACTCTCCATTTCGGGGTTTCTACTGACTTGTTCGACTTATAGGTCCTCACAGGTGTGACCCTCAAGTGTCTTGTAACATTGGATGTGTAATCACTTGGTTTGTCAACTCTGCACATAATTCCTAACAGACTCCCACTTGTGCAAGTTGGCAATACCACCTTTGATTATACGGACCTAAGGAGGCCCCTAGACAGGCACTTAGGCTGACCAGGTTACAAGAACTCTTATACCCAGATATGGTGATATAAACATTCCGTGAGGAATTGGTATCTATGAAACTACTGTTCATTGATTGGGTATATCTTGGCTTTTCCCTTTGCATCGCGATATTTCATCTATGAGTATGAGCTTGGAAAGTGTCAACTCTAAATACTCAAGATTCTGTTCTCTTGATTATCTGACTTTCACTGATAGGTAAACGACAAAGAACTAATCAGTTCGTTTGGGCATGGCCATGCACTTCATCAGTATACTTAGTCAGTCAAGATGGGCCCAGAAATATCTCTCTTCTGAGAAGAGGTGCAAATCCCATCTTGCATATCTGCCTTTGACACCACGGCTTCCGCTGAATCTAGTTACACCCTTTATAGCCACCCTGTTACGGCGTAGCGGTTGAGTGCACTAAGAATCCAGTAGTCCTCATGATATCAAATCAGATACCTCAGGTGATAGGGACAACCACTGTGAGATTTACTTATGACTGTTTCCAAGAAGTAATCTCAACCGCGGATCACGTCCGATATTTGCTACTCTATCAAATATATGTGCAACTTTTAGTCTACAACACTTGTAGCTGTTATTCAGCAACTGATCATAACTACCTAAAAGTTCACAATGACTTTAACACCTTATCATGCTCCCACATTGATAAGTCGTCACGGACAGATTTTGAATGAAAACTGGAAACTAGTTTCATTCCTGGATTAATTAAAAACATGCAAAAATGTGAAAGTGATAAAGAAATCAATCTTGTATAGTCCATGTTACACGCTGTAATAATAACAAGATTGAACGTCTTTTCTTTAATAACTTTCATAGTGTCTATTTAACATTTGTTAAATACTGATCTAAAATGAAGTATCACCTACCTTCAATTTTAAACCCTTTGACTAAAGTTTACCATTTTAATCAAAGTGATAACCAAAAACACAAGTCTGCTTACTTGTATCTGCTAATTATTGTTTTGCAAACACTTCTTATAACAATAATTAGACTTTTATCATATTCCATGAACTCGGAGACCTGGACTAACTTCCAGTTCCTGAATATGTAAAACTGCAACTTTCCTTAGTTGCTGTGTAGATGAATGATTTCTACCTGAAATCTGATTCCATTTGCAATCCTGGCAAATCTACTGGAATGCTATATGTTTTAATCCAACACTATAATTATTGATTTAAGTCAGTTACGACCTTTGTTTCATGGGTCTTGAAACTTTTATCCTTTTAACTAAAAAGGGTAAATTATATCTTATGAATTCTTATCCTACCTGGATTTATGAATTCCGAGATATATCAATAATTATATCTTTTATTCTTTTATCTCAGACTAGATAGAGAATAAATTGGGCTCCCACTTACTTGCATAAAAACTAACTATTACTCAAAATTTACTATTGACTTAGTCAAAACTTTGATTTAGTCAATCCTAATTTCAAGTAATGAACTATGAGAATTTTCCCTTTTATGAAACTTAACTGGATTCGGTCAAATCCTAATTCCAAACCTTGGAATCTTTCTAGTTTCATAAATACTGTTATTAACGCTATCTGAGTTAATATCTTAAATTCTCTTTTTAAAACATTTGAATAAAACTTGATCAAACTTGATTAGTTAATACTGAGAATTTCCTTTTATAAAACTTATCTGGATTTGTTCAAATCCTAATTCCAGAACTTGGAGTCTTTCTAGTTTTATAAATGCTGTTATTAACACTATCTGTGTTAATATCTTAAATTCTCTATTTTCAGATCACAAAACTGTTATTCATAAATGTTTTATTCTCAAAACACATTTCTATAGAATCTCGTGTGTTTTGATAGTTTTTATACAGATTACTTCAATTTCATTAAAGTAATTATAACAAGCATCAACAACTAGGATCATACAAACACTAAGCACAATCAGATATTTGTCAAGACAATAACTTTTGGAAAAATAAAACCATCGAATTATAAAATATAATTATCCAAACATTGTTTAAAACATAAACCCCCAAAAAAAACTGTTTTAAAACCACAAATTCAAAAATGTCTTGACTTAAATTATCTCGTGTTTTGATCCTCGGCAACTCCTGGGCACTCCACTTCATTTCTGATTTCCTGCAATAATCATTTGCTCTAGGTATCAGTATACTTGTAAGCCAACAAGTAAGAAGTGTCAAATCAAAGCAATCATAAATTTTCTGAGGTTTACATACCTGCTTCATGACGCTTAGGGCAGTTTTGCCTCCAATGACCGATCTCATTGCATATGAAGCAGCGATTCTCGGTCCTAGCTTTGTTTGGCTTAACCTTCTTGCCCTTGCCCTTGCCCTTGCCTTTCTTGGGTGCACTCTGGATGGCCTGAACTGGTCCTTTTCCCTTGCTGGTGCTAGCATGCCCATTTTTCTTTTTAACCCCTCCGTCTTTTACCATCAAGACATCCTTTGTCTTGTTCTTGTTCCCCATATTTAATTCAGCTGTCTTAAGCATGGAGTGCAATTCTGCTATTGTCTTCTCCATGTTGTTCATGTTATAGTTGACTACAAAGGGCCTGTAGTCTTCTGACAGTGAATTAAGTATGGTGTCAGTTGCTAGCTGCAACGGAACGGGATGACCCAGCCTTTCCAGATGATCTAAGTGCCGTTTCATTTTCATGACATGGTCACTTACTGATGTCCCTTTGACCATCTTGCATTCATTGAATGCTTTGGTGGCATCGTAGCGTTCTGTACGAGCCTGAGTCTGAAACATGTCCCTCAGCTGGCGGATCATGTCGTAAGCATTCGTGTTTATGAGCCCTGCTTGCAGATCTGGGCTCATAGTTGCTAACATCAGACAGGCAACATCAAGGAGATCATCTGAGTGCTTCTTGTGGGCATTTCTGGCAGCAGCCGGAGCGTTTGCCGGAGGTGCCTCCCCAAGTGGCTCTTCAAGCACATACCACTTTCTTTCATGTCTGAGCACAATCATCAGATTGCGCTCCCAGTCAAGAAAGTTAGAGCCGGTCAACTTATCCTTTTCCAGGATAGAGCGGAGGGAAAGATTGTTAGTGCTGGTAACAGTGCTTGCCATCTACACAAAATAAAATTTTTGGTCTTAGCAACTGTAAATAGACTAATTTCCAATAAAATATCAATAAACCCTTAAATGATCAATTTATTGGACTAGGATCCTTATTTCATACGTCCTGATGTGCGTAATGTTCTTGCTCCACCAGAACCGTATTTATTTCGGTAGGTAAGGACTTTTACCAATCATATCTAACTGACATGACTCCTAGATCTTTTCGGGACCATGGCAACTACCTGTGCATGTTTTAGTCCCTCTTAGTGCTTTTTGGCCCGGTACCACCCGGTGAACATTATAGAACCAAAACAGATCTCACCATTTTGGGGACCTGATTACTATACTCTGGCCGGTACCACCCGGAGATAATTCGCAGAGTTATGTAACCCCTTCAGCTTCAGTTTGAACACAGACGTCGAATGTGTGATCACTTACAACGCCTATGTACTTTACGCCGAAGGTGCCCCTAGATGGGTTGCACTACTGATCTATGATTTTCGGGGTTTTGAAAAACTTTATTTCCAGGATTTTGGAAAAACTGATTGTTTATAAAGGCTACTTGTGTTTTAAACTAACTGTTTGAAACATACATGTAATTTTAAAACTAACTGTTCTAAAATCACTGGCTAATTAAAACTAGCTGTTTTAATAGCACACCTAGTTGATTAAAACTAACTGTTTTTATCAACTTAACCTTTTATATAAAACAATCATCTATATGTTGTTATAAAGAGCAATTAATATTCTAAACTAACTGTTTTAAATATTCATATTATTTTAAACCTACTGTTTAAAACATCGGTCAATTGAAATCAACTGATTTAAAGTGTACTGGTTGATTGAAACTACCTGTTTCGATAACCTTTCCGGCTGACAAAAGCTAACTGTTTTGTCAATTTTGCTCTTTTATAACAATACACTAGGTTTTATTAAAGTGCTTTACTTTAAAGGTTTTCGATTGAAAAGTTAATAAAACCTAATTCCTTCTTGTTTTAAAAAATTCCTTTTAAAATCCCTCCCTTCTACTTCACCACCTGCAACCTCTATCTTCAACCTCGAAATCTCCATCTCAACCATCTAACCACCCTGAACTCTCTCTTACACACAAAGCAATACCCACCATCTCCGATCGGAATCAACACAGAGAAACACGTACACACACAACACCTACCACCGTGAAAGCCTCCACCTCCATAAACCTACGACATTCCGGCGAGAAGTAGACGACGCTCCGACATCGTCTCCGACGACCCTGCACATTCCGACGAGATGGGATTTCGCCTGCACATTCCGGTGAGAAGTAGACGACACTCCGAGATGGGATTTCAACGGTAACACACATGCTACGGAAGGTGATGTGAGGCCGGTGAGGAGCAGAACCGCTAAAACGAGAAAAGACAGGTGGCGGTGATGTGTGTGTGCTCGCCGGAGAAAGGTGATGGTGGTGGCGTGTGTGTGTTCGTTTGCCGGAAAAAGGTGGTGGCGGTCTGTTTGTGCGAGTTTTCGACGGAGAAAGGTGGGTGTGGGGTGTGGGTTTCCGATGCTCAGTTGGATGTATTATTTGGGGAAGATGAATAGTACACACACAATATCACATAAATATACACATATATATAGACACTATACACACACAACATAATATTATATTATTTTAACTTGATTGGATTTATTAAAAAAACAAAAAGTATTATCAAAAACTTGAAAAGACAATAATGCCCACAGAGTTAACGGACTTAGTTGACGGCTCTTTGGTCCAGGGACCAAATCCAATAAAAAATGTAAACCACGGGGACCAAATCCATAATTAATGAAGTTTAGGGACCAAATCCATAAAAACCATCAAACCACAGGGACCAAATCCGTAATTTACTCTAAAATATATTATTAACAAATTGAATTAAGAAACACAAATAAATTATCTACTAAAAAGCCACAAAAATCATACTTTAGAACCATTTTAGGGATAAAAACAAAAATAATAAATTGAATTAAAAAACACAAATAACCCATCTCCTAAAAAGCCCATAAAAATCATACTTTAGTATTTGATTGTTACTATTAGAAGTGAAACATTGTCAAGCAAAAAACAAATTTTCAATAAAACACATACATAAACATCAACAACAATATATAATTTGTAGAAAACATGAAACAAAATATAAAACTTATTACCTAAAAAATGTGTAGAAGAAAGACTTGAACAATTTGATGGATATGTTTGATGTAAGTAGTTGGCATATATATATATAGTGTAACATGTATTTAATGATTTATGGATGGTAAATGAAAAGTTTGAAGGAAAAATGAAAAGATTGATAACTTATGTATGAAATAATGACCCTAATAATGAAAGACATTATTATATTAATTAAAAGTATTAAAAATACAAAAAAAAATACAAAATTTGAAAAAAAAAGATAAATATGATTCATGGCTTTTGAAGATGCCACCTAGGATCTCCAACATCCTACTTTTATATATATATATATAGATTTGAGTTCATTTTGAAAGTTTTGATTTGACGATTATAATCGTATAATTTGTCTAAAAGTAATTCAAAAATTCTTGAAATTAATTATAATAGTCTCTTTATATAATAGTATAGATTTAGATATCGATAGTATAGATCAAGAATAACCGAATAAACTTTTTATAAGATGGTGTAGATATAGGTATAAATTATAGACAATGGTGTAAAATGAAAATTGCGAATGCAAAAAATTACAAAATAAATTAATTTGTATGTATCCTTGATATTAAAAAAAATACGATTAAATCAAAAAATATTCAATATTAAACTCATTTGAAGGTATAGTCGAGACAATTATAATAATATAATTTGCTAAAAAACAAAAAATTTAATACATTTTATTTCACATATAGTATTTATGTTAATATGAGAATGATGTAAATTGAAAAATGAAAAAGGAGAGAATTTAAAATAATTTAATTAACTATTTATAAGATTATAGAGTATAAGTTATAAATTAAAAAAATGATGACCGGTGATTAGACTAGTAAGAGCGGTATGGAGAGCGGCACGGCACCCGGATGCCGGCTTGGAAGACCACCCACCCCACCCCACCCTCTCTCTCATTTGTCTCTATCTCTTTCTTCTTTTCTTTTTTTTTTCCTTTTTTATTAATTAAAATGTAAATAGCAAGAAGCTGGTACCACTGAGGATGAATTAGTATGGATTCGTAAGGTGTTGGTAAGATAGTTGAAAGCTGATGTGGCGCTGAGGTGGCAGCTGGTACCATTGATACCAACCTTCACCGTTGTGGATGGCCTGAGGCCATCCTTTATGGTGCAGGTCATACCCCTCCTACAGACTGCCACATCAGCTTTACCACTACCCTACCAACACCATACCTTTCATCTACTATGGTACCCCTCATTAATTAATTGATTAAAAAAAAGAAAAAAAAGGTAGAGAGAGAGAGAAGAGACCGGCACCCAGGTACCGTCCCTATTCCCTGCCGGTTGTGTACCGCCCACACAAGGTGGTGTTGCGTCAGTAAAGCAAGGGTACCGATCTCCTAATGGTAACCATTGCGGATGGCCTAATGGCATAACCTACATTGGCAACACATTAAACGAAATGGTCTCACATCAAAGGAAATAGGTAAGAGATAAAAGGGGAGGAAATTAGGGAGCAAAAGAAGTTCTTGAACGTGAAGAACTCAAAGAATTCAAGGAGTATAAAACGTCTTACTTTTCCTCCACATTTTTTTATTAGAAAGCCGTGTACATCCATGTGGTTGATAAAGGCCTCTACGTAAACACTTTATCCACATTTCATATATTTGATTAAGGTGATGCTCTGATTTCTTTTTCTTTAGGATGGATCATATGGAAAATATTCAAAATTAATTTCATTAGCCAAATGAGTAAAGCTAGATTCCCCATGAATACCAGCACTATTTGATACGCGTGTTGATACTTTCCTTTTGAAAAAATATTTCTATTTTCTAATAAAATAAATAGATGCTTAGCTAAATTACAGTTTGAGGAATTATCATTGAGTCTGTTCAATGATCATTCTGAATGTTCAAGTTTCGAATCATTAATGTTCCATCAGGGACAACGAAATCACTGAGTCTGTTTAAGTGATAGCCAAAACTTATTCCACAACGAAGCATCTCCTTGAAGACAAATAAGTCAAACTACAAGAACCATCAGCTACGTCGAAGAATTAGCTAATGACAGAGACAACCTAAAGACGGATTTAGTGATAGCCGCTTGTCTACTCATGCTGGAAATTTGAAGAACTCAAGATACAACGACCGCTGTCCTCCTTAAGGCTCAGCGATCTCAGCTCACTCACCAGTATCTTGTTGTCAAAGATTTCCTCTTATTATTTATGCACAAAAGGATTAACTGTCTTTCTGACACTAGTACAAAATAGATTGTCACTTTACTATTCCATCCGTACTTATCAGTCCATAAGGCAACTGTTCACTGTAGACTCTAGTTGTTTTTGGCGCATGGGTATTAGTTTATAGTAAATAGTGTAAGGACCACCAATGACAACATTGTAAAAGTGGTTCTGCCATGCATTAAATGCATGAGATATATATGAGCGTAGAGTGTGTTCTTTAAACATATCTCTTCTTCATCTCCATATCCAAAATCCTTCCTTCCCTCTATTTTCTTCTAAGTTCTTTCTTACGCTTCTTACTCACTAAGTGCATTGGTGAAAGCATAGAAACTTAAGATTATTTTTAGATTAGTGATAACACCCAAATTATACATGTTTTGGTCGTACTTAATTGTTTGATTTTACTCCATTTCTCACTCATTTCTAATCTAATTACTCACATTTTGGGCTGATTCACACTTTTGTAGGTTTTGGAGGCCTTGGAACGGAAAAGTACGAAAAAAGGCAAAAAAGCGTGGAAATTGGACAAAGTCAACTCAGTAAGCATTTCGCATCCGCGAAGATTTAAGTCTAGCGCCGCGAAGTGTGTAATTTCTAGAATGTTCATGTTTTTCACTGACTTCGCGTTGGCTTTGAAGATTCTCGCGCCGCGAAGTAGACAAAGACCCTTGACGGAAGATTCCAGAACTTGCCAAAAAAGGAAAAAATAGGGTTGAATAAGTGTCTCGCGATCGCGAGGCGCCGCGAGACTGCCGCCTCGCGATCGCGAAACGAGCTCCGAATTGCCTTTTAAATACTGGCCTACTCCTTCAGTCCAAGAATCATCTTTGATCATCACCAATCAATCAGTGGTTATAGTTTTTCATATTTTCTTAGTGTGATTAGTGAGAGAGAGAGAGAGAGAGAGAGTTGTGCCGACACGACACGGAGTTTGGTTCTCGATCATCTGTTGCTGTACGGTCGGTATAATGTCTGTCTTTATTACTGATTTTGCTGTTTTAGTTATGATTAGTGAGTAATTCTTTTAGTGGTACTTATTGTGGTAGATGAACCTTGTGGATGATGTTTTAATGATTTAATTGTTTAATGGTTTGTTATTGGTTTGTTGAGTGTGATTTTATGGTTCCGGTTTGATTCGTATTGTATGGATATTTGAATTCGTTGGTTGGGTGTATCTGTTTGACCTAGATAGATAGACTCCGATAGGTTAATCAACCTTTCTTGACCTTCCCTTCGGAAACCCGGAGAGTTGTGTTAGGTGGTTAGCTCGGACCGAGAGCAGCCAGATAGTAGAATTCCGTGCAATAGTGATAGAATTGGGTGACTGGTACTAGACTGTCTGACAATCAGTTTATGTATTAGGGCTAGGAAGACCAACCTAGTTGACAGCCATAATGATCGCATGTTAGGGTGTCCCAGACTTAAATTCCTACAATAACCAATACAACCATACCTTTGGCAAAGTTTGAATCATCCACTTGGGGAGTCGGTATTACCATGATAAGTACTATTGTTTTCCTTATAAAGTTTAACTCATCTTCTTTTTGTTTCCTAGTTAGTTAATTAATTATTTATTCGTCTTTTAGTTAATTAAATCATTTTCCTAAAAACCTCCCATAGCTCTAGATTAATTAAACTAGTTAGGATTATTAGTTTATATAACTTGACCGTTCCCAGTGGTAGATACGATACCTGGACTTTCCTACACTATATTACTCGCGATCAGGTACGCTTGCCTGTAAATGTGGTAATTGTGGTTAGGCTTTAGAGATTAAAACTTGTGTCGCTTTTTATATATAATAACTACCGCATCAATTAGGTTTATCTTTTTCTATCTTCCGCAACAATTTTGTAAATTCAATATTTACTTTAATACAAAGAATTTAAAAGTGAAGATTGTGTGATTGTATTCAACCCCCCTCCTTCTACAATCTTGGTCACCCCCTTTGGACCAACAGTGTAGTGCCCAACCTCGCATCTCACAGTTACTACGTGTGGACCAGTAATACAACGTATGAGCCCATGTAGCCATACGTCCAACACTTGTCATATTAGTTGATAGGGGAAGTATCAAATATAAACTCGTTAATTCTTACAAACTATACAAACCAATCATAGCCGTCGATCTAGTCTAAAAAAACATTTGATTTCATATTGTTTCCTAATATAAAACCATGATCATAATAAATAAATATTATTAGCTTCTATATATCTCAATTTAATAAATGAACCGTGATAATTGTCCATAAATAGCTCTATTATTTCCCAATATAATGGTTTGTATAGTTTGTAAGAATCTCATAGTTTGTAATGGATACAACCTCTTAGTTGATATGTAAACATATGCGTTTTTTTGTAGTTTGATCTGTACCATCTTATGTTATTCGTTTGATTAACGTATTTTTCATTTTTAATAAGATTTTGTATCCTTATTGTCTGATATCTTAAGATGAGTTTCTCCATGTTTGTATTATGTTAAGAGGATCATTTTTGTAGAAAAACTCAATTGTAATTAACTATTTCTATAGTTAATAAAATTTAAAGTCAACTACAAATTTCGTCCCTGAGGTTTACATAAAACAATGAAACTCGTCCTTGAACTTTAAAAAGTATACTGAGCGTCCCTAATGTTCATGTTTTGCTTTGGATTTGGTCCCTGCTCACTAACTCTGTTAAAAACTTAGTTAAGCGAGGGGTGCTTTTGCTAAAATGAAAGAAGAAGGACCAAATGGTAAGTCTCCCTCTCTCCCTCTCTCTATCTCTCTATCTCTTTGTTTCCATGGTACACAGCCACCAAAACTGTAACACCCGTATTTTTCGGTTGAAATAACGACTCTTTGATAAATTATGAGATTTAGAATTTTGGATCAAATCTTGTATTTTGTGGTCTAGTGTGTTAGGAAATCCAATTACGAGTCCAACGGTTCTTCCGGAATCGAAATCGGAGTTATAACGAAAAAGTTATGGCCAAAACAAGATTTCACCCCCCACACACAGCACCTTAGCGATCGCTAAGGTTTGTTCTAGCGATCGCTAAGGCCCCAAAAATGAAGCTTCTGTTTGCTGAGTTTACACTTAGCGACAGTTAAGCATGTCTCTTAGCGACCGCTAAGAGGCTGTCAGGTCATGGACGGGTTAAATAGCTTCCTTTCTTCTTTTTGGCATAACTTCTTCACCCCTTATCCATTTGAGCCGATTTTTCTTCCTATATTCTCCATTTTCCAAGCTCTTCAAGATCTTGAGGTTGAATCCTTACTTGGAGCTAGCTAGGTTGGAAACCACATCTCACTCACTTCATCTTCTCCACTCATCCATCCTCCACCATTGTTGCTTGAAAAGGGGGAAGCTCAAATCCTAGGGTTTTTAGTTTGGATCTCACTCGGTAAGCTATATTTAAACCCTTGTAGGTTGGATCTATACATATGATAAGAATTATGAACTAACCTAGAGTACGATTTACTTGATTTTAGGTTTGTGCTCGTTATTTGACCTAAATCTTGGATTTGGGGGTTTTTGTCACAAAACCCTAAGGTGAGTTGTTAAAACCGTTTTGTTAAAACTGAGAGCACATCATCTTGATGGTTTTACATTCCTTACTTGATTTTGTGGATGAATATGACTTTAGTATGAATCACTTATCATGTCGAGTTTAAAGCTTTCATGAAACGTATGATGGTTATGCCTACATGAATGATTTGGGTTATGTGGTTGAATACATGTGGTAGAATATCGTACATAATTATCGTATAAGTTAAACCCAAATGAATTATACAAATGGGATTTGATACCCGAATGTTTTGATATATATATGTGAAATGATGTAAAGGGGCTTGAGACCCTCGATATATACCTCTATTAATGACGCTATGCTAAATTTAGTGTCGAGGTTTTGTATGTAAATGATGTAGACGAGATACTATGCTAAATCCAGTATCGAGGCTTGTATGAAACAACATGGATGTGACACGATGCTAAATTCCGTATCACGATCTCATATGATAATAACATGGACGAACCAACGCAATATTTCCACACCAAACAGTCTTGGGGTTTGTACCTATGTCGCCGGCCCTCGGGTTGCTCCTTGGGCGCGGGCCTCGGATGATGTTGCCATGCTAAATTCGGGACATCGAGGTGTTTGGAAGTAACGAATGTCGGGGTATTGGTTGGTGGAAATGGGTCGCTCCCATTGTTTCCGAAGATAATAATAAACCGGTTTAACATGCTATTTATGTTACTAGTATAATCTTGTATATCTCGCATGTCTTAATACATTCTTCATGTATGGTATTATTTGTACAACTCACTAGGCTCCTTTAGCCTAACACTTGTTTGGTGTCGATGTGTCTCTCAGGTACTAGGGACGCCGCTCCCAAGTAGGCTTCGGGCTTGAGTGAGCATGGGGGAAGATGAGAGACCGGTCCTTTAGGCCGCGAGACTTATGGTTGACGATAACCCTTTTGTAGTCTTCTTCCTAGACGGAACTAGACTAGTTTGGTTATTGTATTTACTCATTCGATTACAAACGTTGTAATTATACATTTACTTATACCCCATTTTGGGAAGAGCTCACGCCATGGCATTGGAATTTGTATACCACTTTTGTGAAATGAAAGTTTTTGTTCGCCCCGATTTCTAGGGTGTTACAAAAACACCACCACCACCACCACAACTGCCACTAGAGGTGTGCATGGTCCGGTTTGGCCGGTTTCACAAAAGGAAATATTTGAACTCCATAACTCAAGTTCATCTACGTCTTATATATTTAATCATATGAAATATATATAATAATAGAGGGAGATTCATTTGTAAACCTCAAATATCTTATAAACCGTGTAAACCAATCCACACCATTGATTTTCAAAAATGTTTCTATATTTCACATTCCCATATTTCCATAATCATTGACTTACCATAAATTTCACATTTCCATACTTTCAATGAATCCATATCCTCCTTTGATTTTTTTGATCAAGGGCCACGATGGGTTCACAAAGTTTATAAGATATTTGAGGTTTACAAATGAACCTCATACCCGGTCTGGTTTGGTTTAAACGGTCGGTTTTGTCCCTAAAACCACAAAACCAAACCATATTAACGGTTTATAAAAAACGCAAACCATCGGCCTAAATAATGATGGCTAAATCGGTCAAACCGGCAAAATTGATTTGGTTCGACCGGTTTATCCGGTTTCGACCAAACCATGCACACCCCTAGCTGCCACCACCAAACACCACCACCACAGCTGCCACCACCAAACCACCACCACAGCTGCCACCACCAAACCACCACCACCACCACAACCTCCACCAAGCCAACACCACCACAGCCTCCACCAAGCCACCACCACTACAACATCCACCAAACCACTACCACCATCTTACAGCCGCGACCACCACCACCACCGTCTCACCACCACACCCACCACCAAACCACCACCATAACCGCCACCACCAGAATCGAACCCTAAAAAATAAACTACTAGAAATCGATCAAAACAACCCAAATCAAAGCCTAAAACTGATCCCAAACACCCTATCAAACCACAACCACTAGAGGGAACGAGAGAGAGATATAAAGAGAGATACTAGAGAAGAGGGAAAGTGAGAGAGATACAGGAGAAGACGCCGGGGGATGGGCCGACGAAAAACGGGAAAGAGGGAAAGGAGGCGTCGGTGCCGGAGGATTGGGTGGACGACAATTTTGGTCTCCTGGGTGTAACAACGAGAGAGAGAGAGAGATAGAGAAGTTACAATTCGTCCAGAGGTTAACCAAAGAGAGAGAGATAAGAAAGAATGTTACCATTTGGCCCTTCTTCTTTCATTTTAGCAAAAGCATCTCACTTAACTGAGTTTTTAATGGAGTTAGTGAGCAAGGACCAAATCCAAAGCAAAACATGAACCTGAAAGAGGCCCAATATATTTTTTAAAGTTCAGGAACGAGTTTTGTTGTTTTGTGTAAACCTCATGGACAAAAAATGTGGTATACTCTCAATTTTAGGTATAATAATTTTCATGGTTTTATTTCATATAATGTAACTTGTAGATTGGTAAGAAAAGAATCCATTTTTAATACTTTGAAGAAGAGTTTTTGTAGTTCACTCTTCCAAAGGGAGAACAACAACAATAGGAAAGTCGATATTGTGACGATTTCATCCAAACTTTTGAAGATCTGGAAGAAGAATTAATCAAATAGAGAGATTGCTTGCCCAAATCATGATCCATTTCTTCTTCTTCTTCTAGTGTTTATAAACACATCAATTACTTTCTAGGGTTTCAAACTTGAATCAATCGCAGGATTTTTTCATCATTTCCGTTAGGGTTTTATCCATTCATACATGTGTAATTCTTGAAATCTCTCACTTCCAGAAATTAGGTTAAAAATGGTGGATGATTCCGATTCTGAACAGGTACAGAAAGAACTAGACCTTGTAGGTTCGTATTTCTTGGAGTTATGGCGATTGAAGTCCAAAAGGGCTTCGGCTTCATCTGCAAAGGACGTAGAAATGGTGAATTTAGGTTATGAAGACGAAGAGCTTGGAGGAGAAGAAGAAGAGGAGGAGGAGGAGGAATCTGTTCCTACGGAGCTTGATACGTTGAACAGTTCCGGTGGTTTCTCGATTGTGTTACCGGATAAGCTATCGGTTCAGTATCCGACCGTGAACTTACACGGCCACGATGTAGGTGTTGTTCAGGCGAATAGGCCGGCTCCGGTGAAGCGTCTTGTGTATTACTTTGAGATTTATGTGAAGAATGCGGGCGCGAAAGGCTATATCTCGATCGGGTTCACGACCGAGGGTTTCAATATGCGAAGACAACCAGGGTATGTGTATGCAAATGTTTGATAGAAAGTGAAATGATTGATGATGTGTTAGTTAATATTGCAATTGATGGATTAAAGTCTGAAACTACTGTTGGTGATTGTTTAACTTTAGTTGTAGTGATTGCTTTGTTAAGAATTGTTTATATTGTGTTGCAAGTCAGTTGGCTTTGAATTGCAACATGAGACGTCTTCTGGTTTTCGAATGAATCCAATAGAAGATGTCACAAGAGATAAAAATGAGTTTTTTCTTCAATTAGCCACATGTTGTTTTAACAATTCTTCATTACTTCTCATCCTTTTTTCTTGCTGGAATCTACATATGTTGCAACATGTTTTCCAACTTCCAATAAGGATAGTTCATGATGGGTTTCAAATATGCTTTTTTACTTATCTTGAAAGCAAAACGCAAATTGGATTTGCGTCACGGCTTAGAATGTTACTGAAGATAATTGATCAATTCTACATGTTACGAAGTAGGAACTTGTTGGTTATTTGCAAGTGTAAGTTTCTTGTAGTAGTTTTGGGTACTAAGAATAGGTCTACAAGGATTTCATTTACAGCATGATATTGTGTTTTTATGAACAAGCTATATTGCAAAAAACAAACTAGATATACTTATAAACTGACAGAATCCATTTAAGGTGAAGGTTGTCAAAAACATGGAGTACTTTCTGAGGTAAAGTACTTTTAGCTTTCTAGGGGATAGTGCAAGCATGGATGGCATTTAGCTAAGGTACTTGTGTACGTCATATTATATCAACTATTTGAATCTAGTGACTGCCTACTAGGATAATTTTACAGAAACTGAGATTGATTTTAGAGAATAAGTGAAGGATGGGCGATCGGTGAGAGGGAAACAAATTGGAGAGGAACACATAGCAATTTTTACCTTCTAACCTTTCCTCGTTTTTGTCCTTCATTGCCTTCATGGTTCATCATCCACCAAAGAGAGACTGCAGATTGCGGAAGCTTAAAATAGTTGTACATGTTATGCTCCCAGCATCACATTATATCATATAAAGTCAGAACTCACACCATTATCTTATGCCTGTTTTTTTTTTAATGTTTCTTACTTCACGAAGCTTACAACAGTTGTACCTGTAGCTTTGTCTGCTAGATATGTATTACAATTTACAAATATTACTATTAGCTATGTATTACATAATGTGCGTATATATATTAAATACGATCAAGTATTGTATTACATAATAGGCGTTGCATATATATATAACCTTGGCCTATATATATATATATATCTGTATGTATGTACCTATATAGGAGGATCAAACGAGAAAGCGGTCAACTTATGAGAGGTTCGAGAAGGGCCAAATCACATGTGATGCTTATATATATAATTCTTTAAGTTACTTGAATCACTATTTTTTACAGCTATTCTCACTATTTCGTATATACCAAATCATGGTCCTGACCAAGTGACCGTGATTCTAGTTTAGGATTGTTATAACTACTTAGCTCTTTTTCATAAATAGAGTTGCCTTGCTTAGGAAATAGGAAGTATACGTATCTTCCATTTATGGGGCAGTACAATCCCTATACCAAAACATTAAGCTGCAATTTCTACCATAAACCCCCTTAGTGAAATCTGGAAAGAGTTAGATCTTCAAAGATTTCATACCTACAGCCTTCCATTTGAGCGGGTTGTCTATTCCTTACTCAAGCTACTATACTCCTTGATGAATTTTCTATGATAACTTGTGAGGCTTAAGAATTCTTCTTAATTCTTTTGTTATAGTTGGAAAAATTAGTCCACTTCTTTGGCAAATAAATCATTTTGCTTTAAAACTTGACTATTTTTTTTTGTTGCTCAAGTTGATGTCATAGGAGGGCTATTGGCTAGCATACCATCAACGTACGCTAGTATGAACTTTCTTACGTGAGCGATAAAATTCTTAGTCATGATGGACCAAAGGGTAGTACCTTGAATTCATAATGGGTAGAATGTGCTTTCAAAGAGCTACTAGAATTTTATTAGCATGCACGATAATCTTTTGTCTATAATCCTACTTTGAAAACCATGTGGCACCATGAAGTTCATACAGTAGACCATCAATGGCATTATAGGGAATCTGACTCTAATAGTTGCTTCATTGAAGGCTGTATAGTCAACGCTCATCCTTCATCACTCATCTTATTTTTAAGCTCAACACATGCAAAGCATAGGTGTTGGTGCTTTGCCGGATCACCAATCGTAATTTCCAATAACTCTTACACATATCTTTTTATTTATGTCTTCTGTACATAAGGATACTTGTGCACTTGCATCTGCTCCGACCAACAGATGAGCTAGTACGTCAAACTGATTGTAATGTCTCCAAAGTTATGTATTATTTCTTATGCGTTTTGTTATTATTTTTTTCTCTAATCAAATAAGTGTTAAGCCTCCATGTCTTTCGTAATTGCTTCTGGTCTAACTGAATAGTTAGGTATGCAGAAACAGGAATTTGGATCTGGAACTATAACTGATACTGTTATTAGAAGTGCCACGATAGCACCATTTGTTCATTGAATTAGACGGTTTTTTTTGTTTCTCTTGTGCTTAGGTACATCTATGGCAGATTTTTTCTTTGCTTTTTTAGCTTTTTATTTCTAAAATGGCTTTGAACTTTGTCCTATATGACAGCTGGGAAGCAAACAGTTATGGATATCATGGGGATGATGGTCTGCTTTATCGTGGACAAGGAAAAGGAGAGGCATTTGGCCCAACTTACTCCACTGGTGATACAGTCGGTGGTGGTATCAACTATGGTTCACAGGAGTTCTTTTTCACGTAAGATTGTTTCTCGGCCTGTTTATGTTTAAACTGACTTAAATTCTGACACGTCATTGATTATATGAGAAAGAGAACAATCAATAGTGCAGTTTTCTGTTATTTGCTTGTCCAGTAATCACTCTCAGCATTTTAAAGGAGTTTGTAATGTTCTTGATGCCAGGAAAAACGGTCAAGTGGTTGGAAAAGTAGAGAAAGATGTAAAAGGTCGCTTATATCCTACGATTGCTGTTCACAGTCAAAATGAGGAGTAAGATTATGTGCTTTCTTTTCAAGTGCTAACTTTTGGAATTTTTTGTGTAAACTATAGCCACAATCTAGTATTGAGCGTCTTGTCATCCTCTTGTCAAGGCTGCCCAATTGGCTATCACTTTTGGATTATGTGTAGCACTTAGATCCAAAAATATTTAAAGTGATGTTGAGGGTCTGCTATACGAATTGATGGTTTAGTTATATGTGCTGGAACTCATTGGATATTTTTGTTCTTGTTTCGAATATGTAAAACTGATGTACCTCTACTATAGCGGTGCAGCTTTTGGGTATATCAAAGTGAGATAATTAATATAGATTTATTAGCAAATCCACAGCGGCAAAGTGTCAGATCTTTAAGATTTTCTGTACTTCAATTTGATGTCCTACCCAATCATACCCTGGCTTTATCCATTAACAAGCAAAATTATATGTTAATTAACTTCTATTACCATTATTTTTCTTGGAAGTTGGCGATGCGAACTTGAGAATATTTCATTTGCTAGCTTGACCAATTACCTTAACCAATCTCTTGTCATGCATTTATGTTCTCCTGGAATGTTGCTTATATCTTTGTTACATTGCTTTTCTAAGAGCAATTCTATGGCCACCACCGAACTTACCACTAAACTCATCCCCTTTAAGAGAGATTGTGATTGTAAGGAGAGATAATGTACATTAACTCGCATGTTTCTACTCTGAAAAGTAATAATGGTGCCCGTGATGGTAAAATTTGGTGGTTACCGACTTACCGTATGAGACAATTTGTTATATTCTCAAAACCGTTGATCTTCTTTATGCTGTTCTGTTTCAGGGTGAGTGTTAACTTTGGGAAAGATCCATTTCTTTTTGACATCAAGGTAAAATATGAAATTCAACATCCTTAACTTATATTGTTTTGCTTTTATGTCTAGAATTAGATAGGTGTGATTTTTGACCTTCTGATTTGAAGCCTTCCAGGTATTAATTTGTTTGAAGTGAATAAGTGATTAGTATTTCTTGTAGTTGCTGTTCATAAATAAGTTCCCTGTCTATCTTTCTATCAATTTCCATGTGCACACTTGCTTTGTAACTATGTTCATTTGTGGTGAGCATGTTAGTTGAGTTGATAATTACTTCAGTTTGTGCATTTTATATAGCTTATCTGCTAGTTTTTGTTGGCCGGTAAATTTAGATTGTTGATCAATTTATTAAGTAGAGTTAATTACTTTCTGATAGTGCACCTGATTTTGAAATTTGTTTAACAAAAAGGATCACACAGATTACTTTCTAATAATGTGGTGGAAGATATCGTCTTGTTGTTTGATCTCTAAGATTGCTGACACTCTCTGAGGAACATATATGCAATCAACTCCAACCTTAGTTGTTAGTTAACAAACAAGTTCCTTCTTTTGGTGTCTCCGTGGTTGTCCCCTATTTGTTCTCGAGTTTGTTCTTTTTTCTTTATTATGGGAATGCAATGTTGATGTTTCTTGAGCTCCATAAAAGTAATATCTATAAAACCTACCTGCTCAGCTAGGATAAGTGAACTGTTTCCAGACTCTTTTAAGTGTTTAACAATATGATCTGAGTGAAATAAGCTGGAATTCATATAAGATTACTTAACTAACAAGTGATTAAATGCATATGTCACAACTAACTGTGGACTTGTGTGCTATAACTGTGCATCTAATTTCTTTGACATTGTTGTATTTTAGATCGTTAGCATACCAAACTTGATTTGGTTTCAGTTTCTTTGTGGTTTTAGGACAAATCTCTGCTAGTAACACCATGTGTGAATGTGTAATACTGATTACATATAACTTTGCATGCATGCCCTTTCTATTTTCTTTCATTGTTTATTTATGCTGCCATAAAATGTGGGGCGACCTCTTTTTGTGTTTGTATTGGCGAACAGGCATATGAAGCAGCACAAAGAGCAAAGCAACAGACGTATATTGAAAGAATAAGTATACCACAGACAGCTAGTTATGGGTATGTACCTTACTATATTTCCCCCATTGAATAAGTTTTGGCAATCAATATCAAATATATTCTATTGGAACTTTTATCCACTCTAAACGATTCCAACCTCAATACATATTATTGTAGAATTTTTCCTCATATTTTGTAAGTCAAATATCTATTTACTTTTGTTGGTGAGACTTGTGATAAGAGATAACAGTTCTTCAAAAGTAAAAAAGTTGCATTCAGATTTTAAAATATAGGAGGGTCATTGTCTTCAATGTTTCTTATAAGTTATAATGTTTATAAAGCATCATGGATTGTAGCTTGCTGTCGTTTCCCATAACATTAGTGAACCTGAGATCATTGTCATTGTAAGAAACCCAATCCTTAACATAAACATTGCCTGAGAACCTAAATTCAGAAATATAAACCCAAGCCCACACTAAATACTCGTCAACAAATACTCTAGCTAACCACATGGGTTGTGGCGTACTGGTTGAGGCCTTGGGGGATGTGGTGGAATATCCCATCTTTATTATGTGCTTTATTACTATCTTTGTGTGTGGTGTGCTTATCTGCTCTTCCTTTCCCACAAACTCTTCTTCAACTCTTCCAAACTTCATTTCTTTATTTTTGTCTCTTCTGTTTTCTTTCAAAAGGTTGACAAACTTTTGGAGTCGCTTAAAGCTCCCAAAATGTCTTTTTGCAAGTCGGGAAGTTGCATTTGTATTCCTTGAGGTAGAAGTAAGGCATGCCTACATCCTACCCTCGTAGACTCTACCCTGTGTGGGATTTACTGAGCTCGTTGGGTTGGGTTGGTTATGCTTCTAATCACATGATAGAGAATTTGTAGATATTAGCTATCTAAAACATTTGGAACGAGTTCTTACGGAAAAGAAATAGATCTTTTTGTCCTATACTTGGATTTGGTCAACCAACTTTTTTTCCGAGTTAGCTTTATCATGTAATTTATAGTCCCATTTCTTGAAAGACCAAATTTGGGTTTACACTTCTGCCCAAGTGTCAGGAAAAAGGTTAATCTAGATAGGCCACGAATAAAGAAAACTTTATGGGCTGTACAATTTGCAAAGTGAAGTTTAGTTTAGCAATGGTTTGTCCATTAGGGCATATTGTCAAAAGCCTTTGTGTGGCTTGTGCTAGTTAGGAAAGTATACACAAGTACCTCATTCACTTGTCCATTTTTTATGTTTGGTGTTTTTTTTTGGTCCGGATACTTGTTTGCTTTTGTTGACGAGTTGTTCCACATTACACATTGTCTTATTATTAAAATCTACATACAGATTTCTTTGTTTTTGAGTTTTTAGCTACATTTAATGTTGATTTGGTCTCTTCTAAAACCTTAGGATTGATAGTGCCAAACTGGTAATAGAGTCTTCACATATACTTTATGGCTTATGGAGCAATAGAGGAAGTTGATGTGGGAGACTGGAGGACAAATGACTAGCATGAGCGAAGGAGACATGGAAGCGTGGCTGAAAGTAACGCTATCTCGACCGCTATTTTTGGTTCAACAGTACTGTCATTTGTGCCTCCATCACCTTTTTGATAAATTATATTAGTTTTAATATCGTATCTAAAGAAGTCTAGCATCCTGGATGTTGTAAGGCCTCTAGAAGGAGGTAACCAAACTTCAGGCAGATGCAGCTTAGATCTTGCATTCTATTCCCCAAGGGGAAGTTGCATATAGTGCAAATAGGTAGCTACAGTCAAATGGCATTTCCTAAGTCTAAGCATTATTCTTCGGTTTATGGGGTTGGTTGTGACTTGTTAGGAGATCTTCCCATTTCGTGTATGCATTGCTGTTGTAGCTATGTATGGTTTTCCGCTTCATCATTTTGATGTTAACCACCTCCTCTTGTGGTTCAGGATGGTTGGAAAGAGTTGCTTTTAGATATCTTTACATGGTTTAGACAGTCTCCTAGAGTCTTGGTGGTTCATACAGACGTGATCAGTTTGTTAAGTCAGGTTGTGGTGGCTGTGGATGACTATCATACTTCAGCCATAACCGGCCTATGTAGATTTCTTTTAGGGTTGTTTCAGATTGCATACACTGATGCTTGAGTGCTTTCTGCACATTGATGTCTCACCATCTCTTGAGATTGAAGCTTATTTCTCAATAAGTAGAATGTCAATCTTCTATCTTATAAATGATTGCTTGGTTGTGAACATGTTGACTCACCAATTACTAAAGTGTGGCTGTTAATTCGAGAAGACGAAATATCATATCGATGATGTATTTAGTTACTATGCCTTCCCTTTTATATGCAGAGAAATCCATACATATAAACATGACATTCTATAGGTTAAACATCAAAATGGTAGTGTCATTTACTTACTATGCACTCTTTCCAAAATACAAGCTTCTTATTAATGTTTATGAGTGGACTAGTGAAATGAAGTTGAAGTCGTTTTACAATAATTTCGTATCTAATAGCAGATTTGCTCTAAATGTCAAGGTTTTTTTTTCTCATTTGTTTTTGTGTTCATGTTCTTAGAAAGTCAGTTTGTATAAGGTTTATCATTTGCTTCTAATAGTGGATAGTCTGCTCTTAAAATGATCTTAACTATTTTTCTTGTATCCTGGCTCTCAGAATTGTTCGATCCTACCTACAGCATTATGGCTACGAGGACACTCTGCATGTCTTTGATGAGGCTAGCCAAAGTTCAGTTCCTCCTATTACTGGTATTCATGATAACGGGTTCAATGAGCATGGCGTGTATGCATTAAAGCATAGAAAAATTCTTCGAAAGGTATGAAAGGTCAATGCATGGGTTCCACCATGATACCGTTGGATTACTACAAAAGTGCATTATTCATTTTTGCCATTTGAACATTTCTGCGGTTTCATTTTGTATTTACTTGATGTGAGAATTGGGATGAGAATCACAAAATGGTGAATGAAGGATGGAGATCAATGGTGCAAAGAATAGTGTTCTATATTTTTATTTGCTTTATTTTTTCTCCAAAATGAGAATTATTTGAGATTGTCGACAACAATAACATATTCTTTATACCAGATTAGTTAGGGTAGTGTAAATGTGAAACTAAAGATAAATTCTAAATATAAAAAAAAATAGAGGCTAGGGTGCTAGTTAAGTAAGTGGAAAGATCAAATGATCAGAAAAGAAAAGCTTTATCGATAACCTTAGGGGAAACAAAATTTGACTCACGATGGTTGAGTTCCACCCTGCAAGCCAATAAATAATCTAATTGAAATATCTTTAAACAAAATCTAGTTACTATTGTAATCTCATTATGCAAGAAGCATGCCCGCTACTATTTATTAGACATTTAGATGCCTTTTTCACCACGGAGTTTGCCAAAGCTCGCAATTGCCAAACCGTATGGATGTGGATTTTACTAGGCACCACTCCTGGAATTTTAAATGCAATAGTCTTTAAAAACCAAATTAATGATAAAAATTGTGTTGCATTTTCTTTCCCTGATCATCTCTTTTCACTGTACTTCCTTCAAACAACTCCATGTGCTCTTGGTTTGCAATATGTACTTGGTGGTTATGTGGGCCTCCTGCTGTAGCATATTTGGAAAACATTATTTGAGTTCTAACGTCCAAGATATTGGTAAGATTACAATTATGAAGGAATATGGCTTGTAATATGAGTGGAGAAGTATATGATAGCTGGGAAGAGTGAAACATTCCCCACGTTATGTTTTCTGGTTATATCAAAAGAATTAGATGATAGTGTGGTTAACATACTCTATATACGGATAATAAGAAGCGATGGATTCTCTTACGAAGTGTTCTGATGACTTCTAAAATACTGCAAATAAACATAGCCGAACATTTCTATGCTATGTGCATTTCATCTAAGTGAGACAGAGTGGAGGATCTTTACTTTTATGTTCTGTTCTGATGCAACACGTTCAAATATTTCTAGCATATTGCTTTTGTTCTATCTCATGTAGTGCTTTCATTATTTAATATGTGGTTTACACTATGTGATAGTATCCCAGACTCCTGACATTTTGTCAATAGATCATAGGGTATGCTTTTGGCTTCTATAAATATTTTATATTATCTTTCAATGACCCTATGGCTCTCTTTATTCTTCTTTTCTTGGAAACCTGTAATTGGATTAGTTCTGTCCCGTCCTTGCACTGAAAGTTTCTTAATGTTGTTTCAAAGTATTCTCTTTTGCTGAAGTGCATGTTTGTTAAACCTGACTCTGTAAAAGTTGATTTTATTCTTGCTGGTTCAGGAAGCTACACTTCTAATCATAGTGAAATGAATTTAATCTACTTTTAATATGATTTACATGTTCGAACTAAAACTGGCTGCAACAGCAATTTCTAACATCTATACTCATATGTGATACCTTTACTTATATATTTGTTAAATCTCAAGACTTGACCTATATTTTTCTTTTATGAAGCTAATCAAGGATGGTCAAATTGATGATGCATTTGGTAAGCTACGTGAGTGGTATCCTCAGATTGTTCAGGTGAAGAATTTAATGCATTAGATACTCTTGTTTTATACTCCAGCTTAATTATTCATGAAAAAAATGAATGCAAGAAGCTGTTACGCAGTGTTGCATGTACAGTAGACAAAGGCCAGCTTTGGACCTTTTTTTACTATGCTGTAACATTACAGTTTCTTAAAAAGCATTTTGTTACACCAGTTTGATTTTAGGTTTTATGTATTCAATCACCAATTTCGGAGGTGTTAGGGTGAGCATAATGATGCAGCTTTACAGTGTTACAGTTTTGATTGGCCCTGTTACACTTTGTAAATGTTGTCAAAATGAAAACGATCTTAGTACTGCTTATACAGCTGCTTAAGCAGCAGTGTGCTTACAGCTTCCTCTCTCTCTCTCTCTCATACACACACACACACAGACATATATATAGGAGTGGGATCGGGAGAGAACCTCAAAAAGGACACAGAATCAAAGGATCACGAAAAAGCGGATGGCAATCAAAGGTTTTATGAAGAAAGAACACAGAGATAATTAAAGATAATAAAGTGATCTTTTTTGGTGTAATTTGTTTCACTCCAATTTTCATTTTGTTTTGCCGATTCTCGATTAAAAAATAGGGGGGGGGGGGGGGGGGGATTTTCTTATTTTAAAAAAGGTGGCTATAATCTGTTGGATCGTCTAAATTAACAGTTTGGGTGGGTTCTTCGGTCTTATTTTTGCAGTGGTTTCTCTGGATCTCTTCTGTAAATATATAAATGTATAGTTCTATACCTTGGCAAAGTATTAGCTATTTGTCGCAAGGGGCTTGGGGAATGTAGCATCTCCATGATGCTATGGTTGTCCTTGAAACCAAGCTCTCTTGACATGAAGAAAATTGTGCTCTAATGCTAAGCAACTTATTTTCCTCTTCTACTGGTGTTCATTAAGGAATGAATTTATTCCAGAAATTACTAATTTAACTCTACATGATTAAGCTCAACCTGGCTGTAATATCAACTTTCTTGTAGGTAGGAAATGCCACTGTCTTTATTGTCAGAAGGTGGTGATATTAACATATTGAATAAATTGAAAAGCTTTTGTGATTGTATGTGAAAAAAACCTTGTTAACAGATGGCTGATACATATAATGTATCATCTACAGTTGCTCAACTAGGAGGGCAGTGCATTTATAGGAAGATGAGTGCGTTTATCACCTAGTTGGCAATACGTAGAATGGAAGGAAAATAACTTTTTGTGGAAGAGGTATCCCAGACCACATTGGGCCCAGACTAATCCTCGGCAATTTTTGGGCCGAAGCCCGACTGCTAAAGCATGCAGCCCGGGGTCGAAGCCCCCGTACCTCCAGAATGCGTCCCCCAGGGCTTGAACTCGGGTTCACCACTATGTAGTGCCCAAGCCTTACCACTAGGCTAGAGGTGCACAAAACCGGTTTTTTAACCGAACCGGTTTTTTAAGAATCGGTTTTTTTTATTAATCGGTTTTTTCTTAACCGGTTTTTTAAAAAACCGGTTCGGTTTATTACCGGTTCGGTTTATTACCGGTTCATTACCGGTTTTTGCTACATTCCTTCCTAGAACCCAACGGTCTGAAATATTTTGAAAGAACTTGCCTTTTAAAAAACCGGTTTAAAACCGGTTAAAAAACCGGTTCGGATAAAAACCGGTTAAAACCGGTTATTGAACCGGTTAAAATCGATCCGGTTTTTTTCTCAACCGGTTAAAAAAAAAATCAGTTTCGGTTATTTTTTTCGGTTTTCGGTTAATCGGTTTTTTTGTGCACCTCTACACTAGGCTAACACTCCTTTGGAAAATTAAATGCACCATGCGCTAAAATATGTAATTAGATATGGAAGCTATTGAAAACTTACTACCATCTCTTTAAGGAGACGAGCCTGTTTGAATATTCTCATCTGTCCTGCAAGGAAATCTGATTAGTGCTGATTATGTTTTTTCTCTCTTTGTGGGTTCATTGATCTGAATCTGAATTTCATTTTCTTTGTTCATAGCCCTAACGCTGAAAAAAATATTAGTCAAATTGATCAAAGTATTCTTCCATCTGCTTAGAAATTACTGTGGATCTAAAAAATTATTATAGGAAGAATTGATTACCACATCAAATGAGATTACTTATCATCATTACTGTAAAATGTTGTCCGTCCTTATCAATTCTGTTGATTAAAAAATACACCTAAACTACAAATAAAAAATGTAGCCCTCTTCTTTTTGGAGCATAGGGTGTGCAAAGTTAGAGCTGCATACAAGTTGCTTGCAGTTTCCAATGTTTACAGATATATTGATGCATTTCTAATTGTCTATTTGATGTGCAACGCTACAAATGAGATATACTATTCTTGTTATTTACTACTGATGCTCATATTATGTAGACCCTCATAAGAAATTTTACTTCCTGCAGGATGATACATCAGCCATTTGTCTTATGCTATACTGTCAAAAATTCATCGAACTAGTTCGGGTAAATACATTTTCCCTTTTTGTTTTTGACGATGTTTTACATTATGTTACTTTGTTGAGGCTTTTTGTGTTGTGTGAATCATCTGATAATCAAGCTTTTCTAGCGTTTCTGCTTCTTGTTCTGACTGAAAAAATGTGGCGTCCAAAAGTTTATTGAACTTTGGTTCTGTAGTGTTTACTTTAGTTTTCTTTTGGGTTGATGGGAATACGATTAAAACCAGCTTTTGGCACAAAATTTGGTCATCAATTTTTAAAATTGTGCTTTATGACATGTATTGTATTCCTTCGACGTGGGAGGGTGAAAGTGTATGATAGCGGTTAGAAGTTTCGGATTTTTTTTCTAGTTTTTGCATGTGAAGGCTTATTATGCCTTATAATTCTCGATAATTGAAGCTGTAAAAGAAGTTTTCAATAATCAGAAGCTGTAATATAACGTAATGTACCTGTAGATTGATCTATTCTTACATTGTTTTTCAGGTTGGACACCTGGAGGAAGCTGTGGATTATGGAAGGACTCACTTTGAAAAGTTTTATAGCTTGAAAGAGTATGAAGATCTTGTTAAGGTAAACGAGGAAACTAAAAACCTTAGCTTCAGTCTTGTGCAAATTTACTTATTTAACCATTCTATATTCCCAAAAACAGTGTTAAATTTTACATAAAAACAAGGTACCATGGCACCTATTTAACTAAATAGTAAACCTTACTTTGTTCCTAACGTTTGTCCCTAAACTTCGTAAACTTGGATTTGATTCTTGCGTATGTCATTTCATAACGGTTTTGGTCCCTTCTTCTAACAGCTGTTGACTTTTTCTGTTTAGTCTAATTAAATGTTAGTCATTATAAACATTTTTGTTGCTAAATCCATCAACACCCGTTTAAACAAGAAGTGTTTTGGTCATCAAAAAAATGTTTAAAAGGACTAAAATACATCTCATGTAATTGGACGTGATGGTCGTTGACCAAATCCGAGTTTTTTAAAGTTCAAGGACGATATCCGTTGAAATCGACAAACGTTAAGGACCAAAAGTGAAGTTTACTATTTACTAAATGACCTCCTATAGATGTCATTTTTACAAACTAACCCTCTAGTTGTATTTTCAAGATTTCTTTTTGAGTTATGACAAATAACCATTTGGTGAAATACGCGTTCGCTATTTTTCGAGATTGTGATCATATTTGTAACATTTTTTAGGACTGTGCTGCTTTGTTGGCATACGAAGAACCAAAGAAATCATCGGTGGGTTATCTTTTGGAGGAATCGCAGCTAGAAAACGTGGCGGATGCAGTAAATGCGATAATATTGTGGACAAACCCAGAGGTGAAAGACCATAAAAGCTGCTTGCATTCTTATCTGGAGAAGCTTCTGAGGCAGCTAACTGCTTGCTTCTTGGAGAAAAGGTTGCTGAACGGAAATCAAGGCGAGGCTTTCCGTCTGCGCAGAGTGCTGCTTGCGAAGAACAGTTAGTTGTTTTAGACCGATTCTTTTGATCAATTCTCATCTCTCACCCGTTGTCGATATGTCCTGCCTGACTCCCATTTTCTATTTTTTTTTCAGCTCGAATGTTTCGGTTGTAAAACTAAGTTACCAAAGCTTTAGATGTACATTTTCTGAATTTGTACTGGTATAAGATGGTTGAAACAATCTAGTCTTTGCTGGTTATATCTCTTTTATTTGGAATGTGCATGCCACAACCTATGGGTAAAATTGTCATTTTGGTTGTTCAGATAGATAGTTTATTTAGCACAATATATAGATAATATTTTAATTTAATTTATAAAGGAAGAAATCAACCAAATGGCTCATAAACCATAGACCAACTCAAGATTGCAGTTTTGATGTTTATGGTAGGCACTACAAAAAATTTATTGAACTCAAGTATTAGTTTTCTAGGAGCTTAAAATATCTAGGTATTATAGTAAAATAATTTATTGGACTAAAGTTTATACAATTAAACCAAAAAGCATTGTCTCTTAAAATGTCTAATATGTTTATATGATGTTTCAACAAGTATTTGAAGATAGCTTTAAAATAAAATGTTGTATTAACTAGTTGATATGATACTATTTAAAAAAATATCTAATAAAAAATGGATTTATATAACACGTGTTTTGTAAAATAGCTAATAAACCTATGTAACGTTTTTAGATAAATATTAAAAAAAGTAAAACAGAAACGATTTAGGAAAAAAATAAAATGATGCATAAAAGTTCAATTAATGTGATGTCACACAACATGGCTAAAATATGTAGAAAGAGTTTCTTTATAATATAATAAACCCCAAATTTTGGATGATTATGAACAAGACTTGTAAAAAAGAGAGTAGAGATTTAACAAATGAAGTAGATGTAAATGAATGAAATCATATAAATCCAAATAAAACCTCTAACAACGGAGAACCTTCTTAGAATTTGAGGGAAAAGTTATAATACTTGATAAAATTCTTGAATTAATTCTTTGAAAAAAAGGATAAATAAATTATTGGTAATTATAAATGATTTAGTCCTTAACAATTTTTTTTAATTGATAGAAACACCAATGAGCTTTTAGAATTTTAGACTGATGAGTGGCAAGAATATAGAACAAATTTTTAGTTTAAAGAATTTGAAATATAACCACGGCCGGCCCTGGGGTTTGTCGGTGGTGTAGTCTCATGGGGTCTTCGAAATAAAGCAAATAAAACTTCTAGTGTTTTAACCCTGGGGTTTGCCTGCATGCTTCTTTGTTTCGGATCAGGCTGTGTTACGAGAAGGGCGGGCTCGGTTCAGGCTTTTGAGGTTGGTTTCTTGAACCCGATGAAAGCAATTGTCTCTCTTTCTTACACTCTCCTATTTCGGGCTTATTGTTGGTTTGTGGATAGCGTTGATGTGGTAGCTCGGGGTTTGTGGGTTGCGCTATCGAAGGCCTAATTCCTGTTAGAGATGACTTCAGTATATAATTTTTTAATTTCATTTTTGTTTCCTAGTTCTATGTTAATACTACTTGTTTTTAATACCTTTCTTTTTATGATACAATTTCAAACTCAAACCTTCACATTTTTTGTCTTCAGCAATAAGTAGCGTCTTTTTTTGCCCTTTCAGGATGAGAGTTATTGATATAAAATTGGATTCAATAACTTTGTTTATATAACGTTCTTTTATTTTCTTACCTTCTCTAATGACTTCTTCTATAGTTTTTCTTTGACTGTTTAATGGAATTTAGAGTCTTCGTTGATCTGTCCCAACATTAGATATGTGTGAGATCTTGAGTTTGAACCTAGGGACCACATTTCTATCAAGGGATGCATTCGTTGATGTACGGTACCTTCTCATGATAATGATAGTCATGAGACTGGTACGGTAGGGACGCCTTAGAGGGTGACAGCTACGCTTTTTAATAAAATTTTGAATTTTTATAATCATTGTTGATTTTCTATATGTTCTACAAAATACTTTTAACTTTTTGTTATCGTTTATGTAGTGACAACTGGCAAATGATCAATAAAAATTCTTGTTAATATTTGTTTTTGTAATGCTAGTATGATTAATTGTTTCTATACAAAATAGTCACATACTATAAAATTTGAATGTGATATCTTAAACATTAAAAAAAATAAAGATGAGTTGTTTGTTTAAAATTAAAGAAAAGTCATTGATCAATTTATTATTAGACAGCCATCGGAACAATTTAATAGTTAGTAGAAAAACTAAAGACTACCTTTTTGATTTTTTATACAAGGCCTCTAAAATTTCAGGACGGCCCTGAATATAATGTATGTAGATTGGCAAGACCATTTTAAGATGGAGATGGGACCCTCATGTTGCCATCTTTGGCTACAATTATTTCTAACTCTAATTATATATACATCTAGGATTCAAATTTGCAAAAATTATAAAAATGTTGGTATTTATCATGTCTTAGATTTAAAAGATTCTATAAATGTTGTTTTTCTAGGTAACGGTGGATTTTCGAGTCTGATTACGAACATTGACTAATCTCACAAATGACTATGAATGATCTGGAGTCATCATAAATGAACTTCCATAGCCTCAAGGACTTTGACAGACTAGATTAGATTTCTACTGCATCACCTAAAGCTTATCATTTTACCACAACCCTGGTTTTATTCAAAGGTTCCTAGTATTATGATGTGATAATTATATCATTTTTTGTGATAAATAAAAAACCATCAACGATCATGCTCACAATTATCGGCCATGTCCATTTATTATTCTTTTTTCCTATTTTGTCCATGCACCCGTTGATATTCTTAAAAAGTAGACTAAATAAATATTCATTTAACTTTTACAGAATGATAAACTTACAAGTGTTCTCGCATGCATATAATTCATAAATATTCTCTTTTAAACCCTTACATATAGGATCGGGTTCAAGGGAATACCTCAAAAAAAGAACGGAAAAATGGAACACCCTCATATTAATATAGCCCTTCATCTAGACAATATGCATTTATGCATAGAAGTAACTTGTAATAAGCACACTTGTATAAAAACCAAAAAACACTTTAATCATGCAATTGATAAAGACTTGAACATAATCCGGATAGACATCATTTTCCACAAGTAACATTTCATCTGTGTTCTAGCCTTGGTTTGCACGAAATTCACTTTGGTATAAATTCAAATCACAACATAAATTTTATGCCAAATCGAAAGCAAATCACAAATTTCGTAGTTCTTCAATATATGTTTATTATTGAGAATGGAAACTACTTATATGAGCAATTAACGATAGCTAATGTAGCGGTAAATAGGTATTAGGATAAGAGAACAATAGATAATATAGGAAACCAATGTTTAAATAATATCATGATAATATAGGAGTAGGAAATCGAATTGTTTGGGGCATAGTTTGTCCAAAATTAAATTGGTCTTCAATTCGAGCCCGGGGCACCCCCATAGCCACAACCGCTGAGTGAGTCAGGTATGTCCCCCACATTATGGAATTGGCAGCCGATTGTGGGCCGGTTGGGGTTGCCGATATCAACCTTTTTGTCCAAAATATAGGAGTAGGAAAACAAGCAGATTTAATACTTAAAACTGGTTTAAGAGCAAACACATGTGAAGCGATGACTAGGGGTGTTAAAAAAAACTGTAAAACCGAGAAACCGAATCGAACCTTTTGCTTCGAAACCGAAAAAGCTGATAACCAAAAAAACTAAAAACTGAAACCAGGTACCCACGGGTCGGTTTTGGTTTTAAATTTTTAGTATCTGCGAATATACAAATTGGACAGGATATAATTTATATATAATATTTAGTTTATATTATTAACCATTCATTTATTAACTTAAAGCCAAATGAGTAAATTTTTTACATTTTATCGTCAAACATTACAGTGGATGATTAAATTTGATAGAATAAAGTCGTAAAAGAGTCGACTTTAACCAAAAATTGATGTTATTATACAATTGAACTATGATTAATCATTCAAAAGAATATATACAAGTTCATCAAATATTTAGGTATTACATATAACTTCCAATAATGTCCTCTTATGGGTTTTATTGTTTGTTTTTGTTGAGTCACTTTTGGTAACTTATGCATATTAAAGCGAAATATAAATAATTTTAGAGAAGCTGCTAAAACTTTTAATGAATTATAGGTTTGTTAAGTCCCAAAGGTAGTGACTAAAACATATAACAAATATTATAGAATGGGGGTTGAATACAATACTAAAAAATTACTATAATTTAATTCTTTTTTATTGATTTATCAACTAAGAATTACATAAAGAAAACAAGTTGTGAACAAAAAAAAACAAATTAATAATCTAACAACTTTTACACAAAGAGAAATGAAGAACAAATACTTTTAAAACACTTAGTAAAATTGATGAACATCTAGAGGGAAAACAATTCCTGCCGATTTTTGCACGGAGTGTTTCTTCTTCAACAACCCTTTTTGCATAGGGATCTTCCCCTATTTCTACACGCTCGTGCATTGAATGCATGGGACATTTGTCATATGTAGATTGGTCTTCAAGCCTATCAAGAAGTGAACTACCAATTCTTACTATGCCTCCAATTTGTACTTTGAAAAGTCTTTTCTGACGTTGATGTGAAAAATACTTGAGAAGTTCTAGAAGATAGACATTCTTTTTCTGACAAAGAGAAGAATGTTTCCATCATGGAAGGATTTGGTGAATCTTCCTCAAAGTCGTCAACCAAGTGCAAAATGACAAAGGACAACTTTTCTAAGAATTGGTATAAAACATCCACCAAAAAAGATTCTGCCAATATTTTTGTTCTTCAGTTGGCACATAACTCAGTGGGGATTATGATCCCTTCTTCAGTCCAAATCTAAGAGTTGGTATCCTACCGGTTTCGACTAGTCTTCAATTTTGTCTAACATTTAAAGTATGACTGAGCTATTAAAGAACCAAAAAAGATAAGCACATAAATTTGAGATATCAGAGAGAACATCTTCAAATTGATGCCTCAAGAGGGTTGGTTGTGTTACTTTGTACCTAACCCAATTTAAACCTAATTGATTTGCTTTGAGCTAATTTTATATCATTTATATGTCGGGTTTGCCTTGGGTTGTTGGTTGTTTTTTTAAACACCCCTATTCCAAACACATCGCCATTCAAATGCCTTTCACCCAACACCATCGCTCCCTCTTGCCGCCTCATTGTCGTTGGCTCTTGCCATTACCCTCCCTAACGTCTTTGATCTTTTTTGTTTGTTTTTTATTCTCCCTATTTTTTGTTATGTCCACACATACTCCATTAAATTGTTGAAAAACATGAAGGATTAAAAGATCAAAAAATGGAGATGGCATAGGACAACCTTGACAAAGGGGCGATGGAGACGGCAAGGGGGAGCAAACCTGATGCACATCTCAAGTGATTTCATTAGTTCATGCAAATTTCAGTGATCCAAAAAATTAACCTCTAAACCAATATTCATTCTGAATTTCGATATTTAGCCTCATAAAATTTATTGCTTATGTATATTAGAGTTCTAGAAATGTAGAATTACTTTTTAATTCTGAAAAAAAAAAAAAAAGATGATAATAACAATTTCCATTTCAAAAAACAAGATGATGCATCGCAATTACCGATTCGATGGTCAAAAACCGTCATACATGAATGTGAACAAAAAGAAGGAACAATGAACGTACTATAAAGCATTCATAAGTCGTCTGTCTGTCTGCATTATTGGGATTAAGCAAGCACAAAGAAAGAGGCTCGAAAAGCGACCTGGCGGCTTTAATTAACCAGACCCAGATGCTTTCTTTTGCTGGAAGACAACGGCATAAATGGGGACTCCAACACCGATGCTGAAGGCGGTAAAAACTCCGAGACTCATGGTCAGCTTCTGGTTCTTCATCTGGTCCAAGTTGTACATGTGCTTTGAGTGCATGTATGCTGGCTCATCATGACCATGTCCTCCCATTCTCTTGGCTCCAGTTGAATGAAACCCTCTTTGAGCTGTTCAAATATATACAACCAAAATAAATAAAATGAAAACTTTAAGCAAAATGTGATGAGGAATTATTATAGCTATTTCCATACCAAACAGACCCTAGGGTTCCAAGAGGGAAGGGAAGGGAAGGATGCATGCAGACTGAGAAGTTTTTATTTCAGAGGGATTTCCATTATGTTCTGTACGGATTAAGTTACTTGTGCGGATAAATCGACTTTTATAGACTTAGAAGTTTTATTTCAGAGGGATTTTTCATAAAATGGAAACAGCGTTTTTATAATTGGGAGAGGCAGGTTTGGAAAAAACTTGGCTTTCTAAATAAAGCTTCCCCTTAGAAGCATACTGAATGAGCCACTTTTTATCCATTAAGCCACTGCCAAGCAGTCATGTATAGCAATCTAATAAGTTGCAAGTCCCATTAAGAGTACCATTATCACCAAGTATAATGAGGAATACAGTTAGCAATACCATCTAACCAAGAGACATTTATGAGCCGTATCGCGTAGACTACTCAATTAAAAACGTGATCCCTAAATTGATCATCTTATGATCACTAATAAAAAGATTAATACGATCAAATCCAATAAAGTCACTGAGAAGTGCACGGAACCAAAGTCTGATTTCCTAGAAGCCGGAAGTGAATTTTCACAACTGTAAACGGTTATCCTCTAATACATCAAACTTCAAACAGATGTATCCCAAGATGTGAAAACCCTTTAAAACCCCTTCCCTCTGCAAGTGTTATCTAACAAGCAAAAGCTTCATACAACATTGAAACTATTGATTAGAGGCATAACACCAATGACCAAACAGTTAACAAATATTTAAATCAAATAAAAAAAGTGGTTTCAGACTAATGAGTTATCCAAATCAAATAAATCATCCACATGTACATGGCCATGTCCAACTTGCATAAGATGCAGTTTTGATGCACTGGAATCTACCCGATAAGGTAAGCGAGAGTGTTGACTTTTTACCACTAGGCGCATGCCTACTAGGCAAGCAGGCACCTACCGAGTAAGCATGTGGATAAACAGCTAATTAGTGAAACTAATTTCTTTGTAATTTCAACATCATTTATCAGCATGGTTTGAAGCATCAGAAAGAATTCAGCCCATGCATGAGGATATTTCCTTCAGCTCTCAAAGCCTACATCTCATTTATGTTCTCACTTGATCTACTTTAGCAGTTGACTGCATATGATTCAGAGTTCAAACATACTGATAGACATAGTTAACACTTATGTTCACAAACACTTTTCACGAGCCAGGGTTCTTCATGAAACAGCAGCTCAACTTCTTTGAGTAGAGGATAGCTATATGTACATCCTATCTACTCCCAAAGACCTACTTCCGAGTGGGACATACCGGGTTCTTTTGGTTTTATTATACTTATATATAACACTTATTTTTAATTTTCTATCAATACTCCTCGTCCTTGGAACGGGATCAGCAACTTTAAAATAAATAGATTCTTCTATCACAGTTTTAGTACTGTACTACTGTGCATTCAAGAATTAACTTGGTATCAAGAAAAACAAAAAGAATATATAATTTTGCAAAATATATGCCTTTGAATCCCTAATGAACAAGCCACATTTTGAAAGCTAACTTTCTACTAGGGCATTCAAAGCTTCATTCCTTTCTTCAACCTCCATATCCATATGAATGATAGGCTTTGAAAGACATTTTAGTTCAAAACTAACATTTTTGGAACAATTAAGATCTTATAAATACATTAGCTTGATGCAAGTTCATCCTCAAAGAATCATGTTTTCATTTTCAAGAATACAAACAAGGTAAACCTTATTAGTCCAAAACAATACAAAGTTACAAACAATTGATTCTAAAAATCCTCCCCCTTTCATTTCTCCAATTTCAACAGTCCAGTGGAATTACTACAACTCTTTCTAAAATCATTTCCTTCCAAACAAACCTAAACCTAAAAATCAACAAAAATTAAATTAAAACATCAAAAAACAGTCTATAATCCTTAAAATCAATCCAGATCTATAACGCACTGCACTAAACATCAAGCACATAGATCCATTCAAAAACCGTAAAACCAATAATCAACAAAACAGAATCAATATCCAATCCGTATCAACAACAAACACATAGAAATCAAAAAATAACAAAATTTAGTAAAATATCAACGATTAATCCCTAAATCCTCAAAATACAGATTAGGTTAACGGATTTTTACCAGATTTTGCGAGAGATGAGTCGACAGAAACAAGCAATCGTGAAGCACATGATCTAAGACCTTGGTTCAACGCCATGGATACCGATTGAAGGTTGAAATTGATGCCGGAATCGAGAGAATTCTGAAGAGAAAATGGAAGAAAAGTTCTTCGATCAACAAGCAATCGAGCAGCAGAAATTAGGGGTGTGTATAAACAGGGAAAGAACTTGGGCCGTATATGGGCTGACAAATCTGTAAATTACATAAATACCCCCCTAAAATTAGGATAATTGCAGAAATCATCCTTTAAGTTGTTAGAAGTTAAAGAACAACAAACAATAAATCAATTTCCAACTCATGTTTAAAAAAAAAGTGAATTTGAAATGGATGTTATTGTTGATGACTTGATGGGTGAAATGAAATCTTATAAGAAAGTAGGTAAAGAAAAATCATTCAAGATTGAAGTTTACATCATTGTTCAATACACTGTTAGTGTATGACACTGGGCATTGAATAGTGAACACATTTTGGTTTAAGAAAAATGTAAATATTGGTTTCAATTGATTGATTATACAAGTTGATATGAAATATGTGATATTGATGAAATTGTGTGTCTGAAAAATTGTTGTATTCAATTTAGCTTTTAAAAAATTGGTTTCGGGTTTATTTAATTGATATAATTACGAAATATACTAGATTGGTTTTGGGTTACATCAACCACCAAAGCTTGTTTTCTCCCAAAAATAATAAGAGCTCTCCAAAAGCTATCTTTACTTGCACCTCAAAAAGCATTTTGAGATCCAAGTGACAAACCAATGTGCTTGCCCCCACTAGAAACTACTATATATATATCATTTAGAAAAAGTGTTAAGGATCTTTGTCTAGTAAGTTCAACATTTTATCCCAAGTTACAATTGCATAAAGATTTAAAAGGTGAGAATGGTAGTCTATTGTAGGTGTGTAAACAAGCCAAGCCAAGTCGAGCTCGAGCTCGACTAGGCTCGAGCTCGAGCTCGACTAGGCTCGAGCTCGAGCTCGGCTCGTTTCGAGCCTTATGTGTCAAGCTCGAGCTCGAGCTCGTCAAGAATTTAGCAAGCTCGGGTTCGGCTCGTTTACCTATAAATCAATATTTAATATGTATTTTTATTTTTTTCTATATTTTTTATTTAATATTTAATTATTTAATAGTTATTGTTTCATATATATTTATAATATATATATATATATATATTAGTTGAGGCTCGTTTAGGCGCGCGAGCTTAATTGTAAAAGCTCGGGCTCGAGCTCGTTTATTAAATGAGCTCGAAATAAGGCTCGAGCTCGGCTCGGGCTCGTTTAACTCGAGCTCGAGTCGAGCTTTTAACGAGTTGATCCCGAGTAGCTCACGAACAGCTCGGCTCACTTACACTCCTGGTCTATTGGGAAATGGGGAAGAGGTGACCAAGAATGCAACTCATAGATACACAGATATTAGCCAAAAAAAAAAAAAGCGTTCTTTGTCCCTTAATTAGACCTTATGGACAAAAATACCCTTGTTTATTTACAAGGGGTTTAAGCAAAAAAAAAAAAGAGCATCAGGTCCCTTCTTTCTCACACGCATCTCTCAAAAACCGCCAAACCCTAGCCGCCGGCCACCTCTCGCCGTCGCCGACCACCTCTCTCCGGCGCTGCTACTTCTGGCCGGCGCTTCGATTCATCATGCCTACAGTTAGCGTTGGAAGGGACCTTCTTTTCCAAGCCCTAGGACGCACTTACAGTGAGTTTCAATCTGAGCTTATTCTATTCTCTTAATTTTCAAACACTTTCCCTTTTAATTTTGTTTTTTTCTCTCATTTTCTTAATTTCAGCACAAGATGAGTTCGAAGAATTGTGCTTTGAATTCGGAATCGAGCTCGATGATGTGGTAAGTGTTTGTTTGCCTTAACCTAATTTGTGTGTATGTAAAATGAACATGATTTATCTAGTTTTTATGTATGATATGGTAGACAACAGAGAAAGCAATTATAAGAAAGGAGAAACACCTAAAAGAAGAGGAAGAAATTGATGCAGGTGAAGAAGTAATCTACAAAATTGACGTCCCTGCCAATCGGTAATTGTTAACTATATCACTTGTGTTGTTTATTTTCTTGGCTTATTGTGTGATGTGTTGGACTAATCAACAATGCAATGGATAAGCTTTGATGACTATGGCTGTGTTTGGCAAAAATAAGCTAGCTTATAAGCTAGTCCATCCAAACATGTACCATAAGCCAGCTTATTGGAACGCTACTTGGAGTAGTGTTTTGGGAGCTTTTTGTAGCTTTTTCCCAAGATACCCTTTTTGGTCATTTTACACTCATAAGCTAGTTTTTGCCAAACATAGTTTATTCATAAGCTAGCTTATCGGCTACTAGCTAGCTTATTAGTCAACAACTAGCTTATCAGCTGGTTTCCAAATTCACAACCTATATGCCAACTTATAGCATCCTCTTATGTCAATTTGGTTGATTATTGAATTTAAGAGTACTCCCTTACAGCCAAGTTGAAAAAAGAAATAAAGATTCATTTTGGTATTTTATGTCAAATGTGCCAACTTAGAAAGTGAAAATTGATATGAATTTCAAATGGGTAAGATAAAAATTCAACAGCTGGAATGAAATTTTGAGACGTGCTACAAGTACAATATAAAAAATGGTTGTAGTGAAATTTCTAAATTCTGTATCCATTTTACATTTGAGAAGCTTAAGATGTTCAAACAAAAATACTAAAGTGTCGCTCTTTTGTGTGGGAGGGAGTATGAAGTATGGTCGTTTGGTGGTAATGTTTGACGTGGATCTTATTAGCTTTTTACTCAGATGTCAAAGGATCTCAGTCATATATAAAATGCTCATTTAATATGCAGATATGATTTGCTTTGTCTGGAGGGACTTGTTCAGTCTCTGCGCATCTTTTGTGGGGTTGATTCAGTACCCAAGTACACACTTTCGGGTATTAGTAAGGAATCTATGCTTAAAATGCATGTAAAACCTGAGGTAATTATTAGACCCTAACCTGGTTCTTGTGTGCTATTTATGTTTAAAGCATAAGAGCTCTTTCTTTTCATACATATAGATTATAGATGATCTTTCTTTTTTCCAGACATCCTTAATACGTCCGTATGTGGTTTGTGCTGTTTTGAGGGGTATAACTTTTGATGAAGCGAGATATAACAGCTTTATTGATCTCCAAGATAAGCTTCATCAGAATATATGCAGGTAATATACGAATCTCACTTTTGTTGATGATTGTAGTGTGTCTTTATACACACACGCACACACACACACACATATACTTTTGCTGTCTTGGTACTTTCGGAGATAATTTTGCTGGCTCTAAATGCTTATTGTTCTTCATGTCTCATGAACCCAAAATTAAGAAGCATGAAATACTTGATACACTGTATCAACTATCAAGGATGAATGCTATACACTGAATTCTTACTTACTGTTAGTGAAATTCCATTTTCTAATTTGTTGCTAGACAATAATTCCAATGTTAATAGAGTACAATTTTTCTTACATATAATATCAGATAATTAGTTCATATGATGGCTTAGCTTGCTTTCTACCGATTACAATTGTTTCTTGTTGAATTAGACTGATAGTATTCCGTTTTTTTCTCTAAAGTTACACCCTCTAAACCAACTTGCCACCAGAGACTACCAACTTGAGACCCTTATTGGAAAGCTTTGATTGGAAACCAAAAAGTTACTGGAACAAATCAACAAAGAGTCTTACTGTAAAGACGAGATGACCTGACCGAGAAATTGAATTGGACAAATCCCCTTGAGCTCTAGCCTGTATTAGATCCAACTAACCAACTAACATCTATAAGCTTGATTACATAATTCGGATTCGATGCCATGACTGAACTTCCAGTGGGCAGTGAGATTGTGAGAAAGGGTAAAACTGCTTGAGTAGACCCCTAATCTTTTCTACTAGGTAATCTAGTATCCTTATGCATGAAGATAATTAATTTGGTCGTTGTGGTCGGACTCTATCATGGATTTCACTATTTCTTTCGTAGGAATATGGTTCGAAATGCCATCTCCTTATTTTTCTGTCAAAAATAAAAATGGCGGACTAGCTGACATTTTCATCTCTATCAAAATGCCGCAACCACAAGTCATAGTGCAAAGACCTCAAATGATTTAGACACAAACCTACAGATGTTAAAACAAACATTACCTTTTACCTTCCGTTGAGTTGATGGCTGGTGAAAAGCTGATGCCTTATGTACATTCATGACGGAATTGGTTGATAAACACAAACGCCATGTTCGTGATAATTTTCAAGGCCACCAATTACTTCTGAGTGGCCATGGCTATAGAGTTGGGTGGTCCAAGAAACTTTGAAAATAGTGGATGAATCTTCAAAGATGTCAACAGCTTCGGAAAGGGAGACTTGAAGTTGTTGATGGAGGAGTCAGGGCATACGAAACAGTGACAACAAACTTTTTTTGGGTAGTTGGTAAATGCAAATGAAGATATGAAAGGGCACCATAGAAAGATTAGGATAACCACTGGTCATGAAGGTTAGTGTTGTTGTAAAGGAGATGGCTTGACCTATAGCCAACAATAAGAGTTTGAAGGGCTATTGAAAGAGAATAAGAAAAGGCTATATAGACTTTGGGAAGGTGAGAAGGGAGGTGAAAGAAAAAGAGCCTTCTTGTTGGCCTGTAGGCGGATTTGTATTTGAAGTTTGAACCGTAGTCTTCTTAACACATGATTAATGGTTATCAAAAATCGATGCAATTGCTCCATAACATTTTAATTCAACATGCCATTGACTATAGTATCCCTTGTTAATTGTTGCGTATTCCCCGTTGAATGTTTATGTCCTTGCCATATACACTCTAACCTTTTTTTTTTTGTTTTCTTGTTTTGCTTCCTTTCATTTTTCACATACCGTTATTGATATGAAAAAAGTTGTATATGAGCGTTACTTTACATTTTTGTCCTATCTATCTCAATCGTCTATCACCCTATCCTTATTAAACATATTCAATGTTGCAGACGAAGAACTCTTGTTGCCATTGGAACGCATGACTTGGACACAATAGAAGGCCCATTCACATATGAGGTTTGTGATTTTGTTAAATACATTCATATGAAGGTCCTTGGTGCTAACATTCTTTTATTTTATCGACACGTTGAAATGGATACAACTTAATTAAGAAGCATGTTTACTTAATGCTGCTATTTGAACGCCAGTAACATGTATTTCACTCAAAGTTACTTAATAAGTTCAACCAAGGCTAGGAATATTGACACCAAATATACTTCTGATTTTGGTTGCATGAGGTAAATTTCAAAAGTTGTTTGCCTCACAAGGTGTTCTATATGATGGTCATACTTACAATCAAGAAACTTTATGTGCTTTGCATCAAATTGCGTAGAAGGTGTTGCATTTCTACTTTCCAGCTTTCCCCTATGGCATTTGTATCTGCAAGGATTTGTATGCTATTCTACAATTTGGTCCAAATTTGTGCTCAAAAAGTGGTGTATGTCCAACAACACCAAGTAGCACCTGTAACCAAGTTATTTCCAAGACTTCATATATGAATTTCGGAAGCTACTCGTTAATTCACAAGTGTCTTCTTTTACATTAAGACAGTAAGGACATGTTTTTGAGGATACCAATGTTGTGATTTTCATTTGTGCTATTATCTTTATAATGCAACCATAATATAGAAAGATGATATAGAGATGTGTTCAATGGTATCTTGATTCAATGTGACACTCTAGTGGTTATGTGCTTTATTTCATCTTGCATTGTGGCCTTGATAGAACAAAGAAGTTAATATTCTGAGAAACAAGGTAACCGGTTTTGATTGAAGGAGTGAAAAATCCTATTTTTTCATTCGTTTACATTTATCATTAAACACATCTCTACCTCATCTTTCTAACACCATATGGGTAACTTTAGTTGTTAGGAGTTAAAGAGTTGGGAAATGTGATGATCATGTCTGGATTATTAGTTATGAAGGATTTTTTTCTTATTAGAGGTTACTTTTTTAGAAAGAGTCTAATCAATGAAGACGTTAGTCGAAGGCTATGAGTAGCAATATGAGATTAATATTTAGCCTTGCCCATTTTAATATAGAAGCTCTAAACCCCATATGGCATTGTTGTTTTAGTATTGCATCTTACGTAACACATCAATGAACATTGAAATATTAGTAAGCAATACTTTTTTCCTTGTGCTTAATTCTTTCGGAGGTTCCAATGTTTGATAACTATCATCATTCTCGTTGGAATGCCTTGACAACTTGAAGTATCCAATAGACAAGAATATTTGACCTCTTTTCCAAGGATATCCTTGTTAATCATTGGGAGTTGAGGACATATGTATACTACTAGTACTATACTCTACCCTAAAAAATAAAAAAAACAAACAAGAATTAAAGAAGAAAGAAGAAAAGGCTTATTGTCCTAGAGCTCATTAAGAATCTGTATATTCTGCTTCAAAGAACATATAGATATATTCAATCTTTTAGCTGTGTGATTGCAGATATAGAAAGTGAATACCATTTTTTTTATTTTTTATCATTTAATGCTTTATCTTTTTTTGATTTGTGCAGGCTTTGCCACCATCAGACATAGAGTTTAAGCCATTAAAACAGGTAAAAGTGGCTATTAATTGGTTTGATATGTGCGTATATTGCATTCACTATATGTAAAATCACTCATGAGTGTGGTCTTTACTTCCAATTATTCGGATTTCAAACAAAATTATATCTAACTTTGGGAAAATACAGTCTTTGAGATGAGATGTATCGTTATTGGTTACTCCACGTGTTGCCAAATGGTCTCAAATTGCTATCTTGGAGTATAAGGTTACTTTACACATGTTTAATATGTATGATGGGGTAGTAATGTGCATGAAAGCATCTCTGAATCTGGTTATTGTTTTCACCTCTTGCAAAGTTCATGCCAAGGGTCTATTTTCGAATTCTACCCTTAATTATGAGATGGAGAAATTTATTACTCTCTCTGTTATTATCAAGGGTAAAATTGTCATTTAGTTGTATATATTTAAAACTGTGTTCCTTTTTCATTGTGGACATTTATTTTGGAAAGGAAATTTCTATACTTGATAACGCTTTGTTCCGTACTAAGAGATTTGCTAATGCAATGGTGATGATTTCTTTTATAGGTGGAAACTTTCCGAGCAGATAAACTGATGGAGTTTTACAAGGTACGTACTGTGTGATCAAATATTGAGGGTATTATACGCTTGAACTCATTTATGATGCCTTGTTTGCCTTCTATTATGACAGTCAGATTTGAAACTGAAAAAGTTCTTGCACATAATTGAGGACTCGCCTGTTTTCCCGGTTATTTATGATCGAAACAGGTATTCTACCTTCTTTCTATAATAGTTATATTCATGTTGTTTTGAGTGTTTTGTTTTAACATGTCTGAATATGTTCTCATTAGAACGATTATAATGATCAAGTATCAGTAAAACCTAAGTTGGGTATGAATTAGCAACACAACATTTCAAGGTTTAAAGCATTACACCTATGATATTTAGTGTAACCCCTTTTATTGCCTTTTTCTATTTTCCCTTGGGTACCGTCTAGCTGTGAGTTTTTATAGAGTAAATTACATATTTGGTCCCTATGGCTTACACTATATTGCACTGTTGGTCCCTATTTTGAAATAATTATGGAAAAGGTTCCTGTGGTCTAAATTTAATTGCACTGTTGGTCCCTGTGGCTTACACTATATTCCACTGTTGGTCCCTATGGTTTACACTATATTGCATTATTGGTCCCTATGCTTAACAGATTGATTTCATACAGAGTTAGGGTTAGGGACCAATAGTGCAATCTAATGTAAACCACAGGGACTTTTTCCATAATTATTTCAAAATAGGGACCAACAGTGCAATATAGTGTAAACCATAGGGACCAAATATGTAATTTACTCTTTTTTTTATATATTTGTTCATGCTGTTTTGTTATAATGTCATGTCTTGTGTTTGGTAAGGTAGACTCCTTCCTCTATCATAAATCCATGTTTTATTGAGAGGGTCCGGCAATGCTTTTTACCTGTTTTTACCATGTTTATCATTTTGAAGATCATATAATCTCAAAAGGACCAATTGGTTTTTGCAGAACTGTTTTGTCTCTGCCCCCAATAATTAATGGAGCACACTCGGCTATTTCTTTGAAGACCAAGAATGTGTTCATCGAGTGCACAGCCACTGATTTAACAAAGGCCAAGATTGTCTTAAACACAATGGTTAGGCATAGAGGAATTCTGATCCATCTTTTTGCTTACTAATCCTTGCAAGTCATTTTGAATGACAAGAAACTGATAGGATTCTGCACTGTGTACTGTAGGTAACAATGTTTTCTGTGTACTGTCAACGAAAGTTTGAGGTTGAGCCAGTTGAAGTGATATATTCTGATGGAAAATCCCATATTTGCCCTGAACTGTCGCCCTACCATATGGAGGTGTCTCTATCATACATCAATGGTATAGCTGGGGTTACATTGGAGGCAAATAAGGTACAAAACCTACCATTTCATCTTGCATAGTTCTCTACTTTAATGCTTATGTATTTGTGATAAGTATAGATACTCCATATACACAATTTTTTTCTTCTCATGTAGCCATGCCTTAGGAGGATAGGGATATTTTGGGGTGGGGGGTGTTGATGGGCTCTCAAATTAAATTTGCCATTTGTCTTTTGTCATTCTTGAGTTCTTTTTTTCTCCCATTTTTTTTTGCATTTTCTTCGATTCTTTCTGGTTCACCAGGCTACTATGTATATTCTTTTTTTGCATTTTCCTAGGTTCGCTAGGGTTTGCATTAACGTTTTTTTTTTTATTTCGTATTTAAATAGGTTATTTGTTATTATATTTATTAATTTTCATTTTTTAATATTCTGATTAATTTGTGTTATACTATATATATTTAATAACTTTTGTATTTGTTTATTTTGTTTTTTTAACTTCGTATTAACTTTTAATTTACTTTTACTTTAAATATATATTCAATTTTTGTGAATTATATTGTATTGTCATGTGTAACTATATGTATATACTCTGATTTTTTGTGTTTTGTGCATTATGCTGCCACATACTAGTGCATATATGGAATTGTCTAACTACATATATATAGGGTCAGGTTCAAATGTGAACTCAATTTTGGTTTGTGAACGTGAGAATGAATCTCAGCTACACATCTTCGGTTACGGTGGACGCGATACATGATTCATGGGAGGGTAGAGATTATTAAAGGGGGGGGGGGGGGGGGGGCGGTCAAAGCCACCTTTATTGACCGGATGAGTGGCTGGGATTCGTCATGTTCAAAACCAAAATTGAGTTCACATTTGGACTTTCCTCTTCTTTTTTTTTTGAACGGCTGAACTTTCCTCTTATATACTGTGTTTTTGGTGTATTATGCTGTGCCACAAGGATGAAGCCCCTCTAGCATGCTTGAATGTTTAAGTTTTAACCAAAGCTTTGAATGCTTTATGTCAATGTTCTAGCAGTCATTTTGTATGAGAATCCCCAAAGTTAAAACTGTATTACTTATTGTTAATGCTAAAATTTGTTTGACTGTAAGATGACACGTAAGCTGCACCAGTACCAAAGTAGTTTTGTTTAAGTCACTGTGCCATAATTGTTAAGAAATACAACAAAAAAAGACCTTAATGATAATTTAGTCACTATAAAACCTACCATCTTTGAATTCTTGCACATATGGATTAAGCTTAGCACCAACATGGCAACATCGGGATCAATCAATTTGCTTGATAAATGAAAATTGGTTGCAATGCAGTTATTTACCTAAATTGTATTGAAGATTAGGGCTCAAATGACTCTTTAATGTTTGAGCAACTGTATATAAAGACACCAATTGCTTTATGGTTTTCACGACTCTATTATTAATGTCTTTCAATGCTCACTTGCTCAGCATCTGATATGCAAGAAGGGTGGAAGCTTTGGTAAATTTTATTAAAATAAAATAAACACAAATTACAGCCTATGGAATGGACTCCCACCCACAAGCATATCCACTCAACCTTCTAGAACAGGCCCCAATGTTAATTCACTACTTGAAAACAAGCATGAGTTGTAGACATAGCTAATACACAACATCATAAAGATACATGCAAAGTAACTTGCTACCCTAATGACAGAAGTTTTGGGGGAGCCTTCTAAGAGTTTTACTTCATTAGTATCTCCTTAAGTCAAGACTGGTCTTGTAAATTTGTCTATGTTATGATCATAAGAAATACAAGGTATCTGTTTAACTTTGAAACATACTTTTACTATTGCTATAAAGCTTATTTTTCATACGTTTTTGTTCCAAAATATGGTGATAGCTTCTTATAACACCAAGAAACTACAATGTCGTTCAACATTTTCAATATGGGTTCAGCTTATAACATGTTATTCTATTCCCAATTCCGATCTCACAGTTTATCATTGTTTTTATTCATGGAGCTGTTATATGTAGTCCTTTTACATTTGAAACCTCTCGAAGAGGTACAATTGTTATGATGCAGTTATAATGTATATAGTTTATGTACTTATGGTTTACTTTCTCACATGCTCGTTTCTTTGTCTATGTGTGTGTATGTGTGTCATCCTTGCATCTGTATGGTTTAACGATAAACCATAAAATTCGGTCGTTCATTTCATATAACGGGTAACCTCAAAAAAAGAACTTGAAAAGATGTTACTATGTCAGATAATGTCAACAAAGGGGTAACCCAAAATGGGGCAGCCTACCGGTTAAGGCTTGGTGTTGGGGAAAAACCCACTCAAGTTCGAATCCGGGGGTGAGCAACCAGGGGCCACTGAGTGTTAATCCCAGGGGAGCATGCTTTAGCTCTCGGTAAAAATTACCAAGGATGTAGTCTGGGCAAACCCAGGTGAACCTTATCAAAAAAAAGGGGGCTGCAAATTTCTTTACCGTGAAAGCCTCACAAGGGTTTTACAAGATGAAAGTGTGTACAATACAATATCTATCAAAGTAAACTCACACGGTTACATTGAATAAAAACACTCTTGAAGGGTATGGAGAAAGTGCCAACGGAAATGTTCTTAAAATCTGAAATTTAACGTTCCGTTTGCACCGTTCCAAGCTGTTAGGATGATATAAAATCTCTTGGGTTCAATATCAACCTTTGCGGCCAACTCCTACCACAACTGATGATTATCAAATTTCCAAAATTTACTCCAGTAAAGTTTTTAGTAGTTAGTTGGCCAATTTGAATACAATTCTATTCATTTATTGGAAAGTATCCAATTCTTTGTTTGTTCATTTATGGAAGGCTGTCTTATCTATTTGTATTTTCCAGGTTGCTGGGTTGTTGAACAAAATGCAGTTACATGCTCAGCAATCTGTCTCAAGGGATAATGAATGCATTTTCACTGTATCTGTTCCTCCAACCAGAAGTGATGTGCTTCATGCATGTGATGTAGCAGAGGTATGGAAGTACATTGTTATTGAGGCAAATGAATCGAAGTTTGACTTGATTCCTTGTTAGGGTTACAAATATTTTTTTTTCTCTCAATCAGTGTCCAAAGTTAAAAATATTTCTATATTTTACCCATTTTTAATGGTAACCTGTTCACGCTATCAAATGTCACAAGATCAGTAGGTTACTAGTCAAAATGTGTGCAAAATTGGAAATTTGTAAGTTTGATACTCCAATGAGAAAAAAGAATTCTTCGTTAGACTGAAAAGGAACTAAGCCAAACTTTTTTGCATTGTGATGCATTTTCCATTTTTGCCTTTATTATTATTATTATTATCATCATCATCATCATCTATGAAGCCATCCATCATAGTGTCACATTTTCATTAGAACTGACATGAAGTCTCTGTCTTTGTAACAAATTCCAAAGGATGTGGCAATTGCTTATGGCTTCAATGAAATTCCAAAGCGGAAACCTGCATCTTTGAAGCCCCTGCCACTGAGCCAGTTCAGTGACCTTATCAGAACGGAGGTAATATAGTGCATTAACGTTCGTATACTTTAACATGTCCAACTTCTGTTCTTTAACTGTAAGGATCAATCCCATCTAGATCTCTAAAAGTTTTCGACATAGGGATCAAATAGTTCCCAATGTCACTTCCCCTTGTGCTTCTACCTTTGGCTTGTTTCATACTGTTTTACTAGTCTTAATGGTGTGTTTCATCTTAGATAGTCACGCATTACGGTTTAGTTCGTAACATAAAATGATTCTTTGATCAAATAGGACATGATAAATTATTTTTAAATTTTTTCTGTGTAGGATTTATTAAGCTTCATCATTTTGCGTGATTATCATGGGTGCTTGATATGGTTTTGTTTTTGTTTGTATTTCTTATCTTTAGATTGCGCTCACTGGTTATACAGAGGTGTTGACATGGATCCTATGTTCATACAAAGAAATTTTCCCCATGCTGAACCGTAAAGATGACAAATCAACTGCAGTTATCATTGGAAATCCTCGATCGGCAGATTTTGAGGTTTGTTTTACTGTTTACCTTGTACTTTAAATGGCGTAAAACTTGCCATGAAACTATGGGTATCGCCCAGCACTAAAGTTGTCTTTTTAGATAAAGCTTCACAAAGATACCAGATTGGGCTTGTGAAATGCCACCAAATCTATTTTACAACATTTTTAACCATCTTGTTTGATTCATCTAAACTTTTGTGTTTTGCTTGACCGTACATAATCCTACACATTCAAACGTATTTTCTTATTTTAGTTGCAATTATATCCTTCAAAAAAAATTTAGCCAATTAACTTCTGAACCATATAGGTTGTGCGGAGCAGTCTCATGGCTGGGATATTGAAAACCGTTGCACACAATAAAGATCATCCGAAACCTATCAAGGTAAAGTAGGATAATTATAATAACATCAGTTCATCACTTCATCTTGATGATCTTAAGCTTGCTTGCATTGTTGTTATGCAACAATAATAGCAGCTTTTTATCCAAAGAAGTTGGAGTAGGCTACAACTGTTACCTTTGGAACAAAAATAAAGATGAGACTGTTAATTTACTTATAAGTGAGTTCTGATGTTTTTTATTGGGTTATTTTGTATTGGAATGTAGATATTTGAAGTAGGTGATGTAACGGTATTGGATGAGTCAAAAGATGTTGGGGCCACAAATCATCGCCAACTGGCAGCTCTTTACTGTGGTGCTACTTCAGGGTTTGAGGTAAAGTTCTTTTACATACACACACATATATAGATAGACAGAGAGAGGTTAAATTTTGCGAAAACCAAATTATTGGTAAAAACCTGTGAGAACCGACTAAAAAATACTTTTTTGTACGATTTTCTTCCATCAAATGTTAGAATTTGATATATTGTTTCACACATATTTTTCTTTATTTGGTGAGTATCATCCATGAATTGATTTCACCATATGAATCAAATTTTCCAGTTCCAATAATTTTTGGTACATGTCTTGACCTCATTGTGGAAACTCAATGTAATTAGTGAAATTAAAATACATTTTAGTTTTTTCATTTCCAAATTCTACTTTTATTTATGATTATTAGTTGTAGGCAAATTCTGAAATTGTTCTTCTTTGAAGCTTCTTGATTATCTCTTCTACTGGTTGATGAACTTTTACGTGTAGTTTTGTCGACATAAGGATTGAAGTTTTCTTAATCTATTTGATGTTTGCAGTTAATACATGGGCTGGTTGACAGAATCATGGAAGTAACTGGTACTCCTTTTGTGTTGCCTGGGGACAACACTGGTTATTATATCGAGCGCTCAGATGTAAGTACCTGCACTCACTTGCACTAATTGTTAAACTGTTATGCTTACAACTTGCACTCACCTGCACTCACTTCATTTATTTAATGAAGGAGCCTGAGTTTTTGTCGGGAAGACAAGCTAACATCATCTACAAAGGGAAACGCATAGGAACTTTTGGCATCGTTCACCCACAGGTAGCCTTCCTTCCTTTTAACATTGAATTTGACACTCCTTCAGTTATTTTACTAAGGCTGTTTTTGGCAAAAATAAGCTAGTCCATCCAAACATGTACCATAAGCTAGCTTATTGAAACGCTACTTGGAGTAGCGTTTTGGGAGCTTTTAGTAGGTTTTTTCAATTATACTCTTATTAATTGCATATACCCTTTTTGGTCATTTTACATACAATAAGGTAGTTTTTGCCAAACACAATCTGCTCATAAGCTAGCTTATCAATCAACAACTAGCTTATCAGCTATCAGCTAGTTTGCCAAACATAGCCTAATATTACTTCTTATCTCAAAGTAAATGTCTACGGTGAACAAGGTTATTCTTTAAAATAACCTTCCACGTTGTTCCTTGTGATTTCAGGTGCTTGAAAACTTTGACATACCGGATCCATGCTCGTTTGTGGAGCTCAACCTCGAGAGCCTGCTGCTATAATTCAATAATCTTGGATCGATTGTTCCTTGTGATTTAATAGTCAACTGTTTTTCTGTTTTTTCATTTTGCAGGTACTCTATTAAATTTTTTTCAGGAAGAAATTATCGTTGTTTTTTGTTGAAATAGAAAGTTATTGGTAAAGTTATGAAGTCATGTCTGAGATAGTTGTAACATGGATCTTTGAAAAGATTTTGTTGTGATTGTTTCATTTATAGAGAAGTTGCTGAATGTGTTATCAAAATCCAAACTAATTTGTAAATGATAAGATTTTCCTATAATTTTCTACCAAAAACAAGACTGTAAAATATGCCAAATGCCAAAGGGTATTAAAAATCATCATATGAGGTATGAGAGAAATGGTGGAAAGAGGTATTATCAAATATTTGTTTTGCCCAAATGTGGATTTGGGTTGAGTTCCCAAATCCTACACTTCATTCTCTTTTTGGCTTCTTTTTCAAGTTTTGTTAAATTTCAGCCAAGATTATAAAAATTACTGAGTCCTTTAAAATCAAACATAATGATAATTTAAATACAACATGCTAATACTTCAATATCATCTTTCCAAAAAAAAAAACTTTAATATCAGAGTCACAGAAATTATAAAATATATAACTATTCAATCCATCACTTGTCTCTAAACCCAAAAAAGGAAGAAAAAAAAGTGAACCATCATTTCATCATGTTCAATAAACAAGCACCCATTTGCAGGTCTTATAAACATAAAAAGAATTATCATTTAAATACCCTATTCAATATGGTTACCAAAGCTTCTACTCAAAAATCATCCATTTTAGCTATTTACCTCCATAAAAAAATGAATATTCACAGCTTCATATTAACATTTAAATCAAATTGGTCATCTATATGGTCAACATTCTGGGAGGGACCGAGTCGACTCGGTTCGCGAAAAGCTAGCCGCCGACTCACTATGGCACGGAGAACAACACGACTGGTGAGTGAAAGACCGGGTCGAAACATTCCCCGGGCTTGCATAAAAAGGAATGTACATGGAACTAAGAGGCAATGTAGAAGGGATGATAAGAGGATTGGCCAATGATTGCTGATTGTTAAGAGGCTGGTGTTAGATGATTGCTGATTGTTAAGAGGGCTGGTGTTAGATGCAGAAGGTGACAATTGGCCTATTTGCATTGGTCTCGATGCCACGTAGGACGATGACCTGGCGGATGACGATGATAGTAAAGACGATGATGAAGATAGTAACGGTGTTCGTTCCGTTGCTGGTGGATCGTCTGTGATGGTATTGGCATCACGCTTGCAAACAGGGCAAAACGACCTCCACGATGTCAGCCAAGCGTCCACGCAAAGCGTATGAAATTCTGTCAATCCAAAAAAAACATAATTTTATTTTTCTTAAATTTCCAAAAAGTCCTATTTTGCAGATACCCGTTTACCATAAAGTTTTTATGGCAAGAGGGTCGGTAAAGTTGGCATCCGCATCATCTCATCAAATGTCACAAGATCAACAAATACCGGACAAAAGGAGTACATACTAAGGAATTTTGAAACTGTGTTACACTGATTGAGAAAATAAATTCTTGAGCAAATTACTTTTTTTTGTCCCCATGGTTTGGTAATCATTTCGATTTCATCCCTATGGTTTAAAAATTGCAATTTCCATCCCTATGCTTTGCAACTTATCTTTTAATAAACCACAAGGATGAAAAGCATAATTTACTCTAAATTCTTTGTTACACTAAATAAAAATTAAGGCAAACTTCGTTGCATTTTGTCAAAATGCTGAGTAATCATTTAGATATTCACAAGAAGTACCCACGATAGAAAACTAAACCAAACAAAACGCGCACAGTATATCTAGAAGTTGTGAAGAGTCATTCAATGAAATCACCCACAATTACGTCATTTAATTGACTTTCAAGTCGGCATTGCGAATCTAAAGTCAAAATATTATTAGCATTAGAGGGGAGGCAAGAAGACTTACTATGGTGGCATGGCAAGATTCTAAGCTTATCACCAACGTAATAGTCTTCAAGGCATATAGCGCACAATGTAGAAGTGCAATTGTCTTCCAAGGCCGTTGTATAGAAAAGGCTCGGCATGGCCTTCACTAGCCGTCTACTCATCCCGTTCAATCCTCTACCACGGGGGCGTTCTCGACTTGTGTGATCTCTATGCCCAAGGAGAAAATGCACAATTGATGCCAATGTCAATAGCACGATAGATGCAATGATGTATGGCAATATGGCCCATATTGGTTCCTCATCGTTTTGGATAAGCCACACCTCAATTCCAGTCTTGCCAACATAATCCCGCAGTTTGCGGCCCACGGTATTCGAAACAAATACCGCAGGTATATGTATACCGCTTGGATCCCCTGTCACTGAAATTTAATGAGTTCAGATTAGATACCGAATGAAATTTAAGTGTCCATATTTCCATTAAGAGTAAATTACATATTTGGTCCCTGTGGTTTACACTATATTGGACTTTTGAAATAATTATGGAAAAGGTCCTTGTGGTTAACATTAGATTGCACTATTGGTCCCTAACTTTAACTCCATGTGAAATCAATCTGTTAAGCATAGGGACCAATAGTGCAATATAGTGTAAACCACACGGACCAACAGTGCAATATAATGTAAACCACATGGACCTTTTTCATAATTATTTTAAAATATGAAACCAACACTGCAATATAGTGTAAACCACAGGGACCAAATATGTAATTTACTCTTCCATTTGTGTTTAGTGTCCACTTTAAAAAATAAATAACTAAAATTTCCAAATCTACCCTTAATTAATGCACAAATATTTGTAAGAGTTAACAAGATAGATAACATTAGAAAAGGGTACACGCCTGAGGCGTCCCACTGCACCGGTCCCACAGTCATCATGGGAAGGTAAGCTAGTGCATGCATCCCATTGGCAGAGTAGCAGTGCCTCTAACAAATATGGATTACACCCACACCTCTGCCGCTGGAATAAATCAGCGAGGGCAACATAAATACATTAATTAAGGGTAAAGTTGTCATTTGGTTATCTCAAAAGTGTAATAACTATTCATGCCTAAAACTGTGTGCAATTTCAATTGTGGTCACTTATTTTAGGCCGTTGAGATTAAGGATTGCAAAAATAGAATAAAAGAAGTCGTAGTGTTAATGAGAAAAAGCAAATAGGGAAAGGACTATATTATATACTTACTTGCAATCAACATACTCTCGTCGCTGTTGTAAACAATTGCCGCTTTGAATCCTGCATCTTGCGCTATTCGAACTTTATCCTTAAAGGAGCATCCTCCTCTAATTATTAACACGTACGGGGAGTTTATACCGTCCTCAATTGAACTATTTGTCAAGGGTGAGCAAGCATCTAGTGGTGATGCTAGAAACAACGTCCCTAGTTCCCCAAAATCATCCACAGGCCGTGCTGACAAAGATCAAATAAATAAGAACTTAAAAATTTGGTAAAGGGCGAGTTCTAAATACAAGTGACAATATCATGGAACAAAGCCAGCATATCCCATCCGAAGGTAGGGTCAGAGTGGTGGGGATGGGTGGTAAAGATGTATGCAGACTTTACCTCCATCCCAAGTGACAGAGAGACCCCTTCTAAGGCATTGTTTGGTAAACACAAAGTAACTTATAAGCTAGCTTATTTTTTTATTGGAAGGGTGTCCGGGCCAAAGCCCGACTAATCCCCGGCAATTTTGGAGATTAAACATGGCTAGCTTATATTTTGTGTACATGTTCGGATGGACAAAAAGTAGCTTATAAGCTAGCTTTTTGATAAGCTACTTGGAGGTAGCTTTTTGGAGCTTTTTCCAATTATACCCTTACTAATATTAATTATTATACCCCAATATACCCTTTTTGGTCATTTTACATACTCATAAGCTAGTTTTTGCCAAAGATAATTTGTTCATAAGCTAGCTTATCAGCTACAGGCTAGCTTATCAGCTAGTTTGCCAAACATAGCCTAAGAAGATCCCGACTTTCATATAAGATTAAGGGTTTGCTTGTTATTAATGATCTTATTAGGACTCACAACATATTTGGTCAGCTATACATGATTGTTTAAGCTTCTAGGGGTAGCTTTATGCAGAAAGCCAAGTTTTTCACAAACGTGTTCCTCCTAATTAAAAAAACATGAACAAAAATCTTCCCAAATCCATACAGACAACTTTATCCATACAGAACTTAACAGAAAACAAACCAAACATCCCCTAAGAAACATATCTACAAAGCACAATATAGGTCACACATATAAGCAAATGAGTTATAAAAGAATGCAATCCAAAGTGATTCTAGAAACAAGCATAATTCACATCAATCTAATCATCTGGCAACTCCAAATATAAATACTCCCTTAATTCAATAAAAAAGAGTTGTATTTTCATTATTGGATGTCAAAGCAAATGCTTAAAAACCCAAACTTAACATAATTTGTGCCCTTAATCCACCACCAACAATTAATCTATTGCTATTACTTATTAAGCACTTCAATGCAAGTAAAAAAGCTTCTATCTATAAACAGTTAATCATAATATCTGTATTTCAAAAGCAACATGTTTGACATCAAAAAGTAGCAAATATAACATCAAACCTTCAAATTAACCTAAATTGATTATTTAATTAACCACCTTTTAATTTCAATCCAACAGTTTTTTTTTTTAAACAAATTATGAATCAATCAACCATAGAAATTATAAAAACTTACCAAATTTAGCTGCAACATCAGCAAAGAACAAGGTGACACCATCATTGCCCCTTAAAACCACATCAGCAAACACCACCCTAGAAGCCATTAAACAACAAAAAGTAGAAAAGAACACCCAAAGATTCAACATCTTTTTTTTTTTCTTTCTGAACCCAGAAAAACCCACCAAGGGTTATGATCCTATGATGTTGAATTCTTCAATCATATAGAGAGTGAAACTAGGGTTTTCTATCTTCATAGATATTTAATAATTTGGAAAATATATATATATATATATATATTGTGGTTTAGGATTGAGAGTTTGGAATTTGGATGACTCTTGAAGTCAAATAGAAAGATTCGGTTATGATTTATCAAGGATTCGATTATATAAATATTTGTAAATTTTTAAAGATATCAATTTTTTGGATTTGGTGATCGAATGGGATAAGACATAATTGTGTGATTGCAATTCAATTAAAGTTACTTTTAAGAAAATATATATCCAAATTTAAAGGGATTTTTTTTCTTAAAATTTAGTATTGTTTTGTAGAGAGTAAATTTGGTTCATATCATTTATATAAATTTGGTTAATACAAGAATTTTTGTTATAGGAAGAACTTTCTGCTAGAGTCATATGTTTTAGGTGCTTGAACAACAATTCTAATTTTTTGTTATTATTTTATTTTTTATTTTCTAATATATTTTTAATAAATTTATAAAACATATATATTATGTAATAAAACATATAAATTAAATTAAATTAACTTATTATTATAATTTTTTTAAATCCACGGCGGATGACTAGGCGCGATTCATCGGAGGGCATTGAATTAAAGAGGGGAACCACACTCAAAGTCGTCACGTGTCGCGTTCTCGGTTGTCCTCACGTTCACAACCAAAAAGTGGTTCACATTTGAACCCACCCCTATATATATATATATATATATATATATATATAAGGTGACACCATACAATTCATTCTCCCCACCTAAAAAAAGAAAGTGGATATTGAGAATCACGAAAGCTCTTAAATGCCCTAAATTCTTCAATATCCCAACATTCTCTAAGACCAGCGACTTTTCCTAATTTTTCCTACATTCTACCATATCCTCCAAATTTTCCAAAATCTCCAATTTTTAATCATCATTCTCAATATTGGTCGGATATACCAACCCAATTTGGTACGACAAACAATTATTTCCCAAATCAAGTCGTTTTTGCATACTCGAATGATGAAACTATAAACTTTATACTATAGGGACCAACAAGTGTTATAAACAAGAAACTATAAGGACCAAATTTGTAATTTACTGTTAATTTCTTGAGAGCGAGGGGAAATTATAAAAACTTACATTTATCATAGAGTTTACACACACATCTTGAACAATAACATTTTTTTAATATTTTTCCTCTCTTATGAACAGTAAACTTAATATTTATTTAATTATATCATAGCTTTTAACCAACTTTTTTTTTAATATTTTAATCCTTATGAACAGTAAATTTAACGATATTTTAATCAATTTAGTTTTGAAAGTTACATTTTAGTCCCTTAGCTTTATAATCTTTATTCAATTTATATCTTTTAGTTTCCTATATCTCATTTCATGTTTTAGCCATATATTGTATACCGGCTAAAATATGTTTAAAAAATGCGTTTCAATTTAAACAAATTACGCCATCATAATCGTATCGTCGATACGTTCGAAATGAGTCTAATATTAAATATTTTTTGATCTAATTATCTTATTCTATATCATATATATTACAATTATTTATTCAAACTTATTAATCAAAGTTTTATTACAATAGATTCGAATTGTAAAAGTTACGGTTTACTCCCTTAAACTTATAATATTGATTCACTTTATACCTTTTAATTTTCTATATTTTTTTTTTACGTTTTAGTTGTATGTCGTATATTCGTCAAAATATGTTTAAAAATACGTTTTAATTTTAACAAATTACGTCATTATAATCGGGTCTTCGATACCTTCGAAAAGTCTTAATAATAATAATAATAATAATAGTTGAGCGGTTAAAAAGGTTTTAATCAGACTTTTATTATATATAGTACGATTATATATGTATTAAAAAAATAGTTGAGCGGTTAAAAATGTCTTACTCAAACTTTTATTATAATAAAATAATAATAATAATAATCTATCAGAATAAGCTACATCTTTTTCTCCACCGATACTATATGTAGTACAATTATTTATGTATTAAAAATAGTTAAAGGGTTAAAACTATCACTTAGTCAAACTCATTAATCAAACTTTTATAATAATAATAATAATAATAATAGCCGTTTTCAATCAGATTATACTTCATTCTTCATATTGAAATTACATATTCGAAATCCTGGCTACAAATAAATTGTGAGCAGTATTAGTTTAGTTGTGAAAGTTACATTTAATCCTCTTAGACTTACAATATTTATTCACTTTCTATCTTTTAGTTTTCTATATTTCATTTCACGTTTTAGCCATATATCGTATACTGGCTAAAATATGTTTAAAAAATGTGTTTCAATTTAAACAAATTACACCATTATAATTGTATTATCGATATCTTCGAAATGAGGCTAATACTGAATATTTTTTTATCTAATTATTTTATTGTATATCATATATATTACGATTATATATTTACTTAAAAATAGTAAAAGAGCTAAAAACGTCATTTAATCAAACTCATTAATCAAAATATTATAATAATAATAAAATAATACAATTATATTATTCGAATTGTAAAAGTTACGGTTTACCTTCTTTGGTTAATGACACTCGGTAATAATCATCTCAATAACTTTAAATCGTTTACAACTTCAAAATTTGATTATATAAAACGTTATATACATAATGACCCGCGGCAAAGCGCGGGTATCAAAACCTTATTTTGTATACTAATCTCACTCTTTTTTGGAAGAGGTATCCAATGTAGGAAAATAGTTTCACCAAAATAGAAAAAAGTAAGAAATAAAGAGAGATGGGAACAAACCCAAGTATTGAGTCGAGGCCCGTGTTAAACACGGTTTCCTTAAAACCGATTCGCCCCCTACCGGTGCGTCGATTTCCCAGGATACAACGACTAGAAACAGAATCGAGTTCTGTCGGACTTCACTATCATGCCTGAATTTGAGAATATATGTCTTGGTTTTTCACGTGTGTTTGGCTTTCTATGAAGTTACTTTTCCATATGTGTGTCTCTCATATTTTAGCATATATTTTCTTCTTCATAGAACTCAAGCTATGAGTCCTATATATATACATAACACATATGTAACTCATAGAAGGTTTAAAAGCCAACAATAATGACCCATTATTTCTATGGTTATAACCTCCATTTTTTAAAGCCAACATAATGGAACATTATTTCATTGTTTTATAACCTCCATCTTAATTTCCATTCAAAAATTCAAACTAATATTAATATTATAAATTTAAACTAATATTAATATTAATATTAAATTTTCCAACAATCCCCCACATGAATGGAAATTATCATAGACATCTCATACATCATATGATACTCAAATTCAATGTCGGAATCTTGCAAAGGATAGGTAGGTGTTAACCTTTGAACCTTCCCTTATGAAGCATGTCTAGTCTACTAGCAAATTAGTAGACGCGATGTCCTTGAACTGTTTTGCCATTTGTGTAAACGTTAACACACTTCACACAAGATTCTTCCTGACATGGTAAAGTCCTCATAGTTGTGTTCGTTATGGTCATGAACACTGCCTGGTTCAGAGAAAGCTTTAGGAATGTATCCCCAATAATTCCCTTCGAAGCGACCCCACTTCTCTTTCTCATAGGTGATTATCAGTAATCATTAAAAGCTTTGTGCTTATCCTCATTTTTCACTGTCTTAGAAGTTTACTAACTCCCCCCCACAGTGACTCTCCACATTCATACAACTAGGTTGTCCTTTTGAACCCAGATCTTGGGATCTCCAGTCTTCTGGGTAAGGTTTCCTTTGCATGAATTATTAATTCAGGGCTTATGTCCCATTCATCTTAAGGACTTATAAACTAAATCTCTACTTAAACTTTTTGTAAGTGGATCCACAATGTTATCTTTTGACTTTACATAGTCAATCGAGATAACTCCAATAGAGATTAGTTGTCTTATCATATTGCGTCTAATGTAACTTCCCATTATACATTGTACTTTGAGCTCTGCCAATTTTCGATTGGCTATCACAGTGTATACAAATGACCGTTACCGGCTTAGGCCATTTGGGAACATCCTCCACAAACTGACGCAACTACTCTACTTTCTCGCCACATTTATCTAGGGCGATAAACTCAGATTCCATCGTGGATCTGGCTATAATAGTTTTCTTGGACGATTTCCAAGATATAGTCGCACTTCCAAGTGTAAACACATATCCGCTTGTAGATCTGGAATCTTTTATATCAGATATCCAATTTGCATCACTGTATCCTTTGATTACAGTTGGATATCTTCCATAGTGAAGTCCAACTCTCTTGTGTACCTTAATAATCTAGTAATACTCCTCCAATATTCAACACTCGCATTACTAGTGTATCTACTTAGCTTGCTTACTGCGTATGCTAAGTCAAGTCTGGTACAACTCATGAGATACATCAGACTGTCTAGTATTCTTGAGTATTCCACTTTGTGCAACACTATCCTCTCTTATTCTTGGATAGATGTTGACTAGTGTCACTAGGAGTTTTAGTTATACTTGTGTCTCCTTTATAAAATTTCTCAAGAATCTTGTCCACATAATGTGTTTGACTTAACACTAGACTATTTTGAGTTCTTGTGATCTTTATTCCAAGTATCACATATGATAAACCCATGCCTTTCATGTCAAACTTAGATTTCAACATATCCTTCGTGGACCTTATCATTTTGTCATCACCTCCGATGATAAGCATATGACATAACCGTAAGTGGTGTCATTCATATAAACACACTTATTTAAAAACACTTTCCAACATGGATTGATCAATCTTTTGATGTCATTGCTTTGGAGCCTGTTTTAAGCCATATAAGGTATTAACAAGTTTACACACCTTGTTCTCTTTACCTTGGGCAACTAATCCCTTAGGCTGCTCCATATAAATTTCTTCTAAATCTTCATTTAGAAGATCAATTTTCACATCCATTTGGTGCATTTGCAGATTTGCAATTCCCAACATAAAACTAACGGATGTTAATAATCTAGACTTTCCTTTTGTCTATATCCTTTGATGAAGATATCTATACATTATACCATTGTATAATGTTATGTCATCTAGTGACTTTTCCATCCCTTTTTCACCATTAAGATATCATAACTTATCAAATGTTTTATGATTTCTAGTTTGTAAGTCTCTCCAAATGTGACCACAAACTATTCGGTTGCTTAGAGTCTTCAAACTCATACATGAATCATTTGCACAAATCTTGATTCAAATGATATGATTATCTACTCAATCTGTTTCGCATAAGTTGATACAACTAATGTATTTAAACATTTTCATTGAGTAATATCTTCTTCTATATCATGAATAGAGTTGCTAGCTATGCAATACGTTTAAGCTATAGCAAGAACACACACATATGTTGATGAATTCACAAAAACATTGGCCAGATGTTCTTGTCAATGCATCATACATGAGTGTTATTGTCACCACCAAAGAGCTTAATCGCAACTATCTATAAGTGACAATCTAGGCATCCAAAACTCTAGGATCCTAGTTGTTCTATAAATATAGTCATACTCAATGATCACTCTATCATGACTATATTCTCTTTTTGATATATTTAGCTTAGGTTATACACAAAGTTTTAACCTTTACTTTCATTGCTAATATTTCATCAAACTTATATGATGATTTAGATCCAAACTTATTGGATTCGTCTATCAATTGATATCATGGCATTCTATTACCAATCATGATTAATTCGTTATAAACTCACAATTAAACGAATTAAAAATTGTAATTATTAATTCATAATTGACAAACAATTACATGAATTAAAACCGAATGGTTAATTCGTAATTAAACGACTTATAATCGAAATGGTTAATTCATAATTGACAAACAATTATTGAATTAAATCCAAAATATACATAAGTATATAAACACATTCATGGAAACTATTATTTACTCAACCCCTTTCGGTAGCTCTACTCGAACACAACCAGGAAAGACGGTGAGGGTGGTATGCTCAAAAGCATTTAAAAACACGACCTCATTAGAATAGAAAACAATCCGCCTATATCTTTCCTAGACATTGTATCCAAATAGGTGAGCCTATTTGGAGTTGATTCATAATTTTTCCAACTTAAATGCGTAATTAAACGAATTATTATCGAAACATTTAATTCATTATTGACAAACAATTATATGAATTAAAACTGAAATTTTAACCATGTAATTAATTCGTAACCGACAAACAGTTAAACGGATTAAAAACAAAATTCGAATTTAACGTAATTAATTCGTAACCAACAAACAGTTAAATGAATTAAAATCAAAATTCGTAACTGTCGTAATTAATTCGTAACCGACAAACAATTAAACGAATTAATTATCACATTTTTTTTTTCAAATGTAAGGTACCCCCACATTTCAAGGTACTCAACCTTTCTTATTTCCATAGAATAAAATTCTATAAGATTGTCATTATAATTTGACTTACTAAAGATGCATAGTCAAAATATATTTACTCATCAAAATATCATTGATCGGTTATCATATTAATTGGGATTTAAACCTATATTAAAAACTCACTTTAATATCAAGAAAATATTGACATGAGATCAAAATTTGTCCAAATTTTGGTTACATTAAAATAGATAAACTATTTTATTTTCTTGCAAAACCAAAATCCCATCATATAACAAATGGAGTTTATGTATACCAAGTTTTCACTTTATTTTAAAAACTCCATATCAAGACTTTTGTTCTTGAGAATTAATCCGTACATCTCATCGTGGATGCATCCTTTGTCCAAGACACCAATTGTCCTAACAATTAATGCCCCTCCCTCAATATGGAGTGCCAAAAATATCCATCTTTAACCAATTTGCTTGTGGATATAAATTGTTAGAAACAACATTCTTTCATTAATCTTGTAGAAATCATTGTTCTACTTTTCCAAATTTCATCATTTTAAGCACCCTTCATTAATGAGTACCACATATCTCATTTGGAACCACTCACATGGCATTTGGTTCCGAAAACCGAACATCATCCCCTTCGCGGGGATATTCTAATTTTAAGACCGGTGTTACCCATTTTGCTTCCCACTAAAGAAAACAATGCACCATTTTGTTTCCCACAAAAGAAAACAATGCACCATTTTGTTTCCCACAAAAGAAAACAATGCACACTTATATTTATAAAAGTTTCACTCTTATAAACATCAAGGAGGTTATGAACTAACCTTTGCACTCAAAACAAGATATTGCATTTTATAAATGAACTTCTTCCACTTATAAATTTTGTGCATAAATAAGCAAAGAGTTGCTTAAATATTGTGCACTAACAATATTAACAAAAAACAATCGAAACAAACATATCATTCGACTTGTTTGAAAATAATAAAGCAAAGAAGTTGATTTATACAAACTCATCTTCTACAAATAATCAAAGCAAATAGTTTTATTTTTTCAAAAATAACGCTTGCTTTTGCCCATTTTCACTTAGAAAACAAATGTAACAGAAGATTACCGACCGATTGGTGAAACAAAGAAAGATCGGAATCGGTTTTAAGATTGTAGGAAAATAGTTTCACCAAAATAGAAAAAAGTAAGAAATAAAGAGAGATGGGAACAAACCCAAGTATTGAGTCGAGGCCCATGTTAAACACGGTTTCCTTAAAACCGATTCGCCCCCTACCGGTGCGTCGATTTCCCAGGATACAACGACTAGAAACAGAATCGAGTTCTGTCGGACTTCACTATCATGCCTGAATTTGAGAATATATGTCTTGGTTTTTCACGTGTGTTTGGCTTTCTATGAAGTTACTTTTCCATATGTGTGTCTCTCATATTTTAGCATATATTTTCTTCTTCATAGAACTCAAGCTATGAGTCCTATATATATACATAACACATATGTAACTCATAGAAGGTTTAAAAGCCAACAATAATGACCCATTATTTCTATGGTTATAACCTCCATTTTTTAAAGCCAACATAATGGAGCATTATTTCATTGTTTTATAACCTCCATCTTAATTTCCATTCAAAAATTCAAACTAATATTAATATTATAAATTTAAACTAATATTAATATTAATATTAATATTAAATTTTCCAACATCCAAGGCCACATTGGGCCCAGACTAATCCTCGGCAATTTTGGGCCGAAGCCCGACTGCTAAAGCATGCAGCCCGGAGTCAAAGCCCCCGTACCTCCAGAATGCGTCCCCCAGGGCTCGAACTTGGATTCACCACTATGTAGTGCCCAAGCCTTACCACTAGGCTAATACTCCTTTGGTACTAATCTCACTCTTCTTCGACAAAATTTTTTATAACAAATTTAGTGCCTTCAACTAGTTTTAATTTTATAACAGATTTGTTATCTTCCTCAACATGTATAGGTTTTGTGATTTTGTATCAAAAAAAATTTAGTGGCAGAAATATATCTTTTAGACATAATTTAATAAAATACTTAAATAAAATTCAAATTTGGGGAAAATTCATAGAAAGCCAATGAACTCCCGCTTTAAATGATTAAACCTCTAAAATATTTTTTTAAATAAAAAAACCACTAAATTTTCTTATTTTAAATCATTATTTTTATTAATAAAAAATATTAAGCTTTTTTATTTTTAATAATTAAGTTTTTAAATACTTTCTTCAATAAATAAACTATCATTTTTTTGAAATTTATTACTTACATATTTTTAGCCAAAATAGAGTTACTCTTATTTTTTACTTTATAATTGTAGTTTTATTTTTTATTAAAAATATGTACATAACAAATTTTTAAAACTTAATAATTTATTTGTTTTAAAAAAATGTTATAGAACAAATGATTACTCAAATTGTGAAGTTGAATTGTTTTTCTATTCATAAAAATAGTTTTGAAACCTTGGGGGCGTTTGGTTTATTATAAGTAATGAGGATGAACATGAAATGGGAATGCACAGAAATGAGAATGAAAATAGCATTGCATTGATGGTGGTTGGTTAATCCAATATAATCAATAAAAATTGTTTCATATTAAAAGAATATGTTTTTTTTACAACTTAAAAATATAGAAGATATTACAATTAACATCAAAAGATGGGACGTATGAGAAAAAAAATTAATTAAAAATAAAATTTTATATTTTCTTTAATTTGGTCAAGAATAAAAATTAATAAGGGGCCGTTTGGTTCGCGGAATTGAATGGAATTCAAAGGAATTGGAATGACGAATTCCAATGACCAAATTCCATGTTGTTGTTTGGTTTGCGGAATGAAAGCTAAGGAATCCTTTGAATTCCTTCAAATTCCTTGAACTAAGGAATTTGTCATTCCATGCCATAACCCATGGAATTCATTGGAATCATCCCTCCTCCCTCTTGTTTTCTCCATCTATGGCTTTCCTATCTCCATCCATCGTTCTCCCATTCCAAATCCTTTTTCTCGATTCGGTTCCGTCTCGGTTATTTTATTTACTAAATAATTAAATTATATATAATTAGATAATCAAATTATATATATATATCGATTTTTTCCGATCGAGATGGAAATCAAAACCGAACCGTTTTCGGTTCGATTCGAATTGGTGTTTTCCCGGCCGAGATGGAAACTAAAACCAAAATTGAACCGATTACGGTTTACGGCTCGACTCGGCTCGGCTTTTCCCGGTCGAGATGGAAACCAAAACCGAAATAGAACCGATTTTGGTTTTCGGCCCGGTTCGGTTTTCTCAATCGAGATGGAAACCATAACTGATATCGAACCGATTTCGGTTTTCAACTCGGTTCGGTTTTTTCAATCGAGATGGAAACTAAAACCGAAATCGAACCGTTTTCGATGCCGGATTTGTTTTTTTTGTTTTGGATTCAGTTTTTCGGTTTTTGTTTCTCTTTTTTTTTCTTTCGGTTCGGTTCAATTTTGGTTTTTACTCACCTTACTTTTTACATTTTTATTCCAATTCCAATTCCATCCAACCAAAAACGACCAAAATGTGTGGTCAAATTCCATCAAATTCCAATTCCAATTCCTTCAAAGTCAAATTCCTTGACTAATTTCAATTCCACCGAATTCCATTCCACGAACCAAACCCTACCTAAATCTTCAGCATTGATTCCATTATATAATTATCAAACCAAACAACACTTGTCATTATCATTCACATTCCATCCAAAATGAGTAGGTTTAATAGTTTTTTCCTTTCGAAAATATAGTTTAGGGACTTAGATATTTAAAATCGGCTAGTTCGTTGGGTTAGCTGAACTTTTTATTATATTTTAGAAACTTTACTTCCATAAAATTGTTTAGCTCAAATAAAAGATTTTAATTAGTTGAAAACTAAAAGAAGTTGTAAATCTAGATTCCAGGCAATATAATAGGTAGGCTCAGCCCTTACATACATAGAGCACGTGCCACGTATAGGGCATCAAAACCTAAGAGGCATCAAATTTTCGTAGATTATTAGTTTAGGACTTTTGGTTTTGGGTTTGATAATCTAGTAGACGGACTTTAGTATCTAGTGTACTAATTTCAACTTGGAAATGAGGTGAACACAATCTTAATCCAAGTTTTATCCTTCTATGCTCGACTAGTACTATTTTGGGTTTTTTTTTTCTTTTTGGTTTATTTTCAGAAGACATTGAACATGTATTTTAGATCACAATCCATCATGTTTACAAATAGAAAGAGAAAGAAAAGATAGCAAGACATTGCTCACATTTACTAGTTTGGTTAAATAGATATTTTGTTCGTTATGAAAGTGTAGTTGAAAATCCCAATGAAAATGTGTCTCTGAAAATCCCTATGATGTTGTTGAAAATAGTTAAAATCCATTTGGCGAAATAGTTGATGATGTTGAAAATACCGAAAACGCAACTAAAAATCCGTGTACTGATGAGTCAGAAACAACAAGAATCCGTGTAATTATGAAATTAGTTTGAATATTTTTGATCCACTTGTTTGGTGTCACGATGTGGCTTAGAATAAAAAACGAAATATTTGATTGTTGAAAAAAGACCTATATGAAAAAACCAACATCAGTTTGAGTATTTATGGTTTTTATGTCCCCTTCTTGTGCTTTTTATTTTTAGTAATAAAATTCGACATGAGGATGAAGTTCCAAACTCTTAGTTTTTTTTTTTTTTTTTTTGCATCATTCGTCATTTCATTTGCTTAAAGAAACTAGGTATAAGGGCATCTTTTATCATTTTCGGACATGGCACCAGAAACCCTAAGATTGACCCTAAGATACAAAAGTTTAAATTTAAGTAATTTATTAAAAGTAATTAATTTACAAAAAAATATTACAATTAAGTTAGATATAAAAATATAAATTTAACTAAATTACTTAATGTATTCTTTTGTAAACCATAAAAAAAGTTGGAAATCATGTAAACTAATACTATAGAAATAATAAAAATTTATTTATTATAATTTAAATATTTATAAGTTCATTTAGAAACCAAAAAAAGAGTAAAAACCGTAGAAACTCATGGTTTCATAGCTTAAATCAATGAAAACTTTTTGTAGAGTTGTTTAATATGATGCAAATGTTTCATATATTTCATTTTTTGATGTTTTTTTTTCTCTAAAAATAAGAAGGTTTCATAGGTTTAAAGAAAATATATAGAACAATTTCATAAGCATAGAAAAATGTATGAAACCTTTTCATTCTTATATAAAAAACACCAAAATATGAAACAATTTCATCAAAAAATAAATTATATGAAACATTTGCATCATAATAAATAACTTTACGAAGAGTTTTCATTGATTTAAAACAAAAAACCATCGGTTTATAAGTTTTTTACTCTTTTTTTAGTTTCTAAATGAACTTCCCTCGTATGATTATACTCATTAATTATGATAAATATTTTACATTTCAATCATCTTTTATATATATTCAAATAATAATAATAATTAGTCTTCTTGATTTCCATAAATATTAAATGATGAATCAATAAACATATGTCAAATACATAAAAATGTTATAATTTAGCATAACTTTTATGGATTATTAGTTATTCGATTAAACTTCAAATTTAGTCATGTGGTTAACAGAAAGGGGCTTTTAGGCTACAATAACTACAATTAGTATCATTACTTTATATTGAAAGTAGTCTCTAATCGCTAACTTCATTAAAATTGTCTGTTATAGTCAAGGGTATTTTCTTTCGACTATGCTATTTTGTTGTCTTTTTGAATTTATTTTGTTTTTTCTTATTTTTTTTTAAAACCAAAAATCGGAGACATGTAATATAAGTACGTTAACTATAGTTATTAAAGTCTAGGAATTACTCGTGTAAATCACAGGGACCAAAATTGTATTTTACTCTAGTTTTGATGAATACTAGAAATTGAGTAGTATTAAATTATAACCCAAAGCACTAGGCAGATTGAATAACTTCCAAATTAACTTAAAGTCGTATTAAAAGTTAGTATCATTTGTAGCGAAAACGTAAAGCTAACCCAATAACCTTTAGGGTGCATTTGGTATGCAAACGGGACAGGACAGGACAGGACAGCACAGGACAGCACATGACAGAACAGGATAGAACAGGTGTCCAGCGTTTGGTAAGCTAGAACAACATAGGACAGGACAAGCTAGAACATGTTAAAATGACCAATTTACCCCTGATGAGCTGTTTACTGTTTTATTAATAAATAATCAATTTAAATGCATAATAACAAAGAATTTAAAACCTGATAATAATGTTTTATTGATAAAGTCTATAAGTTGTCGCCGAAGGTAGCAGCCGCAGGTCGTCGGACATCTCCGGAGAGGGAGGCAGAGGTCGCCGGAGGTAGCAGCCGCAAGTCGCCGGACATCGCCGGAGGTCGCCGGACGTCGGACGTCGCCCGAGGCAGCAGCCGCAGGTCGCCGGACATCGCCGGAGAGGGAGGCGGAGGTCGCCGGACGTCGGATGTCGCTGGAGGCAGCACCCGCAGGTCGTCAGACCTCGCCGGAGAGGGAGGCGGAGGTCGCCGGACGTCGCCGGAGGCAACAGCCACAGGTCGTCGGACATCGCCGGAGAGGGAGGCAGAGGTCGCCGGACGTCGCCGGAGGGAGCAGCCGCAGGTCGTCGGACATCGCCGGAGAGGGAGGCGGAGGTCGGACGTCGTCGGAGGCAGCAGCCGCAGGTCGCCGGACATCGCCGGAGAGGGAGGCGGAGGTCGGACGTCGTCGGAGGCAGCAGCCGCAGGTCGCCGGACATCGCCGGAGAGGGAGGCGGAGGTCGGACGTCGCCGGAGGCAGCAGCCGCAGGTCGCCGGACATCGCCGGAGAGGGAGGCGGAGGTCGGACGTCGCCGGAGGCAGCAGCCGCAGGTCGCCGGACATCGCCGGAGAGGGAGGCGGAGGTCGCCGGACGTCGGACGTCGCCGGAGGCAGCAGCCGCAGGTCGCCGGACATCGCCGGAGAGGGAGGCGGAGGTCAACGGACGTCGGACGTCACCGGAGGCAGCAGCCACAGGTCGTCGGAGATCGCCGGAGAGGGAGGCGGAGGTTGCCGGATGTCGGACGTCACCGGAGGTAGCAGCCACAAATCGTCGGACATCGCCGGAGAAGGAGGCAGACGTCGCCGGACGTCGCCGGAGGCAGCAGCCGCAGGTCGACGGACATCGCCGGAGAGGGAGGCGGAGGTCGCCGGACGTCGGACGTCGCTGGAGGCAGCAGTCGCAGGTCGCCGGACATCGCGGGAGAGGGAGGCGGAGGTCGACGGATGTCGGACGTCGCCGGAGGTAGCAGCCACATGTCGTCGGACATCGCCGGAGAGGGAGGCGGAGGTTGTCGGATGTCGGACGTCGCCGGAGGTAGCAACCGCAGGTCGCCGGACATCGCCGTAGAGGAGGCGGAGGTCGCCGAAGGTAACTGCCGCAGGTCAGCGGACATCGCCGGAGAGGGAGGTAGATATGAGGTCGTGAAATCGAAGAGGAGATGGAGTTTGGGAGAAAGCGGTTAAAGAAAAAAGAAGGGATATTAGATTAGGTTTCTTATTTTAGGGGTATTTTGGTCAATAAGTTCCTTGTTCCACTTAGTTCCATGGGTAAGGGGGTGGACACACTTGTCCCATGTCTTGTGCTAGTGTGTTCTACTTAGTCCAAGGTTGGGACGCGCCAAACGCAGGACAGGACTGTCCTGTCCTGTTCTATCCCACCCTGTCCAGTGCACCAAACGCACCCTTAATTCAAAGGAACAAATCTTTGATACAATCAAGAAAACATATCATAATTTTAATACAATTAAGGACTAAGGTCTCATGCTACAACTTTATAAATAAAAAAAACGATCATAACCTTATAACAAATCAACTATTTCTTAAAAAAAAAATATTAACTTTTTTGTTTGATCTATTTGTCATATATACAACAAAATCAACCTTTTATAAGTAGGTTTTTCAGTAACAAAAGAGAAATATTTTTTTAATTTTCGATATCTTATATAGATTAAAATTATACAATAAAATGACACATAACATATGTTTTTGAAGACAATAAAGATACTTCCATTATAAACATATTGACAACGATATTTGCTATTTTCATACAATATATTCTTATTATATATGGTGTCTAATATTGGTTATTTTGCTCCTAACATCTAACTTTGATATTTGATTTGTATTTCTTGTTTTTTGATACTATTTTGATACCCCTCGTGATTCAACTAACTCCACACAATATTTTTCAGGTATGTTGTTAACTATAAACGTCTTTAATTATTTGTTTGATCACAAATCATGTAAAACCTCGTGTATAATAGATCAAAACTCTGTGACCTTTTTATAAGCTATAAGTTGTAAACTACTAATGACCTCTATCAGAGTTTAAGTTGAGTTCAAAGTTATTTGGTAAAATTGCTACCTTCGACTTAACAAACATTCCACCAACGGAAACAAACAACCCACAAACGCTAACAAACAACTCAACAATATGGCAAGTGATAGAAGGATGGATGCAAAGATAATTGGCCATATTGGGCTCTTGTTTTGGATAAGCCACACCTCGATTTCAGTCTTGCCAACATAATCATGGAGTTGGAATCCCGCGATATTCGAAACAAATACCGCATGTATATGTATACCGCTTGGATTTCCTCCCACTGAAATTTAATAGGCTGAGATTAGATGCCGAATGAAATTAAAGTGTCTATATTTCCATTTATGTTTGTCTCAAAATAAGTGTCCACTTTCAAAAACAGATGCTAGATTTCCAAATCTACCCTTGATGAATGCACACATATTTTTAAGAGTTGACAAGATAGATGCATTAATTAAGCTTAAAGTTTTTTGGTAGAGTGTCCTCCTTTGCCAAAACTGATCCCAACAAATTATGGCTGTAAGACATGGATAAACTTAGTGGCCACAATTAGGGGTGTAAACGAGCCGAGTCGAGTAGTGGGTTAATCGAGCCGAACTAAAAAAATAATGCTGGAGCTCGAGCTCGATTAACTTTTACAGTTTGGGCTCGAGCTCGAGCTCGAATATTTTTTGAGTTATCGGGCTCGAGCTCGAAGCTCGTTTATGGGTTCGAACTCGCGATCGATTAACTCGTTTATCTACTTGAGCTCGATAAATTTTATATATTAATACCATTATTAATAAATATATATGAACATGTTTGGCACGAAAAAAGGTATGCTCGAATGGCTCGGCTCGACTCGACTCGGCTCGAAAAAATAATCGAGTTTTCGAACGAGTGGAGTCGAACATTGGTATTATAAAGCTCGGCTCGTTAATTTAAATGAACACGATTATGCGTTCGAGATCGACTCGAGCTCGAGTAGCTCGTTAAAAGCTCGACTCGGTTACACCCCTAGCCACAATTGTCGTGGATGGTTGTAATTGAACCCTGGGAGGCACATGGAATATTCCATCACACCTCCTTGAGCCTCAACCACTATGCCACTACCCTTGTGGTTAATTAAGGGTAAAGTTATTTCATTAAGTATGAAGTGTAATAACTCTTCATGTCTAAAATTGTGTGTCATTTCTATTATGGTCACTTATTTTAGGCCGTTGAGATTAAGGATTGTAAAAATAAAATAAAAGAAGTCGTAGTGTTAATGAAAAGAAGCAAACAGGGAAAGGACTATATTATATACTTACTTGCAACCAACATACTCTCGTCGTTGTTGTTGTAAACAATTGCCACTTTGAATCCTGCATCTTGTGCTCTTCGAACTTTATCCTTATAGGAGCATCCTCCTCTAACTATTAACACGTATGGAGAGTTTATGCCGTCTCCAATTGAACTATTATTCAAGGGTGAGCAAGCATCTAGTGGTGATGCTAGAAACAACGTTCCTTTTTCCCCTAAATCATCCACGGGCCGTGCTGAACAAAATCAAATAAATAAGAACGTAAAAATATGGAACAAACCCAGTTTATCCCATTCGAAGGTAGGGTCAAAGACTCAGAGGGGTGGGTCGGCGGTAAGATGTATACAGACCTTACCTCCGTCCCAAGCAACAGAGAGATCCCTTCTAAGAAGATCCCGATTTTCCTATAAGACTAAGGGTTTGCTTGTCATTAGCTTAATGAGCTTATTAGAACTCATAGCTTATTCGGTCAGCTATACATGACCGTTTGTTAGTGGCACAATGATATAGAAAGTAGTGTATTTAGGCGTTGTTTGGTAAAAATAAGCTAGCTTATAAGTCAGGTACATATTTGGATGGACCATAAGCAAGCTATTTGAAAAGCTACTCTAACTAGCGTTTTGGTGATTTATGGGACTTATTGTTTTTTTTTATTCCAAATATACCCCTGCTAAGTTTAACACTACCAATTTTTATACATGTCTTTTTTTGTCAATTACAGGCATAAGCTACCGTATCAGCTAGTTTTTGCCAAATGCAACTTATTCATCCACTAGCTTATCATCTAGTTTGCTAAACATAGTCTTAGTAAGCTTCTAGGGATAACTTTATGTAGAAAGCCAAGTTTTTCACAAGGGTGTTCCTCAAATTCATCGCCTAAGAAAACATATCTAGAAACAAGCATAATTCACATCAATCTAAGCATCTAGCAACTAATTCTCAATTAAGTAACAACACTAAATATAAATACTCCCTTAATTCAATAAAAAAAAAGGGTTATATTTTGATTATTGGATATCAAATCAAAGGCTTAAAAACCCAAACTTAACATAATCTGTGTCCTTAATCCACAACCAACATTAATCTATTGGTGGTACTTATAATGAACTTCAATGCAAGTAAAAAAGCTTCTATCTATAAACCGTTTATACTAATCTGTTTTTTTTTTTAAACAACATATTTAACATAATAAAATAGTCAAACTAAAACCCCTTTTTTCAATAAGTAGCAAATAGGCCATCCTTAACGGTAGCGGTAGGAGATCGGTACCATACCGGTATCGATGGTGAACACCAAAGTGGATGACCGGTAGGAGACCGGCAAGGAGGGACCCCACCGTTCTCTCTCCTACACCCCACCCCACTCCACGCCACCCCACCTTTCTCTCTATCTTTCTCTTCTTTCTCTCTCTTCTTTTTCTTTTATTTTTTTAATTAATTAATTAAAGTTGTATGGAATTGGTATGTGTAAGGATGGTATGGTATAGTGTTTGTAAGATAGTGGAAAACTGATGTGGTAGCTGAGGTGTGCAGCTGATAAAGGTGGTATGGGTGGTAGGGGTAACGACGGCCTAAACCTTCAAATTAACCTAAATTGATTATTTAACCACCTTTTAATTTCAATCCAACAGTTGTTTAACAAATCATTATCAATCAATAGAAATCATAAGAACTTACCAAATTCAGCTGCAACATCAGTGAAGGAGGACAAGGTGACACCATTCCCTTTTAAAACCACATTAGCAAACACCCCAGAAACCATTAAACACCCAAAAGTAGAAAAGAACACCCAAAGATTCAACATCCTTTTTTTTTTTTTTCTAAAATCCAGAAACCCACCAAGGGTTATGATTCTATGATGTTGAATTCTTCAATCATATAGAGAATGGAAGTAGGGTTTTAGGTGAATTGTATGGAAACATCAGATTCCATCTTCATAGATATTTAAATTTGGAATATATTATATGGTTTAGGGTCTGATGTTTTCTTTAGAATGATTTCATAAATATTTGTAATTTTGTAGATATCATATCAATAATTATTGGGGTTTTGGATTTGGTGATTGGTTAGGTAAATGGAACGATTATTGATTAATTCCAATTCAATTAAAGTTACCTTTAAGAAAATATACATATCCAAAGTTAAAGGTTTTTTCCGTAATTAAAAGTTAGTATTGTTCTTTTAGAAGTGAATAAGTACGAGACCCTTATTTTATTCATATATAGAAGATTTGGTATCATATCTTATTAATAAAGAGTATTGGATGCCATAATCGTGCTCTGGTGAGTCGGTTTTATTTTTCTCGCAATAAGTACTGAACTTTTGGTTACATCTTTCTGCTAGGTGTAGTTATTACACATGTAGCATAGGTCATTGTTGATGTCAATTGATTCAATTAAAATATACTTTACTCTTAATTCGATTTTAAACTCTACTTATTTTTCTCTATCTCTATCTCTACTACTATAACAATCAACATATGAGACAAATAAAATTATAAGTCCATGAAGAACAATTTAAAGTCCAGTTATAAATTAATATACGTTATTTGTTACATGTATTTATATTAATTCGTAAAAATTAAATTAATTATCATAATTATTCATATTGAGGATGTCAATGGGTTAATTGAAATGCAATAATAGTATTTATATAGTTTATTGTCAATCTTTCAAATAAACTAATATGGATATCATATATTAAAACAAAATTAAATTACAGTAAATAATTTAAAAGTAAGTAAATATATTTGAATATTTATTGTTGTATGAATTATTTTTAAATAATTATCCGTTATAAGGACAAATTAGTAATATATAATACTATATATAATATTAGATTAGAGGTGTCTTTTTAAAAAAATAGATTTTCATCTCATTATATTTTATTTACTACGTCATTGTCATAATCAACAAACTAAAAATCTATTAAAACTTACAATGGAGATTTTACAAAATTCACATTATTTTTTTATTATAATATAGTTTTTATTTATGTAATTATTTTATAACAAAAAAAAGGATTATTACAGATTGGGTTCTCTGTTCAATCATTTCCAATAAAACCTGTGATGAAAAAAATTTGTCACATAGTAAGGTTATTGTAAAAAACCATTAAAAGAATCCTCCATTGTACTTAAAATTTTTATTTATAGACGAAAGTTCATGATCACTAATCATAAAAATAATATTTAATAAATTTCTAAAATGAAAATTTTACAAAATATTACAGTTGTGATTAAAAATTTAATGGTTATAATATAATTTGTAGTAAAGATAGAATCAGTTAAAATCAACAAAAGATAAGGAATTATGATTTAACTTAAAATTTGGTTATATGTGTTTTGTCCAATAAAAAACCTGTGACTGGAAAAGAAAATTTGTCACATAGTAAAAGGTTATTGTAAAAACCCCATAAAGAACCTCCATTGTGGATGCTCTAAAAATCTTTATTATAGGACGAAAGTTCATGTTGAGTCACTAGATCGATAACGGAGATATGTTGGTTATATTGTTATGTATTATGTTATTACTTCTCACTGCCAACAAAATATTTATTTTTTGTCCAATATTTAATATTTACATGTTGTTGACTTGAGAGAGAATATCACAAGGATAAAATAAGTTGTAAGTAAAAAAGAATAGGAGAATCAGTGTAACAACTCATAACCCAAAAGCAGTAAGCATATTCAATGATCTTCAAACCAACTTAAAATTATCGTTAAAGTTAATGGTAGTTTTTGTACCGTCTCATACCTCAAAATGACAGGCTAATCCAATAACCTCCAAATCAACTTAAAACCATCATGAAGGTTATTGGTAGCCCAAAATTTTAAACTTATAAGGAGCTTAGAAATTTATTTTTCTATCCATTTGAGACGTTTTGTTACAATAGTGATATTGACATTGCAAAATAATGAAGTTGTTCAACATAAATACAAAAGATGGTTTACATAAAAGACTCCAAACTACCATTTCCAGAACACATTTGAACCACACTTGTATTTGTCCTTCCCCTTGCATTCCAACTCAAGATCATCTGATATGAATGGCACTTTCTGCAACATATAATTCACCCAATTAAAACTATAAATAAAAATTATAAAAAGATAAATATGAACATAATCATTTTTTTTGTTTGGGGGGGGGGGGGGGGGTGTGGTTTGAGTCAAGTTGACCCATAAGAGAATCGTTTTTTTTATTGGACATATCTTAAATTTGATAAAATACTATTTAATCAATACCTGGTATCTAAACGAACTTATATAAAACTTCGAGTTTAGGCATATGTAACTCAAAATTGTTAAACGTGCATCCAGTTTGAGTTCAAAATCTTCAAACTCCTAACATTATTTTTAAAAAATTTCGAGCTCAAGCATGATATCATTTTTTGAACCAAGTAGCCCAAAAGAACTTGCTAATTCAACTCGGCTTGACTCGGTAACATCATTAATTAGATGAATTCCAAAAGAAAAAGTATGTGAATCGAGCTCCACATCTCTACAAGCAAAGGTGAATTGTATACATCGATCTTTTATTGATAAGATGGAAAATGTATAAAATTAGAAAATTTTAAGTAAAAAGGAGAAAGTGTATGCAAGTATATATAACTTTCCATATATTTTGATAATAAAATTGGATGATCATTTCAATAATAACTTTTGTAATTAGATTTAAATATTAATTGTTAAAAAGTTTCAAAAGAAGTATTGGCGTTTCAACCCGAGTTGACCCGACCCGACCCGACCCGACTCATTTGGATCCAAACCTATTTCGTGGTTACGGTTCAAAAGCAAGTTGATACAACGTAACTATAAGATTTGAGTACAAAAACTTCATTCGTACAAATTCAAAACATTTGCACGGCTTTAGTTTATGTTTAATGTTGCAAAACTTAGGAAACTTAGAAGGACAATTATCTTTACTATTTTTTATGTAACTAATTATTCATCTTCAATCATCTAACACCATTTTTTACACCAAATGAATTATTTGAAGTACATTCATTTTGACACAAACTTTTTTAATTAAAAAGATTGTGTGAGTGAATATAGTGTTACATCAAGTTTGATGTTTAATTAAAATGGTGTAAAATATGATGTGTTTACTAAAAAAATGTGAAAAAGAGATATATGCATGTATATACCTTTTGCTTAGCAAGATCTTGGCAGCCAGTGAAGTTGTAGGGGAAGCTGCATGATCCAAATTGAACAGTGTATGCTCTTGCAAAATTTGCTCCACTTGTTGCCAACCTCTTTTGGTCATTCAATTCCTATAAAATATAAATTATACAAACAGACAAACGACACTGTTTTAGTGTTCTTCCAACAACAAGAAGTGAATCCTAACAATTTTGAGTACCCTTAAGGTTCAATCTCTCTTAGAATTACTTAAAATGTATTTAAGTTGTTCCAAACATTTATGTTTATGAAAAAAAGTTGCAACCTACATCTAAGATTTGACCTCCATAAATTTATAAATTTGCAAAATTTCATTTATATATATTATAATCATTTTTCTTTTATAAATATATTTCTTCTTTTGTCCTAAAAAACTTGTAAATCCAAATTCCGACCCTGTTACCAAAATTTCTGAATCCATTACTGGCCAAAACATTACGTCTTTGTTGGAAAATGTTAGATTCCATTTTTCCATGAATACACGATACAAAAAACAAAGAAAGAAACCAAACCTTGTTAGCTTTGGACTTCTCAAGATATTCATCGATAACGCCAGCGTTGGCAGAGGAGGTGGCAGTGGCAAAGAGTGCCGCTCCAAGACAAAGTAGAGCGGCTCTTCTGCCCTGCTGCGACTTATCACTGGATTCAGACGATGAATTCACCGTCTGCTTGGCCCGGATGACCGGAAACTTGTAACCGACGGCGCCAGGTGTGGCGGAGGAGGGCTTTAAGTTGAAGTCCAGCGAAGCAACACCTCCGGAGATGGCATAGTTGCAAGCCAATACACTTGAGTTCATTGTGGCCATTTTTCTAGTGATGGTTTAAATGATCAAAAGGTTATGGGAATGATTTTGATGTGTTTGATGGAATTTTATATAACAAGAAAATTGGAAGATAAATACGTTTGAAGAAATTTGTGGGTGTAATTGATAGATGTGAGGATGGTTTGTGGTGGGAGTGTGGATAAGGTGAGATTGCCTCATTCCTATTGGCACATTTTGCTTTCTTCTTGATATGCAATATTTCTCCCTTTTGTTTCTTTATTTTTTTTATTTTTGGGGAAAAAAAGGAATTGATATTTAGTAGAAGTGATAATTTTATTTGATGGTGTTTTGGTTGGCTATGTAAAGGGTAGAGTGTAATAAAATGCAATAAAAATTTGTTTAGTTTTTTATTTGTGTAATTAACCATTGATTTTTTTTAATTAATATAACAAAGTTTTCAGATTTTCTATTTTATATTTAATTTTAATCGAAAAGTTGTTAAACTTGTAATATTTTATTATGTTAAATAAAGTTTGCATCAAAATGTAATGAAGTGTGCATTAATTTTTATTTTGTGTTAATTTTGACACATACTTTCGTAACATTTGATTACATAATATTAATTAATTATTGTCCCTTTCAATGTAATCCTTTTGAACACATTTCATGAACGGGTATATGCGTTATCAAAAATTGTAAAATATGTTAAAACTTTGATATATTGATTGAGAAAATAAAAAGTCTGTTACACTAAATAAGAATTCTTTTGAATGTTAATATATTACAAGCTATTAGGATAAAAATTAGTGGATTAGTGATTTGATTCTTGTGTTTAATAATGAATTTGGTTCTATAGATTTAATATATCACGACCATGGTCCCTTTAATTTAGTTAAACCAGGGGATATTTTGGTCTTTCTATCTGTTTTTTGCATTTTTGTATAAAAAAAATACAAAAAGAAATATATATGTACATACACATATGTATGGAAAGATTTAAATGAGAAGTGTTAAATGTATGAGAAGGAGAAAAGTGATGCTAACTCTTCATCTAGTCAACCTTTATCACTTTGACTGTGAAGCACCGGATAATTTCCCTTATAATATGCAGAAGATAAAGGTAGTTTCATAACTTTTATAAATAGACGACAAACAAGTTCATATGTGAACTCGTATGACCCACATATCAACTCACAGGTTAATTTGTGAATCAATTTAGTTTATATGGGAATCACAAATGTTCATATGTGAACTAGTTTAAATAGTATATATGTGAATCACACGGGTTCACATATGAACGTATAATATGTGAATATCACAGGTTCACATATGAACATGTTTGCTGCCTATTTGTAAAAGTTATGAAACTATTATTTCTTATAACATTTTGCAGGAAACTATGAATAGTAAACTCAACTAATAATGTACACTTTTAGTCCCTATAATTTGATCTTTATAATAAATTTCATTTTTAATTTTGAAAAACTATTTTTTTCATCCCTATGATTTTAATTTTTATCCCTCCATCCAACTTTGTTAAATTAAGTGGTTAACTAACCCAAAAATGTTTAATTAAATTACATATTTGTTTCTTATGGTAGACCATCTTTATATTTTGTATTCTCAAATTATATAATTCACACTTTGTTACTTTTTACTTTATTTATTTTATTAAGACGTTTTCTTTTATTAATTAATTATAAACGATTATAATTTTAATTAAAAAATAATCAAATTATTTCATTAAACTATTGATAAGTACATGATATTTTTTCCAAAGCTTTAGGTTAAATCTCTTAAAGTTAATATTTTTTATTTATTGGTTTATTATATACCCAACACAATGCATGAAGTCCGTCATACTAACTTTTCGTGTGAGAACATATGTACAAACTTTATGTTTCATATAAATCCATGTTACTGCCTATGATAAAATCTATCACAGTTTATAACCCGATGTGAAGCCCGGGCTTTTAATAACTAGTTTTCCTTCAATTATCAGAATATAATACATTTATTCCTTTACAAACTAAACTAAAATACTATTTCTTCCGATCTATAGTTGTAAACGCTACGTATATAAAAAAACATAACCACAAAGCTATGACGTACTGGTTAAGGTCTGTGGGAGAAGTGTCTAGTTAACCCTTCTACCTAATGTTCGAATCCAGACGCTTTCAAATTCTGGCTATTAGAGATTAACTCATGACAGCATGTTTTAGCTGTCGGTGAACCTTGCCCGAATTAGTCGGGGCAAAACCTCGAATACCCTTCCAATGAAAAATAAAAAAACATACCAAAACGATTATATATATTATGACTTAGGATCAGGTGAGACCAAGCTGTTACCGTGAGACCGCATGAGACCAATACCTAACGTATGAAATTTCACAAAAAAACACCGTGAATGTACATAAAACTCGAATACGCGGACCTAAAAATCACTTTCGATGCAAAAAAATATCGAAAACAAGTTAAAAAATGAAACCTTCACAGCTCAAGTTCTGTGAAGGTTAGATATATATACATATAATGCGAACCTTCACAAAAAAAATGCTGTGAAGGTTTCGTTTTTTAACCTTTTTTTTGGAATTATTCCAATAGTGTTTTTTAGTATGTTTTAAGTTTTAACGATAAATGTTCAATTTTTTTACCTTCACAAATGTTTTGATGTGAAGTTTCAAGTAAAATATGTTGGTCTAACCAGTCTCACCAAAAACGCTTGCTCTCACCGGAACTTAACTCTATATATTATAACCCATGCGGCTTAATTTGTTTCGTTCCATAACAAAACTTCAATATATATTTCAAATCAGCCACACTTGTTATTTCACATTGAAAAACAGCATTAGATATTTGAGAGTTGAGACTATTCTTTCACAATGTGAATCAATAGTTCAGTGTTTCAAGTCAACAATACAGTTTTGTTTCATATTGGAAAAAACACTTATTGGTTATTTGGTTCGTTAAATTCAAATGAATTTTACTGAATTAAAATGATAATATTCTTTTTACTAAATTCCTTAGTGATATGTGGTCCCTAGAATGAATTTGATGGAATACACTACTTTGAATTCCACAATTTAAGGAATTCATTATTTATTGGCTTAAGTGATCAAATTTTATTCCAGTTCATTCATAGTCAAATTCCTGCAATAGAGTCAATTCCATCAAATTCCATTCTGCGAAGTAAACTTCCCCATAGCGTTAATCAATCTGTTGACTTACATTGTGAAAATGACACTATATTGTTCCCCATAAGCAATACGGCAAATGATCATGTGAAAAGTTGAGTTAACAGTGAGAAGCGTGAGAATTGTTCGTGATCTCTTTAATTTCGTATCTTCCTATGAATCGTGCTTTAAAAAGGAATTGATCTGGTGTATCTTATCTCGATGCATCTCATCCTAAGACCATCCTAACATCCTTATTGGTACCACCTCTACCACTATCTTACCAGCTGCTTTTTCCATTATCTTACCAACACCATACCATACCATCCTTACCCATACCAATTCCATACCAATCTAATTAATCAATTAAAAGAATAAAAGAAAAAGAAAAGAAGAGAGAGATAGAGAGAAAGGTAGGGTGGGGTTGGGTGGGGTGAGAGAATGGCATGGGTGCCGGTTGGATCTCCTACCCGTGTGGTACCACCTTTACCACGGTGGTGTTCCCCACCGGTACCACCTAGGTACCAGTCTCCTACCGGGCTGGCTGCAGATGGCCTAATGTGCATCAATTTTTCATCCAACGGTTAATAACCACTTCTTACGCTTCTCAAATTATCTTTAACTTCTTATCAAAACCCAACCTAAAACGACATGTTATTTCATAGTGTTAAATAACGAAAATTATGTAATTATTGTAGGCTTTAAAATTAATGAAAATAACACACATACTTTATACAAGTAGTAAATTTTATTTTTAAGAGAGCTTTTAACACCCAAAACAAACAAAAATAATCTAGGTCTTTAGTTCAGGGGTGGAGCCAGAATTTTCAATGAGGGTGATCCTTTATTTCGACTATATTTTCTACATGATTGCCAATAATTTTTTTATTGTGTCGAGTCTCTATGATGGATCATGACTTTGATATAATATGAGGATATGTGACACCCTTTGAATATCTTTTTCTGAAAAAAAAATTTATAATGTATATACACACACATAAGGAGGATCATGCAAAGAAGTACTCGATAAGGGCTAAATCATATGTTATGCTAGAGAAAATCACATGAGATGTACAACATGTCTAGAAAGAACAACTAGTCAACGCAACAAAGGTCGTATGGAGACTCGCACATGCAAAATTTCATCAGCTCAACGTGTTTGTACCACATGCGATTTTACTTTAAAATCTGTTTGCACGTTTTTTATCCTCATCCTTTATGCATTCTTTATCTTAGCTTTCTTTCCTTTTTAGTTTTTCATGCATCTTTTCTTAACGTTTTTACTTAGTTTTAGTTTTGAATCGCCTAATTGTCCTTTGTGCACTTAACCTTGTTTCTCGAGTGTTTTTCAGCCTTTAGTTGCGCGCGGTGGTGCGTTCGAGGGATATACGAGCAAGAACGGGGGAATCGGAGTTGGAGAAAAGATGAGCGAAGGATTGGACGGCAAAGCCGAGGGAGATGCGATCAAGATGATGGATGGAAAAGAGAATAGCAAGGAGAAGAACGAAAGCAAGTCAGAAGCTCCGTGAGAAAAGAACCGGACCGAGATACGTTAAAGAAGACTGACTGACTTGAAGGCTAGCGGCCGCTAGCCTTTTGCTCTAGCGGCCGCTAGGGTCGCTGATGATGCTGTACTTTTTCCCTTCGGGGGTACTTCGGTCATTTTGTACTTGGTTTAAATACGCTTTTTGCCCTAGTTTTCAGACACTTTTCAACAGCCGCATTTTACTTTACCTTTTTGGGGAATTTTTGGGAATTGAACCTAGAAGAGAGGTTGGGAAGAAGGATTAAGAGCTCTATGTTTGATTTCTTGCCTAAGAGATGATGGATTGATTCATTCTTGAAGAAGATCTACATTTCGGTAGCAATCGTATCTCTTTTTCCCTATTCTCAACCTCCTATTGCTATCTTATTGCTTTTAATTTCTTGTTTATGGATATTTTGGATAGTTAATGGTATTTTCTGCAATTATGAGTTGATTCCCTTAATTTTCTGCACTCTTAAGTTTGATTTACTGCACTTTTAGCTTATGGCTTTGTTTAATTTCTGCATCCTAGTTAGATAAATGGCTAGATTCATTGCTTATCCTTGTTATTTCTTGTTTTAGGTTAGTTAAATGGGTATTGATTGTCTTTATTGAGGATTCACATTATGTTTGAGCTAGCTAGTGATTCTATTAGGTTTGATTTTATTTTTAGTCTAATGATTGTTGTTTTTGATCTTGGTAGGATTATGCTCATGTGTAGATTCACCTTTAAATTTCGTTTCCGTTGTTCTTAGTGTAGTTTTAGGTTGTTCATCCACTCATTAAGAGTAATAAGTGTCGTGGGGCTTCAATTGAGTTCGAATCAATTGGGTTGTTTTCAATGGTTTTTCAACGAACGCTCCTTGTGGTGAAATCATCTGACGGAAGTTAGTGATTTCACCTAAGTCGTGAGTTCTAAATTGTTTTCATTTTAGTGTTGATTGAACGGAAGTTCGGTCTTTACTTAGTTAAATTGATTGGAAATTAGTCTCTTGCCATGGAAATAGGTGTTTGGTCAATTGGGACTTTTATTGAGCAATCGTTCTTTCACGGAGATTGGTATGGAAATAACCAATTCCCGTCGAGAATGATCCTTTTTAGCCTCGGAAGGGGGAATTGGACTCTTTTTGTGCTCAATAATCCCACTTGAGTTGATTCATTACGATACTCATCATTCTTTACGATTGGTGTTCTTAGCTTCTTTTTAGTTAAATGCCTCCTAAGTTTAGAGTTTTAATTGTCTTAGATTTCAATTAATCGTATGCTAGATTTTTGACTCTCGCTGTCATCGTTGGTTAATTTGGTTGCTTAATTGCCTAGGTCATTGTTAGTCCATTAGATTAATTTTAGTTAGTTTCAATTCTCGCCTAGTTTAAACAACAAATTCTTGAAAACCGATTACGCACGACTAGCTATGCTAGGGGTGTAATCCCGTGCTTAGTCCATTGCCTCCCCGTGTTCGACCCGTATGCTACGACACCGTATGCTTGCGGTATTCTCTTTTGAAAAATAAAGCTTAGTTTTGTGATTTAAACGAACACATTTTGAGCGAAACAAAATCACACATTATTTGGGTTTTCACGTACTTCTCGTTTATACTCAGCCTATATATACATATATAAGTATAGGCATGGGTTCATGTGAGAATTGTTATATTTGGTGCGAAGTTGGATGAGTACCAATGTTTTGAAAACCGGACCGGTCATCAAACCGGTTGTCCTAGTGGTTTACTGGTTCAACCGGTCGGACCGGTCGAACCGTTTTAAAGAACCGGATGACGTCATAATTATTTTTAAAAATAATAAAATTATAATAAGTTCAAAAACACTTCCAACATAAAAAGTACTTAAATACAGTATTTGGGAAGTACATCATCTTCGTCATTGTTTTAATTTTATAGAATATCATATATAAAAAGATGTAACAAATATATAGCATACTAATATAACTATGTTCATGAAAATACTAACTTTGCATTTGGGAAGTATACGAAGAAAAGAAAGAAAAAATGGTTTAAAGCGGTTCAAAACGGTCCGGTTCAGCGGTCCAACCTCCCGGTTCAAACGGTTCTTACTGGTTCAATGCCTAGCGGTTTGACCGGTTCTATTGAACCAGTTTCCCTACCGGTTCCCGGTTGAACCGGTTCAACCGGCCGGTCCGGTCCAGTTTTCAAAACCATGATGAGTACTTTAAAACCGTTGATCACTTTTAATCAAATACTCTCTATGAATTACAACTTAAAATGGAATTGATCTATACATCTCAGTGTATTTTATTTTGATGTATCTCATTCTAATGATCATCCATTTGTTATCCAAAGGCTGATAACCACTTTTCACCAAATTCGACACTTCTCGTCAAATAAAAACGAAAGAGTTGTTAAGACATCCAATTATAGATTAAAATAAGCAACTTTAGTTTAAACTTAAAAGAATAAATTTTAAATTTCATAAGACGTAAAAAGATTTATATTGTAATTTTTATAAACTAAACACACTTATGATATAAAGAGATAATATATATGGAATTGGCTTGGAGTTATCATTTATCACCACCATTCCAATAACAATATTGGCCTTTTGAATATATAAAAGAAATTTTCAAATGGTGAGGGTGTTCCTGGGAATACCCAGGCCAAGATTGCCTCCGCCCATGCTTTAGTTATACGAATAACAAATGTTTGAAAAAACACAGAAGCAAAAAATCCCTACAGTTCATAAAACACATTTTTAACAAACTATCCTTATTTAAATTAGGTATAACCAAATGTAGTAACAATGATTTTTTAAGAAGTGGAATCCAAGTGTAGTAAGATCTAGTTGGGAATGTTTCTAGAATGATAAAAAAATCCAGTGTACCGAATAAAATATGAACATAAAATGCTTAAATTAAGAATATAAATGTAAAGTATAATTGAAACATTATGGTTAAATTATTTTTATAATACATAAAAGAAATAAAAATAAAAAAGAGAAACTTGTTGATGTAGTCAGTTTCGCAAACTATGGCAAATATATATAGATTGTTTGGGTTCAAATGAAAACTCAAATTTGATTGTGAACGTAAGGACAATTAAAAGAATATCACGTGACATATTTAATTTTATTCATTCTCAATCACACTGAATATGCCATGTGATGCGCTATCGGCTTTCCTCACATTCGCAATGAAATTTAAGTTCGCAGCCGAACTTTCCGGTTCCGAATCTGGGTACCAGGTGTATACTTTTTTTAAATATTTTTTTTATCGTTTTATGCTATAAAAAGTTAATTACTAGGTCGAGTTTGAGGTTGAGGTACTAGGTCGAGTTTCAGGTTGCGGTACGAGGTTCGAGGTCGAGTTTCAGGTTGCGGTTCGAGATCCAGTTTCAGGTTGTGGTTCGAGGTTGAGTTTCAGGCGCTTCCGGCTAGAGGTCGAGGTTTCAGGTGTCCGGACAAGGCTGTGGTTCAAGGTTCAGGTGGCACTATCTCGGGGTTTCAGGTGTCCCGGCGGGTTTCGGTCGTGGTTTTTGGTTTTGAGTCTCGGTTCGGTTGATCAGGTTTACGGCCGGTGGTTGAGGTATCTATTGATGGTTTGGTTGGTTCGTGGTTCAAGCTTGCTTCCAGTTTCGTAGTTCGGTTGGTTCGTGTTTCAAGTTTACTTCAAGTTTAGTGGTTTGGGTGGTTCGTAGTTAGTTCATGGTTCAAGTTTACTTCAAGTTTTCCTGGTTCAGGTGGTTCGTAGTTGGTTCGTTTGGCTTGTTGTTTCGTGGCTCGTTGGTTCGTTGCTTGTTGGTTCATGGTTCGTTTGGTTCGTGGCTCGTTCGTTCGGTGGTTGTGTGTTTAGGTAAAGTGGGTAGTTCAAGTTTTGGTGAGGCTCGAGTTTTAGTTCGTTTGTTTCGATGGTGTTGGTTTAGTGGTCGCTCGGTTCAAGTCTTGGTTGCTTGGACCTAGTATTTGGTGGTATTTGTGTTGGTGTTGTCTTTTGTTTTTCAAGGTTGCTTCTTGCAACCCGAGAAGTTGGTATATGTTTTGGTTTTTAATAAAATTGTTGCCGTTCAAAAAAAAAAAAACATAGTCACAACATAACGAAATTAATACTACAAATGATGAGAACTTATTCGATAAAAACTAAAAGCTAATAATATTATAAATAATTACGAACAATTTTCAAAATGAAAAAAACAAAAAAATACAACTTGAAATGTTACATATGATATAAAATATATATATATATAAAAAAGAATAAGTAAGTATAGTGAAGAAAGTGGTTGTAAATGTGCATGTGTAAGTGTGTGTAATCGTAAAAGGTAAAATAATAATTTCCGTTTTATTCTATTTATCATAATAAGCACATAAAATCATTTTTATTAAAAAATTGTGGAACCGGTTCCGACGAATACCTAGCGGTTAACGGTTCCAAAAAAAACCAAGAACTTGATCTGAAACCGGTTCGGTACTTAAAAAACCAGAACCGACTGTTCTGGAGCAGTTCTGATTCCAAAATCGATATCCGATTATGATGCTCACCTCTAACTTGTACTACCACTGTGGAAACACTGTGGCTACGTGGTGGACCTATAGGATTTTTTGCTACCAATTAACAGTTGATATTGAATGTTTGTTAACTAGAATTGTTTTTTTTTACCAGCAACCAAAATTTATTAACTACCAAACCAAAAGAGTACACAAACAGAGCCCAACACAACTTGGGAGGCAAATAAAACCAAGAACACATAAGGTTCCAAAGTCAAAACACAGAAAGAAGGAAATTAAGCAGCTCCGAGTGAAAGACAGCTTGCGAGCGGCAAACGAAATCAGCCACCCTGCCGCCTCAAAACGACAGACGAACTCGCAGACCCGAACCATGTAGTCAACGTAACGCAGGAGCAGAACTCGCAGACCCGAACCTCTGTAACCGAGCAACTTTGTTCGACAGGCGTGGACAGAGGTTAGATCACTTCAGGAGCCACACGGATCGCACACCCATTGCCTCAACTGTACTTTAAGATCCCCTCTCCCTACTCGTGACACATTCGAAACATTTTAGTTGCATTTCAAAAAATAATTCCTCGGTTGCAACCTTGCAGTTTTCGAACACGCATCTGTTTCTGTTTGCCCAAATAAAAAACAGAAAACAACAAACCATCGCCCGTCAACCATCTTGAAGATTAAAACCACCTTTTAATATATCCGGAGAAGGTTTTATGAACAATGCATAAAATCTTGATTTGAGGTTGAATCCTAAGAAGTCCAAAAACCATCAATGTATAGTGGGGGGACTAAAAAAAATTAAGGACTTATTTACACGTCCTCAAATCTTGTTTCTCGCGTCAGCTGTATCTATCATGTCTTTTCAACCGATTTCTCGACCGTTTCCTCGGATGTTTTTCGACCATTTTCTCACGCGTTCCTCATATGTTCTTTTGGTTCTTCACCATCCTCTTATAAAAAATTTGGGGTGTTACACACATATGACACTCTTGCAGGCATTTTCGCTCAAACACCCTCGAAAGCCGAAAAAAATTCAACTTTTCTATACAAAACACTATCGGTTCTTTTAGAGACTAAAATAAATATTTTCCTAACACAAAATCCATAATTTAGATGTCTCAATAGGCTATTATGTGACTTTTAATTTTCAAAAATTAGGGTGTTACATTCACCACCCTTTCCGATTTTTAACTTCGTAAAATGGGATTAAAGTCATCATATATAAGGATCAAGTGATTAAATATAAGGGTGAAGTGTTTGTAGGAAAAGCCTATGTATGTGATGTAATGTTCAAACTATAACCTTTTTTTAACGGCAAGTTAACGCACATACATGTTCTAACGGTATCGGGCTTCCTTATGAGCAATCACACTAATCCGCTGCGACCCGGCCGAACCTATGGTTGAACCCGACCAGCAGGTTTTAGGGGTCCTATGGACCAACCTGAACCGGTCCCGAACCCAGTCCCGAAGGACCAGATCCAGAGTCTAGATATCGCAGGAAAGTGTCGCCCGTGAGAATCGAACGCTGATAGTGTGACTTTTACCTCATACCCTCAAGGACGTTACCTATCCAACTGAGCTAACCCCTTTTGATAAATCTTCAAACTACAAATGATTAAAGTTTCTAGCTCTACTTACTTGTTGGATTGCATGTTTCTATTAACATTAACATTAACATTAAATGTTCTGCCTTTACTATATGTTACAATTGATTAATACATATAAATTATAGGGTTTTAAAGATATGTCAAAACAAGGTCTCATATCCTATAAGATAACCATAAACACAAAGAAAAACATGATTAGTTATAGCTAAAATAAAAAGAAAACCATTTCCAAATATGGATAGAGATACAAAATTGCTATAACTTGTTTATTATGATACATGTTTATTGAATGGACAATTGACTAAAATGATTTTTTGTTTGTTCTCATATAAAAAATACACATCCTAGGACATACTAATAAATAATATTGAGTTGGATGTTTACGTATTTGCCACCACATCATCATATGGTAGTCAAATAATTAAATTTTTAATAATGCCACATATTAGATGTCAAAATAAAGATCTTGGAATTAAATACGTTACTAGAATAAATACCAAAACTTGCCGATTCAAAGATCATGTTGGCTACGACAAGAGATGGGCACCGAGTAATACGAACCAATTCATCTAAAAAAACATTTGAACTTATTAAACACAAACGATTTGATCTTATTTAATCAAACGACATCACGATCTAACCCCATTTGACACAACATGTTTGTTAGCAACTCAATGAACTTAAACAAGACTCACAACTTATTCAATCAATTTATATATAACCATTTAAGTGTGTCATATTTATATAGGAAATCAAGTTTTTTCCAATCATGTTCCCCCAATTAGAAAACCACCTCAAATAAAAAAATCCAATCATACATACAACTTTATTAATTCATTCACACAGACAACTTTATTCGTTAAGAACTTGACTAAAAATCAACCGAAAAAACCCAAATGGTACTATCTTTTGACCTATTCCTAGAAATTCCATTTCAATAAACGTCCAAGTTTACATTGACCATATGTACATATATGCCGACAAATGTCACAAAATGTCGGTGAGAAGGTCCTCCTCCAAAACAAAAACCACAAGAGAGCGTCAAAAGTCATAAATAACACCACGTTAAAAAAGAAGAAGAAATACCCAAAGAAATCGACTTTTTCACTTTCTAATTTTTTTGTAATAAAGTGAATTCATTCATTCTTCTTCTTTAACAACTACACCCCCAAGTGGGAGAATTTAATGGGATTTGCAGCTTCTGAACCCTTTTGATTCCAATTCACACAATCCCAAATTCAATTCTCTGCATTTCTTGTTTTTCTTTATTACTACTTCTTCAAGAAAAGCCACCCTTTTGCTAATTGACACTGACCACTATTACCATTTCCATCAATTTCTTGTACCCAAATCAACTTTTGTACAATTGCTTCTTCACTAAATCAATTGCTAGTGTTTTTACTCATCTGGGTTTTGTTTATTTCCTGTTTTAGTTTCTGGGTTAACTTTAGTTTTTGCACAAAGTTCGAATCTTTATGGTATTCGATTTGTTGTAAAACAAGATTCAAGAAAAAGATTAAAAAATGCACGGTTACAGTCGCTTAGGGCGGCCGAGTACCGGCGGAAGTGGGCCCGTCTCGCCGTCGCCATCGCCGCCTTCCTCCCCTCGGTTTCGCCGTGGCAAGGGCGGTGGTGGCGGTTTTCGGGGCGGGGGAGGTGGTGGTGGTGGTGGTGGTGGGGTGGAGGTGAAGTTGCAGGGTTTTGTGGAGAGATGGGTTTATGTTGTGATATCTGCTGTGTATAGAAGGAGAGGGGTTTTGTTATTTGCTCCATTGCTTTATATATCTGCAATGTTGTTGTATATGGGTACAATGGGTTTTGATGTTGGGATTATTAGGAAGAATAGTGGGACTAGTTCTTCTAAAGCAGCTCCTTTGGGTTCTTTGTATCGGAGTCCGGAGGTTTTCGAACACTTGTGGCCGTTTATGGAAGCGGAGAATAATCGAACAACGGATTTGGTAATTTGCTTTGTTTCGTTTCGTTTTGTTTCTATGGTATGATTGATTGATTATAATTTATATGCAATTTGACTTCTTTGGGTTGCACATGGAAAGTATGATCCACATGCCCGTTTGGATTGTTTCGTTAGGTGGGTTTTATGATGTGGTTTTCGGTAGGAAATTTGTGATTTGTGTTGATTTGAATAGTGGTTGAATGAATTCTGAGTGTTTTGCAAGTTGATTTAGGTTGTGCTTGGCAAAAATATGCTAGTACATATTTGGATGGATCACAAGCTAGCTTATTGAAACGCTAGTTGGAGTAGCGTTTTTGGAGCTTTTTGTAGCTTTTTTTCAATTATACCCTCGTTAATATTAATTATTTTACCCTAAGGTATCCTTTTTTGGTCATTTTACATACTCATAAGCTAGTTTTTGCCAAACATAATTTACTCATAAGCTAGCTTATCAGCTACTAGCTAGCTTATGAGTCAACAGTTAGCTTATCAGCTACCAGCTTCCTTATGAGCTAGTTTGCCAAACACAACCTTAATATGGGTATTTGGGATTGTGTCATGTATGTAAGAATGATGATGTTGGATTGGATTGATCGAATGTTTTAGATTAATAATATGATATGTTATTTGGATTTGGAAGTACTTATGATATTGATGATGCATCTAGAATTTGAACGTTGTCATCATGATCAATTCTCGTATGATCTTTTTCTTGAATGCTTGATCACTCGGGGTCCCTTTTTTGATTGATTGCAATTGGTAAATTTGTAAAGAGAATTGGGGAAAGTAGGATTTGATATGGTGGTCTTTAAGGCATTACCATCTAGGAGATGGATTAAATAGATTCTTGATTGGGAATAAGGATTGGGCCTCTGGGGATTCTCCTTGGAGGTCACCGGTTCGAGTCTTGCAAGGCCACTGTGGATTTTCCTGGCCGTTCTGTAGGGCCCATGGAATTAGTGGAAGTGCATGCAAGCTGGCTCAGACACCCATAGTTAACAAAAAAAGAAACTAGATCTTTTTTGGTCTACTTAATTCCGGGAAATTATAGTTGTAAGATATAAACCTTAACAAAAAAAGAAACTAGATCTTTTTTGGTCTACTTAATTCCGGGAAATTATAGTTGTAAGATATAAACCTTGATAAACTCGGTGGTCACAATTGTTGTGGACGCCTGGAATTGATGACAATTACGAAGAAAAGTATTATCAACTTCATTAGATCTCCTTTTAAATCTTGCTTAGTGATGCAATATCTTTTCTTTAACCTTGTAGTTTGTAGTTATCTTGTCTTAATGGAACTACCATTTTCTTTTCTTTTTCTTTAAATGCTTTTTAAAGATCTAGTTTTGATGGTGCTAAAATCGTAATTTTGTGCGTGGGAATGACAGATGACGAATGTGTGGAATATGAAGTTGCGTCAATCTTGGAGGCCTTGTAATCACCTTCAGAATTCTCAAGAAGGTGTCTACTTTTCAACCAAATTTGATCCAGAAAATGGAAATAACCGTCTTCATAGTCTTTGTGCCACATGATGCAAAATTAACTCTGATAAATAAGTAAAACACATACCAAATTGCCACCTCATAGAAACGGAATGTAATTGATCATTAAATTATATATATCTTTTTATTGTTTCTCTTCCAGTATTTATGTGTGTGCGTGCTCATTGACGTTTGTTCATCTATTCCAATTCCAGAACTACCAAAATCGAATGGCTTCCTCATAATTGAAGCAAACGGCGGGTTGAACCAACAAAGATTATCGGTACTTTCTCAGACCTTGCGAGTGATGCATTAATTTCACTCATTTATTGCTAAAGATTATAATCTTGGTCTTATTGATTATTTTAGAAAACATACATGATTTACAATCATAGGAGTTTTTTAGTACATGTAAGGTGTATTTGCGTTGTGAAACAAATATACCTTTCCTTGATTGAGCTACTTCTATCCCTACGACAATAAGTACCATCACCGATGAGCATTTTACCAACAATGTGTGATTAGCTTGCCATTGGTTAAGACTTTTGTCATTTTACAGATATAAAGAGTTGGCAAAACCATATTATTGGAGATTGCTTCAATCTATATTAATTTTTTTTAACATCTTACACACCTTCCCGTTGTCATAATTCTTTTGGATCCTCCTCATATTCCCATTTAGAAATGCATTCTTGATATCTAATTGATGAAGTAAGATTTGCAGCCAATGTCAGAATTATCTTGATAGCATTAATTAGAGCAAATGCCTCTTGATAATGAATACCATAGCATTGGATGAGGTTGCCAATGGCTAGATGTAGCTTCTAGAAGCAACACAAACAGAAACAAACTCTAAGAGGACGGCTGTGTTGGAACATCCCATCTGGTCTGGGTTCGATGCCATGTGTCCATAACAATTGTGGCCACTGAGGGGGGCTTTTGGTTGGTTTTCTGTTAACTTTTGTATGGATAAAGCTGTATGTGTGGAAAAGACTTGGCTTTCTGCATAAAGACAAGCCATTTTCTATATCATTAAGACACTGCCAAACAGTCATGTATAGCTGACCGAATAAGCTGCGAGTCTCATTAAGCTGCTAACAGATAGAACCTGATGTCTTACAGTCATAATTTGCCAGGATTAGTCTGGGCATATGCCTGGGACACCCTTCCAAAAAAGAGAGAGAAGGGTTTTCGTTTGTGAGATTCTTTCTTAGTTGAGAATATTACAGATAGAAAATCAGCTTTCAATTGAGTGTATTTGTTATGATGGTATTTATGTTTGAATGTAGCCTTTTTAACTATTTATATAAGCACAGAAGAAAGCATAGTTGAACTTATTGAGTTGTCGAAAAATCAGATATGCGATGCAGTGGCAGTGGCAGGGCTATTGAATGCTACGCTTGTCATTCCAATATTTCATTTGAACAGTGTGTGGCGTGATTCAAGGTAGCTGATCTCTTTGTTTCTTTTTTTTTTTTTTCATACTCGCATTCAACAATTCTTTTTGCGATTTCGATTTCGTGGAGGGATTGGATTTTTTTGGTGCATTTGGTTTGTGGGAATTGGAATGGAATTGAATTCCATTCTTTATAGATAATTTATGAAAACAAGTTTTAAGTAATTACAAATTAATTAATTTGCTGAGTATTACAAGATGAATATCTTAACATATTTTAAGACATAATTTACAAAGAAATCCTATGAAACCCAGTGAAACACCAACTACCCCGATGGGATTTCTAAATCCAATGTTTGTGGGAGTTCAATTCCCAACTTCCGTTTAAACCGAACACACAGGATAGGAATGGAATTCAACTTCAAATCCTGCAAATCAAGCGGGACCATAGTCTTATTTGTTTTATTGGGTGCAAATTAATAGATTTGAGGAAATAAATTTCTCTCCTTGTGAAGGTTATGTTATATCACAAAAATATGGCACCCAAACCCACTTATATATATATATATATATATATCATTATATATATGAAATACAGATTTGCCATCTTAAACTGCGCGTAGAAAAATGTTGTGGCTCCTAAATCGTCACGCCACGCCACGCTGGACTTCATGTCATTTAGAATCAAGGCTATAAAAGAATGTACGATATTTATGGAAGTTTAAAACGTTCCTTTTGCATGGAAATTGCAGCAAGTTTGGGGAGATATTTGATGAGGAATTCTTCATATATGCATTAAGACGTCACGTGAATGTGGTTAGAGAATTACCAGAAGACGTACTCGAGCGCTTCGACAACAATATAAGCAACATTGTGAATTTGAGAGTCAAAGGTTGGTCAAGTCCAACTTATTACCTTCAAAAGGTCTTGCCAAAGCTTCTCGAGTTAGGGTATGTAAATAACAAGCTCTTCCTTTTATCATTATCATCCCAGTATACTCTATTCATCATTCATCAGAGTGATTTATTCACTCTGAATAATGCATGATATTCAGAGTGAATATTGCCACGTGGTGCAATTCATCAGCCCCTTTATGATCTATACAAACTTGTTCCTTTTTATGGTGCTACACATAGTTCCTTTTTCTCCAAATATTGTAGTATATGTTGAACTTGGCTTTTTCCGTATATTTTTAACAGATAGGTGTGCGACGCTATTTATTGTGCAGGGCGGTACGTATTGCGCCATTCTCTAACAGATTGGCTCATGCTGTTCCTTCAGATATCCAAGGGCTTAGATGTTTATCCAATTTTGGGGCACTTCGGTTTTCAGAACCTATACGCACACTTGCAGCAAAAATGGTCGATAGAATGATCCGGAATAGTTCTAGCAGTGGCGGTAAATATATTTCCGTTCATCTCCGTTTTGAAGAGGTGCCTTTTATTCTCTCTTAACTCCGGCATATATATATATATATATTTACGCACACTTTCTCTGTCCCAAAATAAATGTCCACTATATAAAGGCACATAGTTTTAGAAATGTGTAACAATTGCATAATTTTGCTAGTTAAGTAAATGACAGTTTTACTATTAATAATAGAGGGACTAATGAATTTCTCCATTTCATAATTAAGGGTAGAATTGGAAAGTAGATAGTTACAGATGAAAGTGGATACTTATTTTGGGACAAACTAAAAATAGAAATGTGGACAGTTATTAACGAACCTGAAATGTCGTTTATTTTAAAGGACATGGTTGCATTTTCATGCTGTGTATATGATGGCGGGGAGGAAGAACAACGTGAAATGGATATTGCTCGCGAAAGAAGTTGGAGAGGAAAGTTCCGGAAAAGAGGACGGGTAATAAGACCGGGGGCAATTAGGATGGATGGAAAATGCCCTTTAACTCCTCTTGAGGTATATTTGGCTCACAACTATATGTGGAGTAAACGGTGTACATCGCAACATGCATGTACCAATTGGTTGATAAGCTTGTTGTAAGCTATTAATTAATAAGCTACCCATGTTTGGTAAAATCTAGTTGATAAGCTAGATGATGATGTAAAATGACCTAAAAGGATATATAGGGGCATAATGAGAAAAAAGGAGCTAAAAAACCCCAATAACAAAAATATAAGGGCCATTTATGTAAAATATAAGGGGTTGTTTACTTACGGCTTAATGAACTTAATGATCTGGGTGGCTTATTCGCCTACCCATACAGGAGTCTTACTTTACGGCTTAATTGTTAAGCCATTAAGCAAAAATGGCTTAATCGTTAAGCCATTAAGCAAAAATCGCTTATATGGAATAAGCGAAGACTCCTAAACAAATTATACTAGAAATGCCCCAGAAACATTCCAACCCCCTCTCTTTGCCTCCCTCAAAAGCTCAAACTCATCTGTCTCCTACCCTTCAGACTGACAAATTTATCCAAACAGACAACTTAACCCATATAGGGCCTAATGGGAAAAAGAGTGAACAACCCCTAAGCTAGTGGTTTTATTAATAAACCCGGAATCATAGGTCTATGAATATCAAGTATACTTTGGTTTTCTTGCCATATTAGACTAAAAAGTTGTATTGCTTGTATGATATGTAGGTTGGAATGATGCTTAGGGGCATGGGTTTCGATAACAATACTTCAGTATACGTCGCAGCCGGTAAAATATACAAGGCTGAAAAATATATGGCACCGCTTAAACAAATGTTTCCACGGTTAGAAACCAAAGATACATTAGCTTCACCCGAGGAGCTCGCTCCATTTATGGTATTTCTCTAGCTTTCTTATTCTTGCAAGTTCATTTTGAAACCAAATGACTTAATTACCCTTGTCATCACAAGAGTATATTTGATATCCTATATGGTCCCACAACCACAAGAAGGGTTTGATGCCACCTTCCTAAGCGTCATTTAGGAGAATAACCTTCTGACATATTAAAGAACGACTCTGCCTTACACAAGAAAGCCCTGGAATACGTCTGAAGGTCGTGCATTTAAAAAGAATGTTAGAAGGTTGTTTTCCTAAAGTACCCTCTGTGGGTGAGGCTAAAATGGAGTAGTTGAAAGAAAATGTTTATGGATAGTTGGTTTTGATGCAGGGGTACTCGTCTCGGTTGGCGGCTCTTGATTATACAATATGTCTTCATAGTGAGGTTTTCGTGACTACTCAGGGCGGAAATTTCCCACATTTTTTAATTGGTCATCGACGCTATTCCTATGAAGGACATGCCAAGACAATAATACCCGACAAGAGAAAATTAGCTCAATTGTTCGATAGCCCCCGTATCAGGTAACACTCTGCCAATAGCATCTTTCTTCAGCAATAACACGCGATAAGGTTTGTTTTTAACTTCAAATCGAGTTTTGATAACCATAGAATTTTGGGTCAACCACCTTTACTAATTGGATGGGTCCAAAAGCTAACAACTAGACAAACCCTTTAGTCACGCAGTGGTGGATCTAAGATTTTTGTTTAGTGGGGGCACCTTTAAGCTATATTAAAGGTCGACAAAGTTGTCTGATGTGTTTTTAGCCTAATTTCGTGGTTTCGGGAGATTTTTGAATCTTTTGGTCGAGGGGTTTTTAAGTTCTTTTTGTCGATTTTGAGGGATTTTTTTTGGTTTTTTGATTGACTTTAAGCGACTTTTTTTTTTTGTTTTAAGTCCTATCTGAGTCATCATAATTCATGTATGTGTTACTCCCTCTGTTGGCTCTGAAGAGCAAATCTAAGGTCTTACCAGTTGAGCTATCTATGAGGGTTAAAATTGAACAATGTCAGTATTAACAACCTTATTATCGATGGTGATGTTTAGATGGGAGAGCTTTCAGCGACAGTTGCGGGAAATGCTTCACCATAGCGATGTGAAGGGAAGCGAAGTCAGAAAACCGAGTGGGTCACTTTTCACGTACCCGATGCCCGATTGCATGTGTAAGCAAGCAACCACTAAAAACTCAACAAAACTACAAAGATAAGTCACCAATATTATACATATACAAAAGAAAGCCTATTAATTTGTAGCGCTATATGGTTAGAATTATTTTATTTTACATGTAGTTAGTTATTGATTTGTATGTAGGTATGTAACTCATTATTTTGTTGTATATACTAAAGTGAACTAAACTGACCTGCAACAGAATTGCTTTGCTTCAAATTCATTCATCACTTCCTTTAGTAGAAGGTATGGAGTTTTTGTTGTTACTTGAACATGGTATTGTACCAAGTTTTGTTTCTAACCGATTATAATTGATACGTAAAATTGTGTACCATGTATCAACTAACTATAATTTGTACCAGTTATTAGGTACCAGTTTTTTACACTTCGTACCAATTAAATAGGTACCGACTTTTTTCTTTGTTGGTATATATATTTGTACGGTTTTGTACCGATATCGTAAAAGTTGGAGTTATAAATTTACTTATGTTTACATCTTTATCAACTAGATCTACATACAACTAAGGCCAACTAAGGCCTTGGCAAAAATAAGCTAGATTATATGCTAGTATATGTTTGGATGAACCATAAGTTAGCTTATAAGCTAGTATATGTTGGAGTGGCGTTTTAAGAGTTTTTTTGTAGCTTTTTCCAATTTTACCCTTATTGATAGTATTTATTATACTCCAAAATACCCTTTTTGGTCATTTTAAATACTCATAAGCTAGTTTTTGTCAAACACAGTTTATTCATAAGCTAGCTTACCAGCTACTAATTAGCTTATTATTAGTCAACAGCTAGCTTATCAACTAGTTTTTTTTAAGGATGTCCGGGCCAAAGCCCGACTAATCCCCGACAATTTTGGGGCTAAATATGGCCTCACTTAATAAATATCTCCAGGCATGCGCACAGTAAGACTCGACCTCGGTTAGGGAGTTATGAACCCCCAAGCGATAACCAATCCGCCACAACGTGAAAGACGGCTTATCAACTAATTTTCCAAAAAAACCCTAAAACATCAAATATTTAAATAACATATTGATACATGTTGTACCACTTATCTTTGTCTATACATGTATTCAAATAAATTGTATATAATACAAGATCCACTAACATAAAATATGGCAAACTACACATGTCTCCCACTGCCCTTTAACATGTACAACTTTCTTGTAGCAAAGTTAATTTGAATCCGGTTTATACAATAAGCAATATTTTAAACTAGTTGTTTAATCATTTTAATAATTAATTTCATTTGAAAACATCACACACCTAGAAATAACCGTAAAAATCAAACAATCAACATAATTTATAACCATAGATTATAATAAATAAAGATTTTCGTTCATCAAAATACCAAATACAAATATCATATAAAATAGATCTTCTATAATTGATATTCGGATAGTAATCAAACAGTAACTGAAATGGACCGATTCAAATTTATCAAATTTTTGATTGTCATACAACAACCAATAGATCCGATAGGATATTGAAATTTTAGATTTGAGTCAATCCAATTCAATATGAGTTGGCCGTAAATGGACAAGGTCGATTGTAATTGCATTGAATGACTTCTACATACATATACTCTATACATTAGCTTATTATACAATAGAATAATAAGATATAAAACTAGACATATTTGGAAGATACATTAGCTTATTGAATGACTTCTACATACATACATACATACATATACTTTCACCTTGTAAATGCCTATGGGGCTCGCAGTTTGGGGACTATTTGGAAGATACAGTCCTGGGTTTAATTCCAACTGGTTGCGGGAGACCGGGACTGAGGGTTGCCATGGACACGCTCATGGAGGTAGAGTGGCATCGGTCCAGTGGGACCCGGGGTTAGAGTGTCTCTGCCAAAACACACTTTTTTGGAAGATATATTTAAACAAAAAAGAAAAAAAACCTAGCAATGTATCATGTATGTGTTGGTCCCGTTAGGGATAAATACAATGGCGGATCAAAAAAAGTTTTAGTTGAGATCACACTTTCGGGTATAATGAACTTTTGAAACTGAATAATTCATTAAAACTAATAAATGGTTTTGGGTTATTATTTTTGACTTAAACAGTTTATTTAGCCGAATACCCAATTAATAAAAAATTCAATAACCCTAAGAACAAAAAAAAACAATTAGCAAACAGAAAACTAGTAAATAATACTTTTACAATAGATATAGATATCTTGAACAATTTCTAAAATTATTTAAGATGTCTTAAATAATAAAATGCAGAAAAAAGGAAGTTGGAAAAAGCAGAAATAGTGGTTTATCAAATAATACCATTATAAGAAGAAAAAAAGAAGGAAATTTTATGACTTCAAAATTCAAATGGTTTGAACTTTAGAAGTTGGGACCATTTGAGTTCAATCGATGGGCATTATAGGAATTTTAGCTTTATTAGGGTTGAGTCACTTGGATGTGGGACACACATGACACATTCTTCTAATTGGTGGGGCCTATTTTTATAATTTTGGTAAAAAACAAGGGTAAGTATCACTACACCCTCCTCTACCCTATGATATGACATTATTTCAAACTTTTAGGTGGTTCTAGCCATTAGTAAATTGACTTTTTATTTTAAAATTATATATTCTCAAACTTCTAGGTATATTTGATTGGTCTTATAGACTAGACGGGGGTGATGGTAACAACAACAGCTAGTAATAGGTTTGTTATTGAGTTCTATGTATCAAGTATAAACATTGAGCGACATTGAGCGTTATTGAGCTCTCTTAGGGGATGTTTGTTTTTTTAGAAAAACCACTGAAAATGTCTGAAGTCTGATTCGGTCAGACGTTTTGGCTTTCAGACTGTTTGATTTTTTTCAGACTTCAGAGCCACTTAACACAGAAACGCATCTGATCAAATCTGTGGTGCCCTAGCATCTGAAATCACATATGAAATCAATCTCGACAAAAAGGGGGGGGGGGGAGAAAGAATGGTATAGCAGATAGAAAAAAAAAAGAAGAGGAGAAGAATGGAAGATAAACGGAGGACGAAGGCGGCTGCTGGGCTGCACTCATTAGTTAATAGTTATTAGGGTTTTTTTTCTTTCACTTTTCACTTTTTTATTTTACCACATTTTGGGCTTGGATTACTTTATTTTACCATATTTTGGGCTTGGGTTATATGAAAGGACCATTCTAATTTTTTAGAATGGATGATTTAATTATTTTAATTTTAAATGATTTTTTTTTGGCTTTTATATATGTTTTTCAGACTTCAGACGTTAAAAAAAACAAACAGTCTTATAGATTCAGATTTCAGACTTCAGCATCATCTCTAATTTTTTAGACATAAAATCAGACTTCAGACTTCAGACCTCTTAAAAAACAAACAGCAAAGATCTGAAGTTAATTACACGGATACATTTAGTCTTGTGGTTAAGTCGACTATAATTCAAACTCTATCAAGCCTCATCATAACTAGAAATTGGTCTCTTCGGCAACTTGATGTTAATAATTGTTGACTCGAACTCTCAATAATTTGATGATGATCCTAATACTTAGTGAAAGTTACTTAGTTTATTTCACTTTTAGTGAACAACTATTGAGTTTGTTCGTGATCAATAAAAGACACACTATAATAGAATAGAACTGAGTAATCCCTCATCAAATAATATTTTTGGCGAATTTGTCTAGTTCTGTCCAGTCAAGTCCTAGGCGTACCAAACACAAATCAGACATCTGTTTTGTCCGGTCCTGTTATGTCACGTCCCGTCATGTCCTATTCTCTTGTCATGTCCAGTCCAGTACTGTCCAGTCTAGTCCTGTCATGTCATGTACAATCCTGTCTGCGTACCAAACACTACCTCAAAGACAAAACTCATATCAAAGAAACATTCAACAATGTTGATGAAGTAGCTGAAGATAAAGACAAGTCTATTATTGTTGATCTGAAAGCGGCATTCGGTGATATCAAGACTGTCTACACACTATGTGAAACATGTTAAAGACTCAGTAATAGCCGAAGAAGTTCTTAGTGATAACTTATCAGAGGCTTCCTTGAAAAGTTTGTTTCTGTTTTACTCGCTTGCACAAAAGGACACCCCAATGCTTCTACCAGAGAAAGGTACATGTGCGAAATTACTTTATTGTTTCATCATATTAGTAAACTCCTCGAAGAAACTATTCACATGTGGCAAAAAACAATCTCTGCCATATCTAAAAAATAGTGACATGCATACCACTCTCTTGCTACGTGAATTTTACCCTCTGAATTGCATTAATGTAGTAGTTATAAAAAGTTGTGAAGACCACTCTCCACGACTACACCTTCATCTTTCTCTTATTCTCTTTCTTTTCTCTTTTATTCTTACTCTTTTTTTCTTGTTTAAGAAGCTTAGTGATTCTTAAGATTTTTTAAATTATGAACATTTCATTATCTGGTTCCCACAATAGTCTGTAAACTATTTTATTGGTTTTCCTTAATCAATACACAAATTTAAGAAGTCTAATATTGCGTGTTTGTATTCATTCCCTCATTTTACAAACTGCTATGCACTTATAGAACTTTTTTAGACCAACAAGCAGTATCAAAGTAATGTTAGTATACTTTCAAAACCTCTTCCTTGCTATTTTCTAAAAATGGATTTACCACATGACGACAACTATCATGATGAAGGCTCTATTGCCAAATCACCATGTTTGAGCAGGGACAACTTCAGTCTCTAGAAAATCGTATGTCTTTCTTGAAGGTGATGATCATCGGATCACATACTACATTGAAAATGGACTTTATGTTCCAATGACAACTTCTCTTGTTGTCCCTACCACTATTACTACTTCTGCGATCCCTGAAAGGCAAATAATCAAGATGAAGATAGGAAGAAGATGGCTATAGACTTGAAGGCTCAAATTGTCATAGTGATGGTACTTCCTGATGAGGTATATATATATATATCACTATATTATGAACATCATAACCTCTAAATCGATGTGGGATACACTTTGTGTCCAATAGGAAGGTACTAATCAAGTATATGAGTCAAGAAAGATTAATTTAGTGCGACAACATGAAATGTTCATATGTGGCAAAAATGATTCTTTATCTAAGGTACATCATTTGTTTAACCGTTTATTTATTAACCACATGACTAGAGAATATTCCAACTTTGAAACTCAGACGAAGTTTTTGGAATGTCTCTGTGACTTGGGAGAGTTATTCAATGTGTCTTAAGGTATCTAGAGACATGAAAATATCTCTCGTAGTGCTCTCTATAGGATATTGTTGAACCATGAATAGTCCCGACGACTGAAGAAGAATCTCATAAGATATTCGAAAGATTCTAAAAGCTCATCTGTAGCTTTCGTCTTTGAATCTACCCATTCAACTACCTTTCCCTCTTTATTATGATTGAGTTAGATTCTTCTAACTCTGAGGACTTATAAAACATCGATCTATGAGTCATCGGATCTTCTAACAAATTCTTTTAGAAGATTTGCCAAAAAAAAACAACTTTCAACAAACCAACCTGTTATCGCTGACAAGACAAGATCAACCCCCTGTTGATAACGCTTCAGCAATATGTTATAATTGTGAACGCAAATGACACTTTGCCAGTGAGTGTAAAAGATGAATAACTATAAGCGAAAAGCTAAATGTCTTATTGTTGAGGATCATGAGTTGGCTGATGCAGCCGATAAATCTTCTTTAGACGAAAAACACACGACCAAACTCTATCTTGTGGCCAAGATTAATATATTCAAGAAAACTAGTTGAAACTTCCAGGCTCTTCTTAGGTATCTAATCTGAATGATTCTTCTCTCACTAATTCTAATAGTCTTTCAACACTCAATACACTAACTATTGATCTTTAAATGCTTTTTAATGGCTAGGTCATTTAAATGAAGCAATCAACATTGATAGTAAACAACTTTTACTGAACTTAAAACTGAGAAAGGTACCGTTGAAGGATGGTGAAAAGCCTCAATGAAGGTGAGCTCATCAATGCTCAGGTTAAGAGTTGTTTAGGATACAATTCTGATCAAGATGATCCTAACAGAGACCACTTCATGCATATTTTGGAATGATGGTCTCTTCCATACTTGATACCTCCTCCACAACACCTAACACCTATCAACTATACCAGTGGAGGCGACTAGAGGAAGAAGAAGAAGGATGTGAAGTTCTTCAACACCTAACACCTATCAACTATACCAGTGGAGGCGACTAGAGGAAGAAGAAGAAGGATGGGAAGTTCTCCAACACCTAACACCTATCAACTATACCAGTGGAGGCGACTAGAGGAAGAAGAAGAAGGATGCGAAGTTCTCCAACACCTAACACCTATCAACTATACGAGTGGAGGCGACTAGAGGAAGAAGAAGAAGAAGGATGTGAAGTTCTCCAACACCACCTCGTCACCAACCCATTAACACCACTTCACTGTCGTATTATCCACTAATACGAACTTTATCTAATGGCGCTATATCTCGATGAGTAAAATAATAATAAGAAGAAGCCCTTGAAGATGTTGGAAGGGGGTGAGAGTTTACAACGTAGATAGGTTGAGAGTAACAAAGGTGGGTTTAGAGATGATGCTTGGGGGAGGGCTTAGACAATAACTATCGGACGATGGTTGGTCGCCTAGCAAAGAAGGGAACAAGGTCGTGAATACAACAAACGAGAAGGGAAGGATTGGGGTGCATTGGTCGGAAATACACATCGACAAAAATTTGTAAAAGAACAAGAATATCCTCATGTAACAGTTTTTTATTTTATTTTAACAAAGTCTATCAGTGTTGTGGTGAAGTGGATAAGTCTTGGGGGGTTCATCGCGCCTAACCTGGGTTCGAATCCCTCCATACACAACCTAATCTTGTCGGGGATTAGTCGGGCCATAGGCTCGAATACCCATAAAAAAATATATGATGATCATGATCATTACTGTACTTATATGAATCACATGGACCAAAACTGCAATTCAGTCTTTTTCTCTTACATAAGTCCAAAATATTAGGGTGGAAAAAGAGAAGAAGAAAAACAGTAATTCTACACATCCACAAAACCCTTCTCTTCCTTCTCTCCCCTCCCTTCCCTCCCTTCCTGCAACTTGAGTTCCAAAATTACAGTGAAATTGAAGCAAACAGACAAAAGAAGAAGAAAAGAGTGATTTTTATGCAATGAAATGTTTGTAAAATCATGCAGAAACTCTTTCGTTCATGGTCCCCTATTCTTTTACCAATACCCCCTCTTATCCCTTCAGGGTTTAAGCAAAATCCCACCAAAATCACCTTAACTTCTTCTCCTTCTTCTTCTTCTTTTTCTTCTTCCCTAATGCCGCCTGCTTTAAACCTAGGTACACTTGCCACTCTTAGTGGCCGGAAAAACCCTATTATGGTTTCCACTTTCAACCCTTCTTCGACCTCTGCTTCTTCTGGTTATAAGTGTAGTATTTGCAGGTGTTCTATGGAGGGTTCTTCTACGCCTGTTTTGCGTAGGGCGTGGGTTGTGTTTAAAGGGAATCGAAGTGGGTCTCGTTTTTCAGCTTGGTTTCATACCTCTGCCTCTTCAGCTGATTCTGATAAGGGGTTTTTGAGTTGTGGTGAAGAAGATGGTAATGGTGGTGATGGTGATAAAGGGTTGTCGGTGAAATCGGCGAAATGGAACCGGAGGCAGAGGGGTTCGTTGGGTGGTGGCGGCGGTGGTTCTCCGCCGTTGCTTGGTGGAAATCCGGACTTGTTGAGGATTCCGGGGGTGGGGCCGAGGAATTTGAGGAAATTGGTGGAGAATGGCATTGGTGGTGTGGATGAACTCAAGAAAATCTATAAGGACAAGGTATTGTTAACATTATTATGATTATTATATTACACTATGGTTTAAAGATTGATTGATGGCAAACTAGCTGATATGCTAGCTTATGAATAAATTATGTTCGACAAAAACCAGCTTATGATATATTAATTATGTTTGGCAAACACTGGCTTATGGGTATGTAAAAATGAACAAAAAGGGTGTCTTGGGGTATAATAATTAATATTGATAATGGTATAGTTGGAAAAAACTACAAAAAGCTCTTGAACGCTACTCTAACTAGTGTTTCAATAAGCTAGCTTATGGTCTATTCAAACATTTACTAGCTTATAAGCTAGCTTAACTTTGCCAAACACAGCCTAATACTATTTTTTATTACCCTATTGATTGATTTTGAGGCATATTAAAACAGATGTAAATTGTGGGTTGATTGCATTGTGTTATAGGGGTGATTAAGTGGAAAAAGTTGTTTACAGTTTGATGTTTTTGGATGGTTGGAGTACTCTAGTGTAGTTGTATTAACATAATATGAAATAAACTGAAAATTAAATTGTAAAAAACACTGTTAATTAAGGCTGTGTTTGGCAAGCTAGCTTATAGCTGATAAGCTAGCTTATGAATAAATTATGTGTGGCAAAAACTAGTTTATGAGTATGTAAAATGACCAAAAAGGGTATCTTGGGATATAATAATTAATATTAATAAAGGTATAATTGGAAAAAACTACAAAAAGCTCCTGAAACACTACTCCAACTAGCGTTTCATAAGCTAGCTTATGGACATTTAAACATGCACTAGCTTATCAGCTAGCTTATGGTCCATTCAGACATGTACTAGCTTATCAGCTAGCTCATTTTTGCCAAACACAGCCTAAAACAAATGTAAATTGTGGGTTGATTGCATTGTGTTACAAGGGTGATTAAGTGGAAAAAGTTGCTTCCAATTTGATGTTCTTGGATGGTTGGAGTACTCTCTAGTGTAGTTGTGTTAACATAATATGAAGTAAAAGGAAAATTAATTTTATAAAAAGTACTGTTAATTAAGAATGATAAACAAGTGGTTATCTTGTTGTTACCAAAAAATTAGTAAAGAGACAAAAGGGATTTGAATTTGCAACCTATAATGTAATATGACCTAATGGGACATATTGAAAGATTGATTGGAAAATATAATATGGACATAATTGGAAAATGTGCAAAAAAGCTCCTGAAACACTGCTTGAAATTGGTTTTTCAAAAGCTTAGGTTTATGTTGAACTTCTTAATGAAACTGTGAAATTGTGAAACACGACTTTTATAAAATAGCTAGAATGTTATATGCCTTTCGGTAAATCGTCAAAAGTTTTCTCGCTTGTTACCTGTGTTAACTGGTGTATATCGTTGATGTGGGCTGATGTTGATAGATATATAGATAGCTTCTTGATCGCATAATATGTTAATCCCTTGATTCTTGAATAAAAGTTTAACGTTCTTTTTGTTTTCTTTTTCCTGGTCAACAGTTTTTTGGGAAATCGAACCAAAAGATGGTTGAGTTTCTACAAAGCTCGGTTGGCATTATACATAGAAACCATGCCGAGAGTATAACCACTTTCATCCAAGAGAGTGTGAACGAAGAGATGAAAGACGATGGCCCCAAACCCGCCCAAAAGAAACGGCTTACCTTTTGTGTTGAAGGAAATATAAGCGTTGGGAAGACGACTTTCTTGAAGAGAATTGCAAACGAAACACTCGAACTTCAGGATCTTGTTGAGATCGTTCCTGAACCTATCGACAAATGGCAGGATATTGGACCTGATCATTTCAACATTTTAGACGCTTTCTATTCCGAGCCACAGAGGTATGCGTACACGTTCCAAAATTACGTCTTTGTTACGAGAGTTATGCAGGAGAAAGAGTCCTCCGGTGGAATAAAGCCCCTCAGGTTGATGGAAAGAAGTGTTTTCAGCGATAGAATGGTATGATTTAACACCATTTGTTTTAAAGATCCAACCACATTAAATCTGCGTTTTCTTGTTTTTGTGCGTGTGCGGTTTACATTCTGTTGCCATGAAATTTCTCATGCGCTTGAATCCCGTATCTATATAGCTTTTCCCAACAAAAATTGGCTTCTAACTATTAACAACGGGTATTTGGTTGGTTTTCCATTAAGTTCTGAATGGATAAGGCTGTCTGTGTAGATTGTGAAGGTTTTCCACTGAGTTCCCACTTGAAGCTTACTGAAAAAGCCACCTTTGGTATCGTTAAGCCACTACCAAATAATCATGTATAACTGACTGAATACGCTGAGAGTTCTTTTAAACTCATTACGCTGCTAACCCTTACTAATACGTCAGAATACTCTATAAGAACCGCTTAATGAGACTCGCAGCTTATTCAGTCAGTTATACATGACTATTTTGTAGTGGCTTATGATGTAGAAAGTGACTTATTCAGTAAGCTTTTAGGGGTGAGCGTTATGCCAAGTTTTTCCAAACTTGTCTTCTCAATTAAAAAAACAAGCTCTTTCCATCTGTGAAAAAACTCTCGCAACAAAAAACTTCTTAATCCATATAGATAGATTAATACACACATACAACTCTTTATCCATACAAGATTAACGGAAAGCCAACCATACAGCCCTGTCAGCCCCTAAGTTTCAGATATTTAATGAGAAATTGCATTAATTTTTCATTCTTGGTTTATAATATAATTTTACATCCTGCTGCATTGCACTGGTACACAACTTTTTGATATAAGTGATTTGACCGATGCTCGTTTATTTTGGCCATTTAATGAAGGTCTTTGTGAGAGCGGTTCACGAAGCTAATTGGATGAACGAGATGGAAATAAGCATCTATGACTCATGGTTTGATCCGGTTGTTTCATCTCTGCCTGGACTCATTCCCGATGGTTTTATTTATCTTAGAGCTAGCCCTGATACTTGCCACAAACGAATGATGCTACGCAAGAGATCAGAAGAAGGTGGGGTGAGCCTTGAGTATCTGCGTGGTTTGCATGAAAAGCACGAGAGCTGGCTTTTACCCTTTGAAAGCGGAAATCACGGGGTGCTTTCCGTTAGTAAGCTTCCCCTTCACATGGATAACGCTTTACATCCGGATATAAGAGACCATGTTTTCTATTTGGAGGGAAATCATATGCATTCAAGTATCCAAAAGGTAAAATGGTTATTTCCTTCTTCGAATTAAGAGCAAAATGCATCCAGATGCAACGATGTTTTGTTTAGTTTCTACTTTCTATTTAGGTGTCGTTTGTTTTCTAAGAGGTCTGAAGTCTAATTTCACATCTAAAAAATAAGAGGTGGATGTTGCACCTCTTAATATTTCAGAGGACGCTAAGAGGTTTTCAGACCTTTTCTTAATGATAAAACAAACAGTCTTAAGTCTGAAAACCTCCTAATTTTCAGACTTAAGAGGTTTCAAGAGGTATTTTTTTAAAAAACAAACAACCCGTTAGTGTAACAAAGTTTTCAAAAGTCTTAACCCATTTTGACCTGTAATCTGCTGATCTTGTAACATTTGATGACTTGGATAGTTGTTTACAAAGGCATTGCGAAATGTTTACAGTGAAGGGGACCATAAATTTTGACATTCATGTCATCTATTGTTACAAGATTAGCATGTTACTGCCGGTCAAATGAGTAAAAAAATGAGAATTTGAATCTTTATTATATTTTTGCCCTTCAATTGAACATCTCTTTTATTTGATTAATGACTGTGTATGTAGGTGCCTGCATTGGTTCTTGACTGTGAACCCAACATTGATTTTTCCAAGGATATTGAAGCTAAGCAACAGTATGGCTCTTTTGCTTTCATATGCTTACTTTCTCCTTTTTAGCAGTTTTCAGTTCATATTATATATTTCCTAAGTATTTAATTGTGAAAGATATAAGGAACGCTGGCTTATTAACACCAATAATGTCTCAAAATCTGTTCTTATTCCCACCTATGTGTGGGACATACCGGGCTTGTTTGGTTTCAGCACTAAAACTACATAGGAACCTATATTTATTTCATACATATGTATTTATGTATATTGAAATGGTTAGTTTATGAACAAAACTTGAAATCACAACCAAGGGTTATAAATCTTTCTTAAATATTCATATATAGGTGAAGGATCATGTGAGAATAGGAGTTAAAGGTGAGAAGGGTAAGAAAGTATTTGGACCCTTAGATCACTTTTAGTTAGTGCTGAACTAATGCTTTAGATTTTAGTCCAAAAATTACCCATGATCGTCAATTAGGATTGATCCAAGGGTGGAGAGCCCCTTCTTAACCTTATCACAATAGTTACTATTCTTACTAACAACCAACTATATATATATATATATATATATATAGAGAGAGAGAGAGAGAGAGAGAGAGTTGAGAGTTTGAGAATCTAAAACAAATGAAAAACTAAGGAACATCCTGCCAACCGTTCATCGAGACACTATGAAGTATGAACATGTGCATATGTGTAATTTAAGTCATTTTCTGATTTTATGCACGTGTGTATGTTATAAATTATTTGTATGCATATGTGCAGATGAACGACTGTTAGGGTGTTCCTCAGTTTTTTATATTTTTGTGGTTTTCCCCTAAATCCGACCCTATATATATATATATAATACTGAAAGAAGGTGATTGTGTATTGAAGGTATGCTCGCCAGGTTGCAAAGTTCTTTGAATTTGTGAAAAAGGCTCAAGAAGTTCCAGCAAAAGGCAATGAATCACAGGTGGTGCTGCCTCACAATGGAGGATTATTGGGCAAGAATTTTCGGGAGTCCCTGAAAACGCTGGATTTCAAACAGGCCATGTCGCTCATGTCTACATCTGGATAGTTGTTTCTTGCTGCATTCTCTGCTTGTAAAAAGAAAAACACTTAGTTTGATCAAAAATGTGGACTTGAACTTTTTATTTAGGATGATGGTAGCATAGTCTTTCTTTTTTTTCTTTTCTGAATTGTTAGAAATGTGTTGTTCTGATGTAGGAAGTTTTGGCCGGCTCGTTGAAAGAATCGGTAGCCTTGTAAACTACTAGTTGTTGATTAGTTTTTATTTGGTCATGTTTTAAATATGTTTCTCCCTGGTTATAGTGGGAACCAGTTATAGGGGGTGTGTTGGTAGAGACCGGGACCCGCCCTAGGAGTGACCGGTTTGGTTGAGTTAGTACTAGGTTGCTGTTGAGTTGCTATTTGTTTTATGAACATTAAATGCATCATAACATAGATGGACAAGGCCTGGTTTGAGCCAGTTTGGTCCTTGATCGAGTTTAGTGATGGCCAAAAATCGGGCCTGGACTGGTTAAAAACAGTAGGCATGCTTAACTGGTTAAGTTGTAACTAGTGATGGTTCGGTTACAATTAAGAATGGTGAAAAGCCTCAATGAAGGTAACCGAACTCATCAATGCTCAGGTTAAGAGTTGTTTAGGATACAATTTTGATCAAGATGATCCTAAGTCTCTATGAACTCACCATGCATATTTTGGAATGTTAGGTCTCTTCCATACTTGATACCTCCTCTACAACACCTAATCACCTATCAACCATACTAGTGGAGGTGACTAGAGAAAGAAGAAGAAGGATGTGAAGTTCACCAACACCACCTCGCCACCAACCCATTATATATCCATACATTTACGAGGAAAAATAGGGGTTTGACCTTTAAATTTCCATAAATTACAATAATGCCATTCTAGAAGAAAAAAAAGGAACTGCCAGACAAGTTGCATAAATTAGGCCATTGCCATTGTAATATTAAAATAGTAAAGTAAACTACAATTTTAGTTCCTGTAGTTTCATATATTTAACGATTTTTGTCCTTGATCTTTTACAATTAATTTTTTTATCCCTATGGTTTTTATTTTCATTTAATTTTCAACCCTCCATCCAACTTTGTTAAAGTAAATAGTTAACCTATTCAAAAAAATATTTTATTAAATTACATATTTTGTTCTTATAGTAGACTATTGTTTATATTTTTTTTATTCTTTACTTTTTACAATCTTTATTTATTTTATCAACACATTTCTTGATAAATTATAAACTATTCCAATGTTAATAAAAAAAACAATCATAACTATATAAGTCTATAATTACCACGAAATATTACTATACCATATGTATGAATTTTTTTGGGACCTTGGACATCACTTAAATTACTAGATTGCTTTTGTGGTTAAGTTACAAGACTACGTTTTTAGTCCCTGTTGTGTGATATTTATAACGATTTTCGTCCATACTCTTTAACAACAATTTTTTTCATCCATGTGGTTATTTATTTTCATCTCTCCATTCAACTTTGTTAAATTAAGTGGTTAATCATAAAAAAGATGTTTTATTAAATTAGATATTTGGTCATATAGTAGACCATTCTTTATATTTTGAATTCTCAAATTACATAATTCACATGTTTTACCTCTTACTTTATTTATTTTATCAATGCATTTTATTTTATTGATTAATTATAAACTATTTTAGCTATAAGGCCATCCACTGTCGACCCACTGCAACCCAATTGTTTAAACTGCCATATCAGCGCCACATCAGCTTTCCACTATTTTACCCAAAACTACCCAATTTATCCACTGTCGACCCACTGCAACCCACTACATCAACTTGATTAATTTTAAAAAACAATTAAAATTAAAAATAATATAAAAAATAATATTAATAACATTTAAAATAATATTAAAAATTAAAATTAAAATTAAAATTAAACTAAATACTAACGTTACAATAAAATTAAAATTAAAATTAATTTCGGGATGCCCAAAAGTGTTCCGTTAAATCGGCTCGAAGGTTGAGGTGTCTTTCACTATTTTTGACTTCGTTGACGTTTTGCGCTCGTTCTTCTTCAGATATATCTACTTCATCAACGGGCACCTCGCTTTCATCAAAAGGATAATTTGCAAAGCCTTCGTCTTCACGAATCATGTTGTGTAAAATTATGCACGTGTACATTGTATACCTTAATTTTGCTTTTGACCACGCCCGTGCCGGATACTTAACAATGTGCCATTTTCCTTGAAGTAACACGAATGCACGTTCGATATCCTTCCTAGCCGATTCTTGACGCTCCGAAAACGCTATCCGTTTGGCGTCATCTGGAAACCTATATGCTTTGACAAAAGTGGTCCACTTCGGATAAATCCCGTCCGCAAAATAGTATCCGTGTTTGTATTGTGTGCCATTCACAGAAAACGAGCTATCGGGTGCTTTGCCTTCGAACAAATCGTTGAATACCGGTGATTGGTTTACAACAACTATGTCGTTTGTGGCACCCAGGGTTCCGTAATATGCGTGCCAAAACCAACCATCGTACGATGCTACCGCCTCTAGAACAGTTGTCGGTCCCTCATGATCACCTCTATGGTATTGACCCCTCTATGCTACGGGACAATTTTTCCAATCCCAATGCATACAATCTATGCTACCAAGCATGGCGGGGAGGCCGTGTTGTTGCTCATGCAATGCGAACAACGACTGAACATCATTTGCGGTAGGCTTTCGTAAATATTTTCGCATATAAAGATGTATAATACCTTGACAAAAATTGGTGAAACATTCCCTTGATGTCGTTTCGGACATTTGCAAGTACTCGTCCGTGGAATCGGCGGCAATACCGTACGCCAATTGTCGGATAGCAGAAGTACATTTTTGAAGCGGAGAAAACCCCTTAACTCCTCTTGCATCTTCACTCCACTTAAAAAATTCGTACTCCCTCTCAAGATCCGCAACTATCCTACGGAATAGTCGTCGGGTCATACGAAACCGCCGTTCGAAATCTTTATTGTCGTACACCGGATTATCTGAAAAGTAGTCCCTAACAAGTTTCTCGTGTGCCGTAATACGATCTCGACTTTTTGGCGGCCTCCTCGTTTGCCGACTCGAAGTTGCTTCCTCATCGAGAATTACTTTAACCGCTTCGTTTATGGCTTCTTCGGCCGCCAATTCGTTGACGTCGAACATGTCGTCAACGTCGTCATCGTAATTCGGGTGGTAAATCGACGAAGATGATGCGGATGATGATCGCGATGACGATGAAGACATTTTTTGGAGAAAGAAAGTTTGGAAAAGATGAAGAAGAATGAGAGAAAGATTGAAAGGGGTGAAGAATGGTTGTGAAAAATAAATGGTTGGAGGTGTTATATATATATATATATAAATTAAATTGAAAAAAAAATAAAAAAAAAACTAGCCGTTTGAGGGGGGGAGGGAGGTTTCTCGTCGGCTTGCACAAACCGAAACCAATCTACCCGAACCCAAACCGAAACACCTGCTTTGGTGTTCATGGCCGAAGCCGACGGCTTGGCCGTACCCGAAGGGCCGAACCCGCTACCACAGCGGATGGCCTAACAAAAAATAATCATATCTCTGTGTTCACCTTTATCCATTGACCACATTTGATTCTTATTTATTATAATTTTTGTTACTTAGAGTTAATAAATAATAAAATATTAATGACTAAATAGATAATTAATAACGTCACCCACCAAACAAATAACTGAAATAACAAATTTATAAGTTAATCTTTTTTAAAGCTTTAGGTTAGAATCTCTTAAAATTAATATTTTTATTTATTCTATCTTACTACTTTCATAAAATTTATTACAGTTTATAACCCGGTGCAAAGCCCGGGCTCTTAATACCTAGTTAACACCAATTCACCGAATGATATGAACTTTATCAAATGGTGCTATATCTTGATGAGTAGAAGAAGCCCTTGAAGGTGTTTGGAGGGAGGGTTCCAACAAAGATACGGTGAGAGTAACAAAGGTGGGTTTAGGGATGATGCTTGGGGAGGCTTAGACAATAATTAGGGGCGATGGGCGCCGAGCAATACACAAGGTGGTGAATATAACGACCGAGAAGGAAGTAGTGAGGTGCATTAGTAGGAAATACACAACGACAAAAACTTATAAAAAGGACAAGAATATCCTCCTCGTGTAACGGATTTTTTAAACAAAGTTGACACAGACCTTTCTAAGATAAGATAGTAAACTATATTGATCATTTATATGAACTACATGTACCAAAACTGTAATTTAATCTTTTTTCCTTACATAACTCCAACAAAATATTAGAGGGACCAATGGTCATCCCCCGCTGGGTGGGGAGTGGTCATCGGGGTATCGGGGTGAACATCGCCTCTGTCCTCGCCGGTGAGTTATTTTTGATCCTGCAGGGGTCGCTGTACTAGCGTGAAGGCTTCCTCTTTTTTGACCGTTACACAAGCCACCTGTCATTTTTTGACCATTTGGCATTTTTAATTTAAAAATAAAAATATCAACCTTATATATAAATATATAAGGGGTGGGTTCAAATGTGAACCACTTTTTGGTTGTGAACGTGAGGACAACCGAGAGCGCGACACGTGGCGGATGATTAGGCGCCACGTCAAGTCCACGGCGGATGACTAGGCGCGATTCATGGGAGGGCATTGAATTAAAGAGGGGGACCACACTTAAAGCTGCCACGTGTTGCGCTCTCGATTGTCCTCACGTTCACAACCAAAAAGTGGTTCACATTTGAACTTTCCTCTATTATATAATATTATATCTCTCTCAAATCCAACAAGTCTCTATATACAACTCTTGATACACTTCCTCTTCTTGAAATGGATCCTAAAGGAAAAGGAAAAGCTACGAAAGGAAAATCATCGGGTCCGACTCCATCTCAATTCCGGCAAACTAAATATTATCATCCCAAAATGTATCGATTTGTAGCAATAAGTCAATAAGTCACAAATTCTGACTTTTTAAAAACTCCATTTTATCCCTTGTCAAAACAGAGTTTTAAAAGCACTTTGAATTACACAAACAAGCTTATCAACTTATTGATTTCTTGAAGAAGCCAATAAATCAATAAGCAGTTTTAAAACTCAATCCCAAACACCCTCTTAGTTGTTATCAAGAAATAACCCCTTGGGTTCAATGCGTTTCAACTTTCAACCTTTAATTATGCTGTTTTTTATTAACTAGAAAATTGCCCGTGCGCGATGCTGCACGAAACATTTAAAATTCAATAATGAAGAGGATACTTTTTTTTTGAAGAAAAATGAAGAGGATACTTGATCATCATCTTTTGACCCATGCGAAAAATAACATTTAAGATTTTTCTTAACATATTTTTGTTCATATGTGATTATTTATCTTAATATGATAAAGATTTAAAAGGAAACATGAAAAAATAGGGGATTAATAGTAAATTAAACAACTAATCATAAGGGTATTAACTGTAACTTCTAAATTTATAAACAATTTAACTTTTAATGTAAAATATATGAACAAATTAATTCATATGTATTTTTAATATTTAATTATATGATTAAAATCTAAAAGTATATTCGATATTAGACTCATTTTGGAGATATTTTCGAGACGATTATAATGATATATTTTGTTAAAAATAAAAATAAATATTTTATTTTATTTTACGTAATTTACATTATTTATGTTAATATAATAAGGGTGTAAAACGAAAAATAAAAAAAATAAGGGGGTAAAAGTAAACTAAATGGTTAAGTACAAGGATATTATGTGTAAATGTGTAAATTCGGTTTTGTTGAACAAAATAACCACCTTTTGGAGTTATTCTCTTTATATGATACTAGAAATATACCCGCGCGCGTTGCAGCGCGAAGTATGTATCAATTGCCCGATTTTTATATACATCATTGTTAACATCAATTTAATCATATGTGTTCAATCAATTAACCTCCTAATGGTTTATTGAATAGTCAATTTCGAAAATTGAAATAAAAGTATTATCTTTATATAATAGAATATATAATATAATTGAATAAAAAATATTCAATATTGGGCTTATTTCGAAGGTATTGACGAGACGAGTATGATGGTATAATTTGTTAAAAAAACGTAATTTTAATATAAATTTTAGTTCATAATATATGATTAGTTAGATTATATGATAAGGGTTTAAAATAGAAAATGAAAAAGTAAAGGACTAAAATAAGATTTAATAACTAACTATGGGGGTACCGTCAAATTGAGTTATTCTCTTATATATATAGTATAGATTATAGATAATTTGAATTAATTAATGAAATATTAAAAAATTTTGGGATGGATGGGGTGGAACTAATTCTACAATACACAATACCCCTTTGGCCCTTTCTTCTAATACACAAAAGCCCTTTCATCCTGTACAACTTGAGAGAGTAGAACCCCAAAATTAGAGTGAAATCAAGAAAGAAGACAAAAGGAAATGTTTGTAAATGATGATGCAGAAACTCCTTAATCAAAGCCTCCTTGTTTCAGGGTCCCCCACTCTTATCTCTTCAGGGTTTAAGCAAAATCCCACCAAAAACACCTTTACAACTTCTCTAAGGTTTAACCCCTTTTCCTCCCTAATGCCGCCATCAGTTGCCACGAACCCTATGATTTCCACCATTTCGAACTCCAGTTTCAACCCTTCGAGCTCTGGTTATAAGTCTAGTATTTTCCGGTGTAGTTCCATCGAGGGTTCTTCTACGCCTGTTTTGGGTAGGGCGTGGGTTGCGTTTAAGGGGAATCGAACCAGGTCTCGTTTAGCTTGGTTTCATACCTCTTTTTCTGCCTCTGCCTCTGCCTCTGCTTCTTCTGATAAGGGGTTTTTGAGTTGTGGTGAAGAAGATGATAATGGGGATAAAGGGTTGTCGGTGAAATCGCCGAAATTGAACCGGAGGCAGAGGGGTTCGTTGGATGGCGGTGGCGGTTCTCCGCCGTTGCTCGGCGGAAATCCGGACTTGTTGAGGATTCCGGGGGTGGGGCCAAGAAACTTGAGGAAATTGGTGGACAATGGCATTGGTGGTGTGGATGAACTCAAGAAAATCTACAAGGACAAGGTATTAATTAGCTGATAAGTTAGCTTATGAATAAATTATGTTTAGCAAAAACTAGCTTATGAGTATGTTAAAGGGAATAGTTATCCGAAATGTATTAAACTATCCCCAAAAATCTATTGTGTGTATCCAACTACCAAAAATGCTTTTTAATGTATCAAACTTTATTTTTTCTTCTATTGTGTGTATCAGTTTACCAAAATTACAAGTCATTTTGTTACACAATAGCAAAAAAAATAAACTTTGATACACACAATAGCATTTTTGGTAGTTGGATACACACAATAGATTTTTGGGGATAGTTTAATACATTTCGGAGAACTATCCCCTATGTTAAATGACCAAAAAGGGTATCTTGGGGTATAATGACTAATATTAATAAGAGTATAATTGGAAAAAGCTACAAAGAGTTCCTGAAACGCTACTCTAACTAGCGATTCAATAAGCTAGCTTATAGCTTATAAGGTAGCTTATTTTTGCTAGACACAGCCATAATCAAACAGATGTAAATTGCATTGTGTTATAGGGGTGATTAATGAAAAAGTTGCTTATAGTTTGATGTTGTTTGATGGTTGGAGTACTCTAGTGTAGTTGTATTAACATGATATGAAGTAAAATGAAAGTTAACTTATAAAAAATTACTGTTAATTGAGGATGAAAAACAAGTGGTCATGTTGTTGTTACCAAAAAAATATTAGTAAAGAGCCAAAGGGATTTGAATTTGCAATCTATAATGTAAAATGACCTAATGGGACATTGAAAGATTGATTGGAAAATGTATAAGGTACGTAATTGGAAAGTGTGCAAAAAAGCTCGTAAAGCTTATTAAAACGTTGCTTGAAATAGGTTTTTCAAAAGCTTATTAGCTGGTTTATGTCAAACTTTTTAATGAACTAAAAAATTAAGCTATATATAGCTTACTTTTTGATCTATAGATAGCTTCCTGGTTGCATAATATGTTAATCCCTCGATTCTTGAATAAAGGTTTAACGTGTTTTTTGCCTTCTTTTTCCTGGTCAACAGTTTTTTGGGAAATCGAATCAGAAAATGGTCGAGTTTCTACAAAGCTCGGTTGGCATTATACACAGAAACCATGCCGAGAGTATAACCACTTTCATCCAAGAGAGTGTGAACGAAGAGATGAAAGACGATGGCCCCAAACCCGCCCAAAAGAAACGACTTACCTTTTGTGTAGAAGGAAACATAAGCGTTGGGAAGACGACTTTCTTGAAGAGAATTGCAAATGAAACACTCGAACTTCAAGATCTTGTTGAGATCGTTCCTGAACCTATCGCCAAATGGCAGGATATCGGACCTGATCATTTCAACATTTTAGATGCTTTCTATTCCGAGCCAGAGAGGTATGCGTACACATTCCAAAACTACGTCTTTGTTACGAGAGTTATGCAGGAGAAAGAGTCGTCCGGTGGAATAAAGCCCCTCAGGTTGATGGAAAGAAGTGTTTTCAGCGATAGAATGGTATGATTTAACGCCATTTTTTTTAAAGATCCTCATCCAACCACATGAATTTTGTGTTTTTTGTGTTTGTGTGTGTGTGGTTTACATTCTGTTGCCATGAAATTTCCCGTGTGCTTGAATCCCGTATCTATATGGCTTCTCCCAACAATAATTGGCTTCTCCCAACAATAATTGGCTTCAAGAGTATTAATAGGGGTCATTTTTCATTAAGTTCTGTATGGATAAAGCTGTCTGTATAGACCGGGAAGGTTTTCGTTTCGCAAGGTTTTTGAATAAATGGGAGGGTCATTTTTTTAATTGGGAGGGGAAGATTTTAATAGAACTCTCACCAAATGACTTTTCAAAACCAAATCACCTTTTTACCCTTATTTTAATAGAACTCTCACCTCTCATCTCTTTACCTCTACCCATTTTGGTCATTTTACACAAATAAGCAAAAATTTGCCGCCAATCACTACAAAATAACTCATCAACTTATCACTTTTTGGTACAACAATAAGCTAATCCAAACACTTTTTATGAAACTCATTTCCACACCACATAAGTTGATGAACACTTTTACCAAATTCAAAGAGTTTTTGAATAAATGGGAGGGTCATGTTTTTTAATTGGGTGGGCCAGATTTGGATAAAAATTGGCTTTCTGCATCAACCTCCCCCCCCCCCCCCCCCCCCCCCAAAAAAAAAAAAAAAAAAAAAAAAGGAAAAATAAACAAGAAACACTTATTGAATAAGCCACTTTCTGTATTATTAAGCCACTACCAAACAGTCACATATAACTCATCAAATAAGTTGTGAGTTCCATTAAGCTCATTATGCCTTACTAATCCGGCTCCACAAAATTTCGGATCTTCAACGAGAAATAAAATAATAAAGTTTTACATCCCACTGCATTGCATCATTATACAAATAGTTGATATAAGTGATTAACCGGTGGTAGTTTATTTTGGGCAATTTGATGAAGGTCTTTGTGAGAGCGGTTCACGAAGCTAACTGGATGAACGAGATGGAAATCAGCATCTATGACTCATGGTTTGATCCGGTTGTTTCATCTCTGCCTGGACTCATTCCCGACGGTTTTATTTATCTTCGAGCTAGCCCTGATACTTGCCACAAACGAATGATGCTACGCAAAAGATCAGAAGAAGGTGGAGTGAGCTTAGAGTATCTGCGTGGTTTGCATGAAAAGCACGAGAGCTGGCTTTTACCTTTTGAAAGCGGAAATCATGGGGTGCTTTCCGTTAGTAAGCCTCCCCTTCACATGGATAACGCTTTACATCCTGATATAAGAGATCAGGTTTTCTATTTGGAGGGCAATCATATGCATTCAAGCATCCAAAAGGTAAAATGGTTATTTCCTTCTTTGGAGTAAGAGCAAAATGCAACCAAATGCAACGATGTTTTCTGTACCTTCTATTTTGGTGTCATTTGTTTTTTTTAAGAGGTCTGAAGTCTGACACGTCTAAAAAAAAGAGGTGGATGGTGCACCTCTAACCTCTTAAAATTTCAGAGGACGAGAGGTTTTCAGCCCTTTTCTTAAATATAACAAACCATTTTAAGTCTGCAAACCTCTTAATTTTCAGACTTAAACAACCCGTTAGTGTAGCAAAGATTTCAAAGGTATTGTGTACCCATTTTGACCTGTAATCTGCTGATCTTGTAACATTTGATGACGTGGATACCTGTTTGCAAAAGGGTTGCGAAATGTTTACAGTGAACAGGACCATAAATTTTGACATTCATGTCATCTGTTGTTACAAGATCAGCATGTTACCGGTCAAATGAGTAAAAAATATGTGAATTTGAATCTTTGTTATATTTTTGCTCTTCAATTGAACATCTCTTTTATTTGATTAATGACTGTGTATGTAGGTGCCTGCATTGGTTCTTGACTGTGAACCCAATATTGATTTTTCCAAGGATATTGAAGCTAAGCAACAGTATGGTTCTTTTGCTTTCATATGCTTACTTTCTTCTTCTATTAGCACTTTTTCAGTTTATAATATATTTCCTAATTATTTAATTGTGAAAGATTTAAGAAATGCTTGCTTCTTAATCTTAACACAAGAATGTCTCAAAATCTTCTGTTGTTCTCACCTTTGTGTGGGACATACCGGGCTTGGTTGTTTTTTAGCACTAAGACTATGTAGGAGCCTTATATTTCTTTCGTGTATATATTGAAATGGTTAGTTAATGAACAAAACTTGGAATCACAACTAGGGGTTATAAATCTTTCTTACATATTATATATAGACAAAGGATTGTGTGATAATAGGAGTTAAGGTGAGAAGTGTAAGAAGGGATTTGGACCCTTGGATCACTTTTAGTTCGTGCTGAACTAATGGTTTAGATTTTAGTCCGAAAGTTACCCATGAATTAGCGTGGAAGGGTATTTCCAATTGATCTTCAATTAGGATTGATCCAAGGGTGGAGATCCCTTCTTAACCTTATCACATCAATTACTATTCTTAAATCTTACTAGAAACCAACTATTAATAATATATATATATATATATATATATATATATATATATAGAGTCTCCTTATTTTGGAAACCATGAAATATGTGGAAACTTTGGAAACTTGTTATTGTCCATTGATTAAATAATTGTATGGCTGAGATTAGAAGCTTAAAAATAGGGGTTCAAATTTTGAATTCAGCCATAACCTTCTCCTTAACCTAGGATTTCAAAATTTGAATTTCAAACGCAATCTCAGCCATACAATTATTTAATCAACGGACAATAACGAGTTTCCAAAGTTTCCACAGATTTCATGGTTTCCAAAATAAGGAGACTCTCTCTCTCTCTCTCTCTCTATATATATATATATAGAGAGAGAGAGAGAGAGAGATAGAGAGAGAGAGAGATAGAGAGAGAGAGAGAACAGACAAATGAAACACTAAGGAACATCTTGACATCCTGAACATCTAGATGGCATGCATAATTAAAGTCATTTTTTGGTTTTATGCGCATGTGCATGTTATAAATTTTTGTATTTCGCGCATGCTTACAGTCCAGATGAACAGTTGTTAGGGTGTTCCTCAGTTTTTCATATTTTTGCAGTTTCCCGTAAACTGGAGCCTATATATATATATATATATATATATAGAGGTAGGTTCATACAAGAACAAGGGTATTTGCAAGAACAAAGGAACCCATTTTGAGCCACACATTGATGTGGGCCCATGTCCCACCTGAATCATATATGATTTTTTATTATGTGGGACCCATATCACATGTGATCCAGAATTGTCCCTTTGTTCTTGCAAATTGATTTTGTTCTTGTTTGAACCTTTCTCTCTTTCTCTCTCTCTCTCTCTCTATATATATATATATAGGGGAAGGTTCAAACGAGAACCATGTTAATTTAAGAAAAAGTGAGGAGCAATCTCAGCCACTCATCTCGCGGTTACGGTGGACGTGATCACGGATGATTGACGCGATTCATGGGAGGGTAGAGATTATTAAAGGGGGACCAGGTCAAAGCCGCCTTTGTTGACCGAAATGAGTGGTTGAGATTGCTCCTCGCCTTTTCTTAAAAAGTTGTATTTTTCGTATGAACCTCCCTCTCTCTATATATATACACACTCATGTTTTTTTTTGTGTGTGTGTGTGTGTATATATAATACTGAAAGAAGGTGATTGTGTATTGAAGGTATGCTCGCCAGGTTGCAAAGTTCTTTGAATTCGTGAAAAAAGCGCAAGAAGTTCCAGCAAAAGGCAATGAATCGCAGGTTTTGCTGCCTCACAATGGAAGATTATTAGGTAAGAATTTTCGCGAGTCCCTGAAAACACTGGATTTCAAACAGGCGTTGTCGCTCATGTCTACATCCGGATAGTTGTTTCTTGCTGCATTCTCTGCTTGTAAAAAGAAAAACACTTAATTTGATCCAAATTGTGGACTTTTAACTTTTTATTTAGGATGATGGTAGCATAGTCTTTTTCCTTTTCCTTTTGTGAATTGTTAGAAATGTATTGTTTTGAAGTAGGAAGTTTTGGCCGGCTCGTTCATTCAACGAGAATCGGAAGTCTTGTAAACTAGTTGTTGAATAGTTTTATTTGGTCATGTTTTAAATATGTTTCTCCGTGATTACAGTGGGACCGGTTAGGGGTGTGTAGGTAGAGACGGGGACCCGCCCTAGGACTAACCGGTTTGGTCGAGTTGGTACTAGTTAGCTATTGAGTTACCATTTGTTTTAAGAATATTAAATGAATCTTAGCATAGGTGGACAAGGCCTCGTTTGAGCCTTGATCGAACTAGTCAGCAAGGCCGAGGACTCGAAAAAGGGGACCGTTTAGGATTTGACCAGCCTCGTGTTTGCCTTTTCTGGTTTTGTTCCTTGGGCTGAGCTCGGTTTGGGTTCTAAGTTCATCTAAAAGGCCTTCGGTAGCGTCAAGCCATAAGCCCATAAGCCCAAATTGTTATCTTAGCGTCACATCAGCTTTACCCACAAGCATTCACGACGTCCGAAATAGGAGTACCGCTACCCACAAATCCGAATACTCTATATATATATATATATATTTCAATAAAAAGAGAGGAGTGTAAGAGAGGGAGAGAACGATCTTCACGGGCACCCAAACCCGTATGCTGAATCCATGCCACAAGTAGCGCAACCCGCACGAGCCAGAGCAAGCCTGCACAGGAGCCCGCTTGAATACCCGAGGCGCTACCAAGGGCCTAATGCTAATGCAATCTGGTAGTTTTTCAACATACTTGGGTACCATTGCATTATAAAAATTTAAAATATTTAATTACTTTTGTTGCCGGTAAAAGAAGTGCATAATTTTAAAAATATGTAATCGTTATATGTCTTTTAATTGACTTAAGGATAATGTTACCTTTGATACTAGAGAATAATATTTATTCATTTTTTAAAAATAAAGCTTTCATTCAAACCTTACTGTTCACCGCTTGTACACATAGAGTTCATCGAATGATATAGAAAACTCGGCAAATTGCTAAAAGTGGTGGGAGAAGGTAGAAGCCGAGCTTTCTTCGCAAGCTCATGAGCAACTTCATTTGCATGTCTCCTGATAAACTTTACCGAGTAAAATACATTCTGGAGAAGAAGCATCCGACAATTTGTGATTAGGTCACCAAATTTTGAGTCGTCCTCTTGTCCAGAGTAGATAGCGTCAACAACTTGTTTGGCGTCTGTTTCAAAGATTACCCGTTGCAAGCCTAACCCATTAGCCCAAAGCATGTCGTCAACAAGAACTAGCGCCTCACATTCCTTCACCGGCGGAGTACCGTTTTAGATCATCGTACGAGTAGCATAGAAATACCCCCAGTCGTCTCTCAGGATAGTACCAAAACCTGATTGGGACCGATTAAGCGCCACGGCTACATCGGTATTGCATTTCATGTAGCCGCTTGGTGGCTTATGCCACAGCTGACATCGATCACGTCTTGGTTCATGCTGACGGTGTATACGAAGGGACGATGTCATTTGCCAGTCGTTTAACGTCTCTATCGCCCTTCGGATAACATGGCTTGCCGTTTTAATGGTATTGTTCCACAAAACATCATTTCTATTGTTCCAAAGTACCATTAAAAACTTGCTTACAGTTGGCGTGGGGCAACCGTTGATTTCGAAGAACAAATTATGGAAGTCAATAACTTGGTTTGCCTTTGAGTTAATGATGTCCCAAAGATCGCATTCCATCCAAACCCCTTTAGTCACTGGACCATCAATAAATACATGCCAAGTGTTCTCCGGATTAGCTCCACAGAGAGTGCAGTTACAAGGGACATTAACATCACGTCTTTGCAAGTTCACCCAGTTTGGAATGACGTCTCTACCCGCTCTCCAGACGAAGCTTTGGACCTTGTAAGGGATGTCAGCGTTCCACACTTTGGTCCAATTTCCTTCTACAAACAAGTGATATTTTGGGGCAAACCTTTCTGACAGCAACCAGTACCCGCTTTTAACCGAATAAACTCCGTTAGACGTCCAATGCCATATTAATCTGTCCGGGCCATATCTTACTCTTGGTGGTGGGAAATTGAAGATTTCTGAACAGTCCCTAGAGAGAAAACCTGTAGTATTCAACTTTTGTCCCATTCAAGAGAGTTGGGTAAAAAGAGATCGCTTACACGAAGATCTTGCGAGTTGTCTGGGGCTGAGGTTTCCACGCAAAAGTTATGATCATCACGAAGCCAGGGGTCATTCCACACACGAATAGAGGTTCCGACACCCACCAAGTTGTGACTTCCAGATACTTCGTCAGATGAAGCTTGAGGAATGACCCAATTGTGCTTCAACAAAAACCCCTATTGGGTAGTATTTGGCTCTGAAGACTTTGCTAACCAACGTATCTAGGTTGGACATAAGTTGCCAACCTTGCTTCCCAACATTGCTAAATTGAAAGTTGTGAGATAACGGAAGCCCAAACCCCCATACTTTTGAATGAAATAAAAATTACTTTTGCTTGATATTCTCAAAAAAGTTGTATAATTGTATATATTTCTTTATATATGTTAATTAGGGTTTCTAGGAATGTTCAAGCAAAATTAGGTGGCATACATAAGTATGAAAACATGAAATATTAAGGGCAATCACGACCCAACCCAATTAAGGGCACTACTATGTGGTAGACCCATGATATGGATATCGTCACATATTCACCACAAGGTTCGAATCCAGGTAGTCAGGGTTACTATCCACTGACCCTCCCAAGATGTTACCTTACCATTAGGCTAGACATGCTTTGATACTAGTATTTTAAGATCATTAAAGTAGATTGTTGATAAACAATATAAATCGAAAAAATATTTATCAGGTACGAGCTTTTTCCTCACTTACTCTGTAAAATTCCCTATTCTTCTTATGCTTTTTACACGATAAGATTTTTATATCCATATCATACTTATTATACATAGGGCTGGCAATCTGAGACACGAACCCGAAACCCGACCTGAACCGAACCCGAAATGGGTCGACACGAACCTGATTCGAAATTAAAATGGGTATAAAGTGGGTCGACACGAACATGACACGAAAAAAAATGGGTCGGGTTCAGGTAAAACCTGATTACCTGAAAATGACCCGATTAACCCGAAATATTTAAATAATTAATTAATTACTAAAATAAATATTAAATCAAATTTCTAAATTTCTAAATCAAATTACTAAATCTATATTTTTAATTATTAATTTATTTATTTGATTAAAGTGGTGGGAATTGAAATTTTCATTTTGTTTTCGTTTCCAATTTGAAAGAAAAAATGTGGGAATTGAATTTTTGGATTTATGATTTATCTTATTGACTTATTTTAATTTCTAAGAAAGTGGAATTGTTGTTTGTTGGTAAAAGAAAGTCGGTTCAAACAAAATGGATTTGGGTCGACACGAAACTTGACCCGGTTTTTCCCCCGGTAGTAAAATGGGTCGACACGAAACTTGACCCGGTTTTTCGCACGGTAGTAAAATGGGTCGACACGAAACACGACCCGAACCGAACACGAATGGAAGTGACACGAACCGAACCTGACACGAAATAGATTTGGGTCAAAAATGGGTCGACACGAAAATAACACGAAAATGGCCGACCTGAAAATAACACGACCCATTTTACCTGAACCTGATCTGAATTGCCAGCCCTAATTATACAGTAAGATAAATGACACTGATAAACATTTGTACGGTAAATACATTTAGCAAACGATCTCCAATTGACTCTGAGAGCTCCTGAACAGATGATTCGAAATGTTTGGATCGAATTCAAACCAACTCAAAATAATGTGTAAATAAAGGGCTAGCAAACTGTAAATAACAACATGTCTATAATTATAAACAATTTATGGATAATGAATATGCAATAATTAAATTGAAACATACAAGTAGTGTAATTGCAGACTCATATTATAGCATAAGATTTATCATGGTTCCACTAAAAATCTTTTGATAAATATTTCATATCAGAGATGAATCAATAAAATAAATAAATAATTAGGGTAAGGATCATTATATACCTCTTTGACATATAAAATGACATATTTTCAAACTTTTAGACAGCTTTTGTTATAAATAATTTAACTTTTTATTTTAAAATGACATATTTTTAAACTTTTAGGTAGCTTTTGACTGTTATTATAGGCATAAGGGGGTGTCCTTGACAACATCCAATTAATTATGATGCGTAATAGTGCAAAAATACATAATGGTTCGTGTAGCTCAGTTGGTGGTGGGTAGTGGGTTTGCAACAAATATCAAATGGTTCGGGTTCGAGCTTCGGCTCCCACACGAATGCCACCATAGCCACAACTGTTGAGTGAGTCAGGAATGCCCCCTACAACAAATATTGGCAATTCGTAGTGAGCTGATTGGGGTTGTCGGAATCAACTTTTTGCAACAAATTCTGCAAACACCATTTTAGTTGGTTGATAAAAGAGACATGTTATTAAATTATAGAAACCTAATGATGTAATAAATATATGACGTGTTTGGAACAAATGATATCTTAATTCACTTTACAGTTCATTTAGTTATTTTTGTTTATGATTTGATATGAGCATGTGGTTTCTTTTATTTCTTCACATACAATTTGATATAGATTTTATAGCTTATTTAAATAAATTTATGTTATTTTTGGTTCTAACTGTATCAATGCAATGTCAATTTATCTTTTTAATGTGTTACATCTACTTTTTAATAAAACTTTACATCAATACATTGTTAACTCATCTTTCTAATGTGTCACATTTGCTTTACAATAAACTTCTACATCAAGTTGAATCCATCGACTTTTTGATGTGTATGTAGGAGCCGATTTTTGATGGTGATAATAAATTGGAGACAAATATGGATACTTGTGGAAAAAGTTTGGGTAATTCAGAAGATGATATAGTTCGATTAGGAAAAGATAAATTTTAATTACGAGACAAAATGAATAATCAAAAATTTAGAAAGACCTTTTTTTTAAAAAAATTTTTGGTCCGGTTTTAATATGTTTGTAATAACCCAAATCCACAAATAAAACCATTTCAGTTACCAAAGTCAAAAGTGGCTATAATTCAACATTTCAAGCGATAGATCGCAAGTAAAACTCATCTCAAAGTATGATGCGGAAGTTAGATCTATTACAATTGAGATATTTTTTTAAGTAAAGTAAACTAGGATGCTATGTCCCGAAGTCTCCCTAATCGAGCTCTTGCCTTCTCTTTCCCTTTAAAGTTCCCCAAAGTCTTGTACATGCCTGAAAATGTTTTTAAGTTGAAAAGAGACAGTTAGATCGAAAGGTCTAGCGAATTCCCTTAAAAATTGTTAAAAATGTTTGTAGATACACAAGTTATAATAGCATTTGGCAACAAGCATCCCATTCCCTTCAAGTCAAACACAAACAGGTAACACTTGGCCAAGTCAGAAAGTTTACCCATCGCATTCACTTCGCGATGAATTAACAAAGCGTTCTCGAAGGAACGAACCCCTAAGTCATAAAACGGATTCCCGACTTAGCATAATAATTCCCAAGTGGCATTACTACCACAAGGTACCATACCCTGCCAAGTACACCCACACATGCCACATATAGCACATAAACTCGTACTCAAATTATAAAAAGTTCAACAACAGGCATTTAGAAATCATATAACATTTTCTGATAAGCATGCTATTCAAATAGTAGGATATTTTATAAATATTAAGAATCTTAACAAGGGAACTCACATGTAGCTCGACTCTCTCCTAGACGTCCTAAACGTCAAAACGCACAAACCAAAAACCTGAATTGAACAATACCACAAGGGTGTTAAACCTCATAAATTATCTTAGAACTCTCTTGCTTAGATCCCTGAGATAACCCTTTAGCCTAATTCTCGATTCAAAACTAAGACGAGAGACGAGACGAGAAATGGTAGGGTTCGGTAGTGTCCCATGTGACCTATCGTGTCGACCAGCATGCTAATTGTTCCTCAAAATTCAATTCCATGTGATCCCTAAAGGGTTTCCAAGTTGATTTTGCTCTAGAAAACACTAGAATCGATGCATAAATCCCTTCAAAGTCATATTCTAACATTAAGATTTTAAAAGTTACCAAGGATTCAAGGATTAACCTACTAATGAATCAAATAAATCAATCTACACCCAAAATGATGAGTTTACATCAAGAATCATCATCCTTAATCCATAAACCCAAAAACTTGTATGAATTACTTAAGGATAAAGTAGAAATAAGATAAACCCATCTAGTAATCAATTCTATTCTTTTTCCAACCATTAACTCCCAAATAAAAGATGGCTCTATTAAGAAAAAGATTGGGTTAGAGAAATGGGGTTATTACTTTAGTGGTGATTCACTCCTTGATTGTGTCTTCTCAGATTATCAATTCCTTTTTCCATCTTTTCTCTTCACATCTCCTCCACAATCACACACTAGATTTCTCTCCAAGAAAATGGCTGCACAAGAAAACCCCTAATCATTAAACCCTTGAACTTTACACTTTAGCCTTCGAAGTTCAAGAGAAGTTACTCTATTTACCCCAAAATTAATGTTGAACAACTAATTGGAATTAGGGTTATTATAGCTTTCAAGAAAATCTTGATACCGAATACTAAAATAAGCCAATAAGGGATACCGATTTTGAGTTGAACTGAGAACCACATGGAATACATGGTATCGGTTCGATACCACTTCAGTCCCGATTTGGTTCGGGAAAACGGTAAAATAGATATTCAAAATTTGGGATATATATAATTAAATGGTCATTTTAGATAGAACATCATGAATTTAATTAAGTTAATATTAATATGAGTTTACTAAATCAATAAGTAAAGAAAAACGTCATTGTTTATTTATAGAAAATGACATCATGATGCACCCTTATAATCTACATCATTAATTAATATCATGACATATTTGATATCAAAGTGAATTTGTTTTCTTGTTTTCTTAATAGATTTTAATAATTTATCCACTTGGTCTTAAAAAAATATTCAATTGTTTGCTTTATTTTCAAGTAATAGTACAACCAAGTAGTTGTTTAGTATAAATCTAGAAAATTTGGTCTGCGAGAGTATTTACATAGATGCAAGGAGTATGTTAAAATGATAGGAAGGAGGAATTATAAAGGATCTAGTGTAGGAGGGTCTATTTTTATATAAGTGACAAAAGACCTATGCAAGGTCCAGATAATAACACCTTACACTTATAGGAGTGCGGAATTATAAATGGACCTCCCCTATGATCAAATTTGATTACAAACGTGAGAACAACCAAGACCCCGTCATGTGTTCTATTCGACTCATATTCAGTCTGAAATTCTGAATAAACATGATTATTCAGACAAAATAATATGCAATTTCAAGGTGAATAATACAATATTCAGATTGAATAATACAACATTCAGTATTATTCAGTCCAAATACTGTATTATTCATCTTGAATAATGCATAAAATTCATTTTGAATAATCCTGCATTATTCAGACTGAATATGCCATGTGGCGCGCTCTCAGTTGTCCTCATGTTTGGAATGAAAAATGTATTTGTGCATAGTAGTAAACTAAGTTATTTTTTGATTTCTATGCACCCGCACATAAGCACATGTGTGCACATTACAAATTACGTATATGCACAAATGCATATGATCAAGAGAGAAGGCTAGAGGGTGTTTCTCATTTTTTCATTTTTTGAGGATTTCCATTGAACCTGACCCTATATATTAATATTTTACTTTATATTTATATGCGTGTGTGTGCGCGCACTTATATATATAATTTCATAACGGGTAACGAGTAATGGATAACAAAAACCGTTTATCCATACTCTATTCGATTAGAATTTGGAATAAACGTGTAATGGATAAATGAATAAAATTTTCTTTACATGCACCATATCCGATAGGTCATAACATAATGGGTAACGAGTTTACTCTTATCCGTTGCCATACCTAAAAAGAAATGAATAGAGGTGTTAATGCTTCAAGCTTTTCAAGCTACTTGAGGTTAAGTCAATCCCGAACACAGACAAGCTCGCTTAACTTAACAGGTCGAACTTCATAACACTAATGTTCAACTCGGCTCGCTCGAAAGCTTTATTAAATTTATCTAGCCGAGACAGGTAGATGATTCGAGCCATTTAAACCAACATTTTTTTAACCAAACATATCCGCATGTCCATAAATCATATAACCAAAATATTAAAAACAATCAAGCTTGAGCTCTTCAACCGAGTTAATTCATGATCTCCATCCAATAGAGGAGCTTATAAAGAACTTTAGGAATAGTATACAACTCAAAATCATTAAACAAACATCAAGCTTGAGGTCTAGCTCAAATCTCAAAAGAATATTCGAACTTAAGCCCTCTTTAAAACACTCTAACCTCATAATATTTATCAAGCCAAGCTTAATATATTCAACTCCACTTATTTACATCCCTATCTACATATTCCCATTCTTCAACATCTTTATTTCTATTTTTAAATTTCTTTTATTGAAACAAACTATAAGATCCTTAAATCATTGTTACCCTTAATAAAATAACTAATCTTTTTTAATGTTTTGTTTGAAAAAAGAAAAGATAGTGTGCGGAGGAGGTGTCATCATCAAACTTTGGGTTTTTAGGTGTCTAGAAGCTCTTTTGTCCCTTAAGTTTGATACCAACGAGAAGGTTTGCCCGCGCTTCACTGCGGGTAGTTTTGTTAATATTATAAAGATTCGTAGTTGTGAACAATATTTTAAAAGAAGTTACCTATTAAGAGCCCGAGCTTCGCAACGGGTTATAAACTGTGATAAATTTGATCGTAAGTAGCAACATAGATTTTTATGAAACATAAATTTTAGGAGATTTTAATTATACTAACAATTACATTTGTACAAAATAAATGAAAATAATCAAGAAATCAAAAAATTTAATTTTAGGAGATTTTAATAATACTAACAATTACCAGGAAGTCAAAAACTGAGATTTTAGGAGATTTTAATAATACTAACGAAAGGTTTAATAAAGTAAATGAAAATAATCAAGAAATCAAAAAATTTAATTTTAGGAGATTTTAATAATACTAACGAAAGGTTTAATAAAGTAAATGAAAATAATCAAGAAATCAAAAAATTTAATTTTAGGAGATTTTAATAATACTAACAATTACCAGGAAGTCAAAAGACTGTTCATGAACAGTAGTTACCGACACTTTAACATATTTCAGTCAATATACGATATATGACTAAAACGTAAAATGAAATATAAAAAACTAAAAGGTATAAAGTGAATAAATATGTTCATGAACAGTGTTTTGGGGCTAAAATGTAATTTCTTCAAATGTCGATAGCTGCTGTTCATAAATAGTGTTTTGGCTTCATATAATCATACTATATATAGTATATAATAAAATAATTACAACAAAAAATATTCAATATTAGGCTCATTTCGAACGTACAAAGTGTACGATTATAATGGCGTAATTTGTTTATATTAGAACATGTTTTTTCAACATGTTCCAACCAATATACGATATATGACTAAAACATAAAATAAAATATAGAAAACTAAAAGTATAAAATGAATAAATATTATAAGTTTAAGAGTTAAAATGTAGTTTTTACAAATCGATTATAATGGCATAATTTGGTAAACTTAAAACGTATTTTTTTAACATGTTCCAACCAATATACGATATATGAGTAAAACGTAAAATGAAATATAAAAAACTAAAAGTTATAAAGTGAATAAATATGTTCATGAACAGTGTTTTGAGGCTAAAATGTAATTTCTCAAAATGTCGGTAGTTGATGTTCATAAACAATGTTTTGGCTTCATATAATCTATATTGTATATAATAAAATAATTACATCAAAAAATATTCAATATCAGGCTCATTTCGAACGTAGTAAGTGTACGATTATAACGGCGTATTTTTTTAAAATTAGAACGTGTTTTTTTACATGTTCCAACCAATATACGATATATAAGTAAACGTAATATAAAATATAGAAAAGTAAAAGGTATAAAGTGAATAAATATTATATGTTTAGAAGACTACTATGTAAACTTAAAAATTGGTATAAGATTAAGGTTGGTTGGAACGTGTATATAGTATAGTTTATAATAAAATAACTACATCAAAAAAATATTCAATATTAGGTTAGGATATATGAGTAAAACGTAAAATAAAATATAGAAAAGTAAAAGATATAAAATGAATAAATATTATAAGTTTAGGAGGCTAATATGTAAACTTAAAAATAGGTATAGGATTAAGGTCGGTAGGAGCATATACATAGTATATAATAAAATAACTACGTCAAAAAATATTCAATATTAGGTTTATTTCGATCGTATCGAGACGAATGTAACAACGTAATTTGTTAAAATTAAAACGTATTTTTTAAACGTCTTTTAGCCAATTTACGATATACGACTAAAACGTAAAATGAAATATTGAAAAGTAAAAGGTATAAAGTGAATAAACGTTTTAAGTTTTAAGTTTAGAGGTCTAAAATGTAAGGTTAACTACATCAAAAAATATTCAATATTAGGCTCATTTCTATCGTATCGACGATACAAATATAATGACGTAATTTGTTAAAACTAAAATGTATATTTTTAACATAGTTTAGCCGATACACCATATATGTCTAAAACATAAAATGAAATATTAAAAAGTTCAGGGGCCAAAATGTAATATTGAAATTAAACGTAAAATGAAATATTGAAAAGTAAAAGGTATAAAGTAAAAAAACGTTATAAGTTATAAGTTTAGAAGCCTAATATGTAAGGTTAACTACATCAAAAAATATTCAATATTAGGCTCATTTTGATCGTATCGACGATACGAATATAATGGCATAATTTGTTAAAATTAAAACGCAATTTTTTAACATATTTTAGTCGATATACGATATATGACTAAAACGTAAAATGAAATATTTCAAAGTTCAGGGGCCAAAGTGTAACATTGAAATTAAATACATGAATAACCCGGCTGGAGGACGCGCGGGTCACAGCCGGGTCACTCAGCGGGTTTGGGCATTATATGTGAGATAGAAAGCTGGGTTTGGGGCGGGTCTTGGGTCGGGTCGGGTCAGGCAGTGTTTGCGGGGCGGGGCGCCTGCTGATTGTATATAGTATATAATAAAGTGGAAGTTGATGCATACCATTTCTTTTTGTTTCCTTCTTAAAAGAAAAGAAGAAAAAAAAAACTAATCTTTTTATATTTATCATATTTTATTAAATGGTTTTTATAATAATCAGAAGTTTGATAATTGTTTTTAAACATTTTGATCTTGTAAACCATTCATAAGATGAAAATATATTCATATATGTAACACCTCGCCTTCCTCAACACACAATATTGTTCGCTTTGCCCCACTGACTCACGGCTTTGTTTTTGGCAACCTGGTGAGGACTTCTCAGGAGGTCACCCATCCTGGTACTATTCTTACCCTAGCATGCTTAACTGCACCATTTCAAGAATGTACCGTGAATTAGGCCCCAAAACGCGTTGTTGTTAGAAAGACCAAGATATTATTTATAACACACAACATCACTCATGTCCACGACCGATATGGGATATGCCTAAGGTGTTTTTTTTTATAAGGTTCACCTAGGTTTGCCCAAACTACATAGGTATTGTAATATAGAGAATGGTTCAAACAATAACAAAATTAATTTGCAAGAATAAAGGAACAATTCTGGATCACATGTGATGTGGGTCCCACCACTAAATCATATATGATTTTTTATTATGTGGGACCCACATGGGCCCACATCAATGTGTGGCTTAAAATAGGTTCCTTTGTTCTTGCAAATACCCTTGTTCTTGTATGAACCTCCCTCTTGTAATATATATATATATACTATATATATTTGTCATAAAATTAGGCAACTAAGATAAAAGTATCACTTGTTATTTATGCATAACAAAAACTAAATTATATGACTTTTATTTTATTTTACAGTTATACTTATTTGGCACTTTTGGTCTATCCTATTCCATGTATGTTTTGTATTTATTCAACAAAATAATAAATATACTAAAAGAAAGAAAGAAGAGAGAGTGAACGATTTTATCGGATTCAGAAACTAAATTTATAGTGATGTAATATATTTTGTATTACAATCAAAAAACGTATTATATATTTTCGTCAATCGATACCATTAAAAATACCAAACATTTTTGTTTGAAATATTTACATCAAAAACAAAACTTTTAAACATGATATTTTCAAAACAAAAACCAAAGTAAGTATATTTTATTTTAATATATTCATTCTAACTAACTTTTAGCTATTTTTTAAGACTACATACAACTAATATAATTAATAGACTATACTATTATAGAAAGGAATATATAAAAATAGAAAACAAAACGTATATATAGTTAATGAAAAGGAAATGATGAGAGTTGAAATAAGAAAAACGTTGTTTCACAAACCGGGCCCACAAACCGCCCCAAAAATAAACCGGTTTGCTTAATTCGCACTAGACTACACCCTGTTTCATAAAGCAAGCAACCCCTCTAGGGTTTTTTTTTGTTACATGCTTCTTTTAACATCAACCATCCAATTAAGGTATAACCCAAATTAGTATACAATAATAGATTTCACCTATTATTCTTTTTGCAATCTTTGTGTTGGGCAATCTTTGTGTTGGGGCTACGTTTGTTTACATATCGGTTAATCTTATTAGGTCTGAAACTAACGGTAAAAAAAAAAAAACCCTGTAGTGATATTATCTGATATAAAGTAGTTACATTTGAAGAAAAAAAATAAGAGCTTACCAATTATGCTATACCAAAAGATTACGTTTCATACATTGTTTCTTTGTAATTGTCTTTCCAGAGAAAGATTTTATTGTGTTTAAAGTTCGGATAAGATAATCACACTAAAGATTGAGTAAAACACATGTTTTTTTGTTGTTGTGGTATTCTTGATGATTCATTATGTGATCTTTTTGGAACCAAGCTAAAACATACATACTTAATGTGTCATACTCAAAAGTAGGGTATGCAAAGGTAAGATGTACGCAACTTATAATCTACTTTGGATAGTTGAACGACTGTTTTTGTGAAAATTATTTGGTTTGTTAAACCAAAAGTGTGAGTGAGTTCAAATCCTATTAGGGAGTTTTCACAAACCAATGTGTTTTAATGTTTCATATCAATTGTGATGGCAGTAATTCCAAGGATGTAGCAAAGTCTGTATCCGGGTTCAAGTCTAATCGCCATTGTATGAGGGTTATGGTTTATTCATGCATTTGGTTACTTGTAAGCACTAGGCTCTTAAAACAACCATCTAGCGGAATGTTTTTTTTAATTTAAAAATAGTATAAAATAAAGTAAATATGTATACGAACTTACACTACATATAAAAAATAAAATAAAATGATTATTTTAAGTCTTAAGCTTCTTAATTAAGATAATACGCGCCACATCGAGCGCGAGCACATTACTAGTTTTTTATTAATTAGGAGAAAATTTTACTCTTCATAATATGGAGTAATTTTCTGCATCTCACAGTTAAGGGTGAGAGAATAGATAAATTTAAAAATGACTACTTATTTTGGAACAAACTAAATTACAGCATCCACTTGTTTTGAGGTTCCTGTTGAGGTTCTTGTTGAGCATCCACTATCAGTGGCGGATCTAGGATTTTTTCTAGTAGGGTCACCTTTTAAGGTAGGGTAAATGCCGGTAAAGTTGTTTGATATATTTTTAGTCTAAATCCACGATTTTGATGGTATTAGGAGGTCTTTTTTGTCGTTGTCAAGACATTTTTCAGTTTTTTTGTCGATTTGAGAAACCTTTTCGGTTTTTTAATTGATTTTGAAAGTAATTTTTGATTTTATAGTTGGTTTCGATGAATTTTTCTGACTAATGGGGTCCCAAATAAAAAATTAGTGTGTGTGTGTGTGGGGGGGGGGGGGGGGGGGGGAGTGAGATATAAACACAAAAACAAACTACAATTTTACATTAGAAAATTTTATTTGTTTTCCTATTTAGTGGGGTTCTATCTAGGGGTGTAAACGAGCCGAGCCGAGCCGAGCTCGAGCTCGACTAAGCTCGCGAGCTTTATCATAAAAGCTCGAGCTCGAGCTCGTTTATTAAATGAGCTTAAAATGAAGCTCGGCTCGAGCTTTTAACGAGTCGATCTCGAGTAGCTCACGAACAGTTCTGTTCACTTACACCCCTAGTTCTATCACTCCCTAATTTATACATAGAATCGCCCCTAACGTCTATAATGGGACATAAATTCTTGTATTGTCACATGTTACAATAAGAACTCATGTTCTTGAACACAAACTATGCATGACCATCCATAAACATGTTAAATTTGCTCTTTTGAACAACCCAAAAAATTAGGGGGCCTAATTTACTTCTCTTTAGGCCTAATCTATAACTTAAAAAAATTGATTCCTAATTTCCATTTAAAAGAAAGTGATTGCAGATTGAATTCAAAATTTCTTTTATATCCCTCTTGATTCAATGATTCTATTCCCCATTTAGTTATTCGACAATTGAAATTCCCTGGATTTGGTTCTTAAGTGACAAAGACAACGACTAAATTTTTAACGTCTTCCTCTTTTTCATTGGTGTTCTTAGATTCTTATCTTCATATCACGTAAGAACATACAATACATATGTCAACTAGTTCTTACTTCTTACTTCTTAGCATCAACAACTGATTTGGATTTTGGACATTTGGTTCTATTTTCTTAATACGACAAATTTGAAGTTTTGAATCATTTGCTTCTTGATAAATCGTTGGACCTAGGTGAATTCCATTTTTAATTTCTTAAATTTAGTTTTCTTTGTCTCTTTTCACAACCAGTTATTGATTTTTGTTTAAGTTAGATTCTGAATTTTAGTTGTTTAGGTCTAGGTTTAGATTCATTGATTTTATGATTTATATTCTCAACTACTTTATTCATAAACAAGGGTTATTGTTATGCTTAGAAACGGGAAGGTTTAGGTTTATTGATTCGAATTCTAAAGTATTAGATTATGTTTGGAAATGAGAATGTTAACTTTTTTTTTTTTTTTTTTCATATTGTTCAAGTTAAGGAAATGAAAATTAATATAATGTTTAGGACCTAGGTTCAGAAATCAGAATGTAAGGAAGAATTGTTTGAATATTTTGTTTCCAAAAAATGTTTGAAGAATGATCTTGTTTAAGTGAACATGTCTTTACGTTTTCATTTTAACCATTTTTGCTCGTTTATTATGTAACCATTTGGTAATTGGTACAATATATGGTATGCACTTTTGTAGTATGTTTTCCTTATTACATGTTCTGTAGTTGAATACTTGAATGTGTTGTAGTGCCTTCAAAACCAAAAATATTTGAATGGCCCAGGAACTACGGTTCTTTATTTTGGATGTCAGATAAACATACACACACATGCCCCAACCGAAGTTGAAGAGGTACTCGGGATCCACTCGGGCACCAGACTAATCCTTTCGACCATGAAAACCATTACCGGCCCATAGCCTCGCCCATGCCCGGCTCGAAGGTCGACCCATGAACTAGGGTGTCGCCTCCTGTTCCCCCTCCGAATCGAATCCAAGTAGACAGGGATACCATTCACTGCTCCCCTCAGGATGTTACCGACCGTTAAGCTACAAAGGAATTGACAAATGTCCTTAGTTTGTGCATTGGGATTTGAACTTGGGTGGACACTATGTACTCTACAAGCACTAACCACTCCATCACAACACCTTAGACGGAAACTATGGTTCTTTTATAAGCTCCTTTCCGATAATGATTTTTTTAATAATTTCTTTTACCTCTTGACCATTTTTTTTAACAAATCTATTAAACATGTTAGTTAAAATTACTACAAATTATAAATTAATTATTATTCAATTGTTATAAGTGTGATATTTATAGAAATAATGAATATTTCGTTTATTATGAGTTGAATATTTATGAAAGATAACCAAACCTTATAAATTATGTTCAACTTTTTATATTAAAAAACAATAGAAATATTTATGAACCTCATATTCTTACGTTAAATGGATGGTTGAGCTTATGTTATGTCAGGTTGTAACAATAGGTTGAGATGCATAATAAGAAAAATATGATGAGTCGTGAACCTCTCTCTCTCTCAAAAAAAATATTACAAAAAAAATTGATGAAAATTAAAAAAAGAAAAATTTATTAAAAAAATATTTGAATATAAATGTCAAATTGATGAGAAAAATATTATTGTTATTTTGGTGAAATTTGTTCTGTTTGAGTTTTTTCGATTTAAAAAGTAGGGGTGTGAAATTCTTTCATCTAAAATTTTTGTTGTAACAGTCTTTTTAATCATATTGATTGGATCAACGAACCTAGCGATTGATGAAGTGTCTTTCGATTTTTTTTATATTTTTCCTAAACCTAGGAAAACCAATGAATACGCTCGCAGTCTTCCATCTGGAGCGTATGCATTTGTGCATAACAGAAAATTAAGTTGTTCTTTAATATTTATGCATAGATGCAATGCACCTGGCATACATATTAAAAAACAATTCAATTTACTGCTATACATAAGTGCATAAGGTCCAGATGGAGTGTTATATGGATGTTTCGGTTTTTCAACCTGATTTTGATCCATTTCAGGTTCGTATCACTTTTTACTTGTCGGGTTCGGATCCTGTTTCATGTCGAGTTCGGATCATGTTTAGTGTTGGATCAAGAATTATTAGCCTTAATGATGGGTTCTTTTTGAACCCTTCTTTACCGCATGTCAAAATTTCAAACCGCCTAGGCTATTTTGTACGGTACAGTTTGCAAATGAGAAAGAAGGTTCTAGATTGATTGATGGATGAAAAGGGTGGGACCCACGGAATGCCACTTGACCAATCGATGCCAATTGCAAGTGCATATCATAAACATCATGAGAATCTTATGTGATCTACCGACTTTACTTTTCTCTAAATTTTAACATCATAACTAAAACACAATTAGATTGTAAGATTAGATTAATCTAATATATATCTATATATATATTAAAAGAATGTTTTTGCTGATGTCATCAAAATGAAATTGAGTGATTTCATTGGTCAATTAAACAAATCTTATTAAATGATGATGTCATAATCTATTTCCATTTTTTTTCCCAAAATTTACATACCTAAAATTTCTCATTAATTTATTAGTTTCCCTTTTATAATTTACATTTTCTATCCTTATAATTATTTGATTAAATACCTTATTACCCCTTAGTTTTTCAATTTTCACTTTACATTCTTATCATATTAAGGTAAATAATGTATATGAATTAAAACCATTTAAGTTTTTTGTTTTTCTTTTTTATAAATTACACCCTTATAATCGTCTCGACGATACCTTCAAAATGAGTATAATATTGAATATTTTTTTAATTTATTTATATTAGTAAATATTAAGAATAGATATAAATTAAGTTGTTTACATTTTATTACAATTCTATCGTTGATATTCTTGAAATTTAAAGATTCTTATTTTTAATCTAAATTTTTTATAGATTATTTATAAATAATAAAAGTTTATTTTATTTAAAACGGTATTGTTGATGTTCTTAAAATTTAAAGATTTCATTCTTTTAATATTACTAATTCTATAGATCATTTATAAATAATAATTTTTTTAAAACCCTACAAATCAAAAACACTATATACTTTATTTCAGAATCCCTCCCGTTTTAGAATCATTCACGAAATCCAAATTTTTCAACAAAAGAATTTCAGATATTTTAACAACTATTAGATGACTAAAATATTTAATAATAAAGTAAGAGTAATTTTTTTTATTTAAATCGTTGATTAATTAGAATTATTTTAATAAATAATAATTCTCTACTTACTCAATTTCAAAGAAAGCTTTGAATAAAAAATGTAAGAAAAGTAATTTAAATGTTATATATATAATTTTTTAAATGGTTATGATTAAACTAAATCATTAATGTTTCTTTTATCAATTAACTAAGTCATATTTATATTGTTAATTGGATATTACGTTTGGTTTGTGGTGAATTATTTGTGAACTTTATAATGCAAATGTTAATTTTTATTAGAAACTAAAATAATATGTTAAATCGTCCGTGTATTACACGGGCCATTAACTAGTATATATATATATATATATTGCTATGTTTTTAATAAATTTAATTTAAGGATGTTGCTATATGTCTTTTAATATTAAAATGGAGTCAAGGCATATATTAGAAACCGGATTAATCGATATTGAATAAAAAGAATTATGTTTTCAATCTATAGACTATTGAATAAATGTTTTTTTTATACATTCCCGAATGGTTATTATTAAATTTTATTTTAGTCTTTTAGATATTGTGTGTTACTCCAATTACCTGAAAGACATAAGTCTTAATATATTTTATTAATTGAATCACGGACAAAGTATGTTACCTAAAATGAAAATTTTGAAGGTAGGTTTCAAAGATAGAACTTATGCATATATATAGAGAGAAAAGATCAAATGAGAAGCCGCCAATTTACGTAACATCGAGAACTTTCAAAATTGCATGTAATTTCCCGACTAAATCACATGTAATACAACATGTCTAAAAGGATATGGACAAATTGGTCAATGCCGGATAACATGTCCAAAAAGACATGGACAAATTGGTCAATGTCGGATAACATGTCCAAAAAGACATGGACAAATTGGTCAATGTCGGATAAACATGCCATGTTTGTATGACATGTAATTACGTTTTTGTATCACGTGTGATCATGGAACATCTTAATCCCCTTCATGTCTCAAACATCCATCTGCTAGTTTAATGGTTATTTGATTTCATAAATATATCGATTGTTTTATAATATAAAACGTTTATTAATTAATGAACTTTAATTATCTTTTATAAATATTCAAATCATAATGAATGAACCCTTATTATTTTCCGAAATCTTTCAATTAATTGATTTGTATTGTTGTACAAATGGCATGATTTGTATCGGAACTCCTTGTCCCCCCTCTTCTCTCTCTCTCTCTCTCTCTCTATATATATATATATATATATACTAGGTGTGAACCGCGCGATGCGCGGTAATAAAATCTGATGATAGAAATTACATAATGAAGTTGAACGTGTGAAATATAACTTTTTTTGTGGTATGGATTACATGTTCTAAAGTCAGACACATGGGATGTGTTGAATGGAATATAATATAAACGTGTCCATGATAAATAAAGATTGTATTAAGTACTATGATTCATTTAAAAAACATGAGAAGTGATCAAGTCTTTAAGGTAAAGATCAATATATAAAGCAGAGCCAAACATAATAGGTGATATATATACTCATTGAAGTACACCTCTAACCAAATTAGTCGTTTCATGATAGTAATTCTTCAATTTTATCCTGCATACAAAATTCCAACATGTAGGAAGTGATTTTTATCAAATATAGTTTCATAAACGGAAAAATTATATGGCAACTATAAATTTGTAAAGAATTTTAATGAATAGTTTTTTCACTTTTTATTGAAATTGAAATTGTATAGGCCATAGGGTTAATGATAGTTATGAAATAAATAATAAGTATCAAAAGATGTAAGGGAGATTAAACGGTAAATAAAAATAATATAATTGAAAATATTTAATGTAAATGATGACAAATGTATATGTAGTAATGATATGAATACAATTGGATTTACCGGTTCAATGGTTGAAGGAACAATTTATTAAAACTTATGTAAAATAAATATCAAATTTATTTTCATTAAAACTTCAACTTTGTAAAGACAAATTATTTTGAACCTTGTTTGGAAAAATAATGTCACATTTACCTTCACAATGTTTTACTATGAAAATTCTATGTTATTTAAATAGGTCTCACCGATCTCCAAAAACAATATGATCTTATATGATCTGAATCCGATCTATATATTTATATATAAGAGATGTTTTAAATAGATAACATGACATCTTCGTCGTATAATTAGAGTCTCTTATTCTATCTTTTCTTCATATTTTGATTTTTAAAAATGTTTAGTATGTTAAACGCTTCTCTATGTCCATATAAAAATTATATTTCATTAAAGTGAGATGTTTTTTTTAATAATTTAACATATCTATTGCAATTTATATAAATTATATATATAATATGTGCAAGCCTATACAATACTCTAATTTAAATAAATATTAGTGTTGGAGCTATTCAATTAATAGAGTTTTGAAATATGTTACATGTGTAATAAAAAATAAATAATAACAAACATAGTTTAAATATTTATATATAACATTTAGATGTCGTTTAAAATAAATTGATACAAAACTAACATTAAAAAAGTCAAAATAATTTAAAAAACGAATATTTTTAAATTTTAAATTATAACCTCATTAAAAAATAATAATATATATAGCTAAATATGATACAAAAAGTGTTTATATTTATCATTATCATTATCATTATTATATTTTTTATAAAAATATTAAGGGTCCATGCCATTTTTCTTTTAATTTAAAAGTTTTTTTCTTCCAATATTTTTTTAATAGTAATTCTTTCAATTTCTTTTCTTTTTTGCGATTTGAGTCAAAATTTAGATTGATGCATTTGGTATTTGAATCCAATTACATAGCATTGTCAAATATTATCATTTTTGTCATTTTTTTGTGAAGGTGATTCACCAACTTCATTTTGTAAATTAATTGTCTGTGGTAACATTGTTGACAATTTGTATAAATCTCATTAGATTGTAACATAGTTCCATGGTTGGAACTCTTAAGTTGTATGAAGCGAAAAAGAAATTCATAAATGAAATTTGGTCTAGTTTTAAATACAATTCAACCATTGAAGATTTACGACACATTTGCCTGTAACAATGTAATATTCTAATAAATAATACACATATTTTTTTAGCATCATGGGCTATGCTCCTAAGAAAAAATATATAAAAATGAGAATTAAGTTAATATAATACATAATAAAATTTTAAAATAGATAAAATCAATAATATACCGAAACTAAAGTAGTTGATTGAAATAGATACATGAAGAACTTTTGTTTGTGCAGTATGGTGATGAAACATTAATGTTGTTTCACATATTTGACGATCTTTAGAGCTTCTTCCTGTTTTTGTCACTTACTACAAAAAAAAAAAAAAACATAAAGATCATATGAAGTCAAAACAATGGCAAAAAAACAACATAAAGATCATATGAAGTCCATACCCTATATCAATTCTTTTTTTGCGAGAGAAAATGTGTTACGAAGAAAATAATAAGATGCATGTTATTATAAGACACAAAAATGAAAAAAAAAACAATAAGATATCCAACAAACAAAAGAATAACCACTTGAATTAAAGTAGTAGTTGTATAAAAGACTTACATATAGAATGTTTCTTTGTATTGTATGATGATGAAGCTTTGATAATAGAAAAAAAACAAATGTCAATATCCTAGATCACTCCTTTTGTGAAAGAAAGTGTGTTTGAAGAAGAGAATTAGAAGTATGTTGTTGTATGACTAAAAATGAAAAACCAATAACATATTTAACAAAAAAATCACTTGTACTTAAATAAGAAAAAAAATGAATGCTTAATGAAAATAAATAAGGGAAAATGAATGGTTGTAACATAAAGAAGAGAAATAAATGATTAATTAACATATATTTATGAATGATAATTTAAACTTATGTAATGAAAAGCTTTTTATTTAAAAAAAAATTTAAAATTATGAGAAAAAAGAAAAATGAGAATGGAGCCTTCTCATGATGCCACCTAAGCAACTTTAGGATTTGCTTTTAAGTATATATAGATTCTCTCTCTCTCTCTCTCTCTATATATATATATATATATATATATATATATAGAGAGAGAGAGAGAGAGAGAGACTGATAATCAAATACAAACCCAATACATTTACAAACCCTTTGAAAATTGATCCATACCAATCAACGATTTGATTTTAAGTTATAATTCATATTGTTTCATTTTTTTATATGTCTATGTGTATTTCATGCATAAACGTACTTTGGTGCTTCTTTACATGTTAATTAGTAACAAACATTAAATATTTTGAACAATACATAACAACAAGTTTAAGAATTTATAACTTCTATTAGGTTTATCATTTTATAACACATAGGTTGTTAGTAGATAATTATACACATACAAATAATAATATAATAAATAGGAATGATGTGTGCTTAAATTTAAGGTTTAACGGAAAGTAAGATGGATTAGATGATGGGATGGTTTTTAAATAATGGGGCGGGGCTCATAATTAGGTTGGAAAACAAGACAAAGTTGTAAATCATTACAACAACAACAACATGAAACAAGATTGATAAGAATAAAGAATTAAGTGGTGATGGAGACCCGACCCATAAACATCTCATTTCAATATCTCTCAAGTGGGGATAGCATGAAAATGATTGTTGATAAATATAAACTCATCTTAGTGAGTTTATTTGAAAGTGGATTTAATTTATGATGAGATGTAGGTAAATTTGTATTTATTAATTTAAGGAATAAAGTCGTTATTATCTCAAAGACCTTCAACTTGCAAAATAGTTATACGTGAAAACCCTTTGGCTATGGATTTCAGAATACTTGTCAAATAAGTTTTGAATAGTTTGAGAGTATTAATGTTGAGACAAAAACGAAAATGCGACCTTTTCTTATAAAAGAAGAAGAGCGAAAGAATAATAATCGAGACTAATTAGTAAGTATTCAACAAAAGAATATGAGGTGTTAAGTTTGAATAATTTATTCATGTCGATATCATCTTATATTATATTTGTTATAATATGTTTGATCATATTCACATCTTCCTCTAACTCTACCTCCTACTTGTACCGTTATAAAGTGCTTGTTAATCAATAGGCTCAAGCGTCTATATGGGAGTTCCATCCGAGACATCAACTATGAGCTTTATTAAAAACAACTCAAATTGTAATAAACTGTTTAATAAAAAATTGGTTTTACAAAGTATAAAGAAAAACATACAAAAAATTATGTCTTAAATATGTACTTGGACATCTCCTCTTTTTATGGAAAACATTTATAGATGATTATATATTACGAAGGATGAAGGTTTATCCGTGTTTATTTATGTTGAATTGTAATCGTTGTATGGGCTGATTAGGAATTAGAACTACAAAGTTGACTATTTACTATGGGTTTCAAGTTTTTTAAAGTGAAGTTGGGGTGTAAGTTGCAACACCAAAAATTTAAAAGAGAACTAGAGTTGTTCATGGGCGGTACGGCCCGTTAAATATGGTTTGTTCATCCTGTTAGAAAAGCAAGCATGGACAATCATCATCGAAAAAATGGGTGCGTTTGGGCAACGAAAAAAAGAATTTGGGCAAGCCTGTCCTACCCATTATATTTTTATAGTTGATTTAATTTTGTACATAATTTATAATCTAATGCTTTTTATCAAAAAGATTACGATGTAACTTTGGGTTTAATAATTTAAGGGTTTTTCTTCATAAATTATTAGAGAGAAAATGTTGATAATTCATATATTATAATACTTTTTTTTTTCATATGTTATGTACATTTAGATGATTTACGTAACTTATAACTTTATATTACTTTTGTTTTTCAAATGTAAAAAAAAAAAAAAAACCTGTTAGCCTGTAGGCAAGTCCATAAGCTCGCAAAAACAGGTTTGGTTTTTCTATATTAGGCCCGTTTGACAAAAAATTACGTTAGGCTAAACCCAGGCCCAACCTATGCCCGTAAATGATCACCTCTAAAGAGAACAACTAATTTGATTTTTTAAAGCACATCAATTAGATGATCAATCTCTTTCTAAAGGTCAATACTTGATTACCTAAAAAGACAATCTAACATTTAACATCAACAATTAAAAAAATAAACATTACATAAGGTCTAGGTTAGGGACAAGTGCTAGTAAAATCAAATAATAGTCGTTATCCTAAAGTCACACACAAGTCTCAACAGACAGTATCACTAGTATTACTCGATAAGGATACTTAGAATCCCTTCTCAAAAATTACATTATAAGGCCGAAACATGGATTAATTGCTATTTGCTTAGGATCTCTAGAAGGCTTACATATATATTTCTTGTTCAAATGTGAAGAAGTATTTCCTTTTGTATACATGTTTAATGATTGTATTAGACCTATCAAATCGTATATTGGTTAAAATGAGCTTGATGAACACAAGAATTAAAGGTACATGGGTTTTCTTTTTCAGTTATTACATGTTTCACACGGCTAACTCATAAGTATCACGTAACATTGAAGTATGAATGAAAAGTTCTTATCCCATTAATTATGAGTCTAACTACTATGGATTATTGGATTAAGTCCTAAAGATTGAAAAGCATTAGTATGGACAAGGTCTTTGTATCGTTGTTATATTTGGATGCACATGCTTTGATACATTTATGAACGTCTGAGTTGACCCGAAATATAACTACGGTGAATATCAAATATCGATCAAGACTTCATTTGAGAGACCGATTTATCCTAGCATCACAAACTAACAAGTCTGTTATTCACCATACCTATCGAATGAACTAAAAAATGGGTGATATATGGCCATGACAAACCCAAGGGGCTATCACGTTGCCTCATGTACACCTAAGTACCTAGTGATGAAAATGTGGAAGAAAAACTTTTTTTTATAAGAAAATGAAGAATACTATACGTAGGTAGAAATAAAGTCGAGTAATATCATCTTTAACCTTAACCTTGACTCAATCCCGCTTTAGGTATGACAATAAATCGTCATTCCCGATCTGTTACCCACCAAAGGGAAAATCTCCTTAAATCTTATGTTTTGATTGATAATTTTGTTTATTTTAGTTGCACCTTTCTCCCACCTTCAGAAGACATTTCACCTATCATTGTAATTTTCTCAAAGGTAGAGATCTCATTTTCATATTTTCATATAGAAATTTACATAGAACTTCTGAAAAATACTTTCGAAAGGAAAGACTTGCAATCTTTCGGATCTGATCCTATATTGTTGCTCAATATCTTAGCGGATTGACTCTTAAATAAGAGGGTTCCTAACATTTGTCTCACATCATGACATAAGTAAGCTATTATTGTTGTATCGGCCCATAACCTCGCTAATTGATCTTTACGGTTCTTAGTCTATCAATTAGATCCTTTATTCATAGAATAAAACAACTAAGCACATGTATTTCTTCATATTTTAACTTCTATGAAGTTTCGTTCTTTTCTACAATTGATAAAAATCATTGTTTTAGACGATGCATAAGGTCGAGTACCCATCATTCACTTATATTTTTATTGGTAACATTTATTGCCATCAAAATATATTGATGGTAAGCGTTTACAATCCAATAATCACTTATCTATTAACACGCTTACTTACCGGATAGCTCTTCGATTCTTGTTTTTCTTTTTACTGTATCAAATTTTGGTCCTTTTTATGTTCATACAATAAAAACTTTAAACCGATAAATACTTATCAAATTAAGTAGGTATCATGGACGGACTTTTATAAAAGGGCAAAAAAACTTTGCTTCGTTAAGGTGCAACCATGTCGTTTAGGACAGTGCCATCTTATCATTTTCGAAACTTTAAGGGAAACACCAAAAACCCAAATCTTTTTTCCAAATCAAATAAAAGACCAGAAAACTCTTTAAAATCGACCAAAAAGCCGAAAAATTCGTTTGAAATCAATCACAAAACCCAAAAAAAATTCATTCAACTCAACGAAAGAATCATAAAAATCTATCAAAATAAACCAAACAAACTTAAAAAATCTCCTAAAAGCAATGAAGTTATTATAATAAAAAAAACTATTGAAATCAACCAAAACCTTAATTACACAATGTTACCGATTAAAGGAAGGTAGCATCAAAGGTGTGGTGTATTGTCCACGTGGAAAATAATCATGGGTAACAAAAGGCGGCTCATCAAACAGATAATGAAGCCTAGGCATAATGTTTGGTGGTAAAATAATAATGTTGAGTAATTTTTTTCCAACTTTTATTTTTATTTTTACTTTTATTTTCATTTACAGAGTTTTTAGTAACAAAAATAAAACATTATTAAATATCTATTATTTTTAAAATTAATTTGCATGTGAAGTCAAAATCTACATCATTTATATTATCGACAAATGGTTTCGTCAAATTTATTTTTAGGTCCTTGTGACTCATTTTTAAGTTTTAGTAGTGGTTTTTTAAAGTAGAAATGAACATAAAGTTTTTGACAATTTTTTTAAATGCAATGTGTTATTTTTATAACCGTAAAGACATGGAAATATAATTGACTCAGGTTCACATGAGACTAAGCTGTTTTTGTTAGACAACGTGAGACCAAGACCTAACGTATAAAACTTCACTAAAAAGATACCGTGAAGGAAAATAAAACTCGAATATACATTTCCAAAAACACTTTCGAGGTAAAAAAATAATCCAAAACAACGTAAAAAACGAAAATTTCACTGCTCAAATGTTGTGAAGGTTACAAATAAATAATACGACCGCTGTGAAGGTATTAAAAAAATCGAGTTTTGACATCAAAAAACACCATGAACGTAACATGTTACTATGAATGTTAAATTTTTTTTAACTTTTAACAGTGTGTTTCGATGTTAAGTTTCATGTAAAAGATGTTGGTCTCACGAGTCTCACAAATACAGCCTGGTCTCACCGAAACCCAACTCAATTTAATTAGTTGATGCATCTTGATTCTAAAATCAAGAATTTGAAGCCTTGATCCTTCTTTCTAATACCTTATGTGAAAATTGAAACCGGAAAATCTTTAGGATGAAATCATGAATATTGAAAACTTTAAGGGTCATATATGAGAATTAAGTAGATAAAACTTGATGGTTTGTTGATGGTTGATAATCTATATATATTAAAAGAAGGTTTTGGCTGACATCATGAATATAAAATTGAGCCATTTTATTGGTCAATTAAAAACAATTTATAAAACAATTTATAATTTCACGATGTCATCATCTATATCTCTTTCTTTCATTTATTAATTTCAAAATTATAATTTACATTTTCTACCCTTATAATTATTTGATAAAAATATTTTTTATCCTTTAGTTTTTATTTTTCTCTTTGCATCCTTATTATATTAACATAAATAATATATTAACTAAAATGTATAAAAAAATTTGTTTTTTTTTCGATAAATTACACCATTATAATCGTCTCGACAATACCTTCAAAATGAGTATAATATTGAATATTTTTTAATTTAATCATATTGTTAAATATTAAAAATAGATATAAATTAATTTGTTTGAACTTTATTACATTCTAACTTTAAACTTTATATTTTTAACTATCTATATCCATAGTATCTATTCAGATTTCATTTTCAATTTTATAAGTTACATTTAATACCGATATAGTTAGTATTTGTGAATGTTATAATGCAAATGTCTATTCTTGTTAAAAATTAAAATAATATATTTAAAAAACGTTTATTACACGAGCCATTAACTAGTAAGTTGTGAAAGAAAACCATCAATAACAATCATAAGCTACTTATTTTTTAAATTGCTTAGCAAACATAAGCTACATATTTTTTAAGTACACATGTATGAGATAGCTATTGATAGGCTATTTGGAGAACTTTATTAAGAGTTGTTGTTTGTTTTTTTTAATTATAACCCTCATTAATATCAAAACATTATTTATTACGATTACTAATAAATAAATATTAATTATTTACCAGATATTAATAAAATTATTATCACTAATTTATTTAACTCCTAACTAATATTAATTAAAATCTATTAACAAATTTTAGTGTACACTGAATTAATTATTAATTATTCTTAACCATATTAATTAGTTTTATATTATTATATTTTTAATTATTGTTTTATATATTTAGCTATTAAAATATAGAGATGACAATTTCTAAATTTGTACATATAAGCTAAATAAAAAATAAAATTACATTTTTTTATAGATAATAAAACTGTGTTAAATGATCTTAATAAAATATATTAAATATCATTATTATTTAAAAATAATAATAATCAACGTTGACCAACTTTATAATTTATTGGGTTTTTTTTGTAATCGTTTTTTAAAATTTCAATTTGATATAGATTTTTTTTAATTTGTTTTAATAAATCCCATATTTATACCAAAGGAGTGTTAACCTAGTGGTAAGGCTTGGGTACTACATAGTGGTGAACCCGAGTTCAAACCCTGGGGGACGCATTCTGGAGGTACGGGGGCTTTGACCCCGGGCTGCATGCTTTAGCAGTCTGGCTTCGGCCCAAAAATTGCCGAGGATTAGTTTAGGTCCAATGTGGTCTGGGATACCTCTTCCAAAAAAAAAATCCCAAATTTGTAATATATTACATGTATATGTAAAATTAGTTTTAAATTCTTCCGATTAACATGTTTTATCATTTAATTTAAATAATTATCTTGTTTGTATTAATTAGTATATTACTATTACAAAATTGTTTTTTTGATATTATTTAAAAATTGGTTATATTATTAATATTGCAATTGACTTTTTTTATATATCATTTTTGGTCATTTTTACATGTTTATAGGTTAGTTTACATGCCTACTTACTACTCACCCGTTAGCTAATTAGCTAGTTTGCCAAACAACATAGCTCGAGAAAACAACAACATAAGGAACTTATGAATTTTCTGTCTTTTTGCTCTTATTGTCTTATGAGCAATGCAATATTTAAATGATATGGTCTTTAACTAGTTATCAGGTAATTGTATACTTTATCGTATTAGTATGACTTAATATTTACTCTATATTTGAACACGTTATCAATTATTTTATAAACTTAACTTTTTAATAAAAAAGTGTACCTATATAATAACAAGTCATGAACTTGCAAAAATATTTTGGACAATTAATGTAAATTCTTCGTAATATAGCAAGGATAAAAATAAAAATAATTAAATAGGCTATCTAAATACGGACTGAATACAAGCAAGTAAGTACTATAAAGATGAAAGAAGAGTAAATTCAGTTTTTGTATAGAATATTAAAAATTGATATTTTATTTTTACGTTTTTGAAACAATATTTTTCTTTCTTATACTTTATACTTTATTGCTTTTCTTTTGAGATTTACAATTTATCATTCGTTTCTTATACTTATGGCTAAACTATTGATGGAATTAAAATTAAAGATAAAAATAATTAGTTGCAAATTAATTACTCGGATAAAAACCTTGATTTCAGAAGCAAACTCACAAAAATCATAGTTTTCAACAATTGATCAAAGTCAAAAATAATAGTTTACTCATAAAAGAAATACAAATACAATATCGTATCTTTATTTTCTTTTGAAGATATTTATATAAATAAATTATATGAATAGATTCGAATAAAATCCAAAGCAAGGACTTTGACTCGTCGAGTCAAACTCAAAATCATTTGGGAGGTTGGAGTAGGACAAAGTAGAATTTAGTGTCATTTGTCTTATTAGTATTTGACCAAATTTAAAAGTTTAGGTATTTAATAGATTATTAACTAATTTTTAGCTTGATTGTGAAGGTAGATAAATCAAATATTGATAGCCGATAAATTAGCCAAGGAGAAATTATGTCTGATAAAAGTTAACCAGTAAGTTAAATAAAAATGTAATATGATTAAAAATGAGATATAAAAAAATTAGTCTTATAACCAAATCAAATGCTACTAATATAATATGTTAATTAATACTTACAAATATAGTTAAGAAAAATTAAATTAAGAGTAAACTTCACTTTTGGTTCCTGAGGTTTGTGATTTTCTTTTAAAGTAGTACCCAAATTTTAGTCAGTCAAGACTAAGTCTTCTCGATTTCGATTTTCTTTGAAAGTGAGACCTTGACGCTAACTCCGTCTATTTCTATCATTAGTGTGACAAGGATAGTTTCATTAGAAATTTTCTCCCTATTTTAACTGAGAGTCAACGCTTATTGAGATAAACTCTTCAACTTTGTTATCTTCAATCACACTTACTTCATACTAAATCAATTTCAATTCATCTTTGTGCATTCAATCAAAACCGTCACCCTCATTCAATCTTAGGCTCAAGAAACAATGGCAAGCTCATCATGGGTTCAAAGAAGCAACTTAGAAGAAGGATGAAGTCCAACAAATGTATATGGTAAACATATTCATCTATGTTTTTTACCATTTTAGAACACCATTTATGAATGAGGTGATTCGTTGAATTTTTTCCTTTTATTTTCTTCATATAACTTCACCAACATTGATTATAGTAAAGATCAAGCACAGAGGCAGGTTTACAAGATTTCCTGGTAGAAGATACATAAATGGTAAGAGAAATTTTGTTGATTTATTTAACACTAATCAACTCTCTATTATGACTTTGATGCTACAATGTTAGAATTAGGATATGATGGAAAATAAGTAATGTATTACCATTTCTTGATTCTTTAAAATGACCTAGATATTGGGGCTGGGAGCCTTAGGGAGTGACCAAGATGTGTTAAACCTCTTAAAATATGCTCTGGTGATGAAACTGGTAGATGCATTTATAGAACATGAGAAAAAAAATTGTCTAGTTACTTGTCATCCCTAAATCCCACTAATGTTATTGAATAAATCATAGAAGAAAGGAAAATAGAAGCTCATGAAAAACAAAATGTGTCTAGACCTAAACAAAGATTATATCTAGAATGGGTTGATGCACAATGTGAGACAAGGAATGCTTATATAAAACATAATGTGGATGGACTATTGAAAATATAGATTTTAATCAAAGCATGCATCATATAATTTATTGCTTTGATCATTTTATTGGGTTGGAATCAGAATTACCAAAACATAGAGTTGATTGTGACGTTGGGTTCATGTGAACTTGTAATAGGAATTTGACTTGAACCATGGAGTAGAATTGAACCATGAAGTTGACATCAATTAGGGAAGTGGCATCCATGGGGATATAGAGAGTCATGATAGCAATTACTTTGATGGTTTTGATGTAGTTATGAGAGATTGTGTAATAGTTATAAAGACTGTACAGGACCAAATGGAGAAGAAAGTAATAGCCAAAATGTAGATCGTTATGTTGATCCTTTTGATATTGACTATGTGTCACAAAGTTAAGGCTATGAGAGCAAAACAAATGGCTATCTAAAAGATTTGGGGAGCCTATGAGTCTCAATATCATCACCATGGTACCTATACGAATAAAAAGATGCAACACAGAAACCACTATTAGATTGGAAGTGGAGACAAAACCTAATGTAACAAGTGATACCAACAAATTAAAGGGTTTACATATGTTCAAGATCCTTGAAAAGGGGATTTAGGACTGGTAAAAGGGATCTTTGGGTTTAGATGAGACTTTTATGAAACGTCCTTTTCCAGGACAAATGTTAACTATTGATGAAAACTTTCTTAGTGATTGATGAATTAATGATGCTTTTCTTTCTATACCTAGTAAAAAAATACTTAGTTTAATATTTTTTGTTCAACATCAACGATCATCACTGAACCTATTTAGTGATCGTTGAGAGGTAGCATTGATAAATTGAGTATTCCTAGAAGACAAATAGTTCACGTACAATAATCCTTTAGCAATATCGAAGAAGTAGTTGAAGAAAGAGTCAAGGATTAACGTCATCTGAAATGGCATTCAGTGATATCAACTTGACTACATACAGTGTCGAGATTTGAAATCAAGACTCAACTATCATCGAGTACTTCACTCAATCATCTTAATAGCTGATTAGAATTTTGTTGAAGATGATAAAAGAGTTTTGTTTTATCCTCATTTTCACAAAGGACGATCAACAACTTCATGTTGACAGATAGTACACACATGGTTACTTTATTGTTTCTTTAGTACAAATGAACCATAAAGCAATTGTTCACATACAACTAAAATATGGGTTACCAAAAGCATGCCTTACACATCAGATGAATACTAATATGTAGACCAATCTCCACATGACATGTATAAAGTGGTATGACCTGCAGTTAATGCAAGGGGTATAAATATCATAGAATACCTTCTTATTTGATCATAGGTTTCTAGCATATAAAGGTTTATGGTATGACTTGCACGTTTGGTGTTCCTTTATGTATTATATGAAACAATTTCATCAAAAAAATGAATTATATGAAACATTTGCATCATATTAAACAACTACACCAAGAGTTTTCGTTGATTTAAACCAAAAACCATGAGTTTTACGGTTTTTACTAATGTTTTGGTTTTTAAATGAACTTCCCTCTCTCTCTCTCTCTCTCTCTATATATATATATATATATATATCTGGGTGTGTCAAAAAGTATTTAAAAAGAACACACAAACTAAGAAAATCATATATGATTCATGTAAAAAATCATACATGATTTATGCGTGACTTTGCTTGCGACTTAAGTCGCGGCCAAAGTCGTCCTCATCATGCGGTTTTTTACAGAATATTATATTATTTTGTTGGTTCATGTATGCTTTTAAATAGATACCATTTTCGTTTCAACCTGATATATATAAGGAAGGGTTCAAACAAGAACACTTGCTATTTGCGAGAACACAAGAACATTTGTCCATTTACAAAATCATATATGATTCATGTACAAAGTCACATATGATTTAAGTAGAAAAATCATATATATAATTCACGTACAAAATCATATATGATTCATATACAAAATCATATGTACAAAAATCACATATATAATTCACCTTCAAAATTATATGTGATTCACAAATAAGATCACATGTGATGTGGTATATGGTACATTTTCCTTTTTTTTTCATTAGTGTAAAATCATACGTGATTTTGTATATGAATGAAGGTTCTTAAGTTCTCGCAAATAGCAAAGATCATGCAAAAAGCAAACTAATTTACTAGCATGCGAGAAAAAATATGGGCATAATATATTACTTAAAAATTATAAATAAAAAATAGAAATAATTTTAAAAAATTAGAATAATTACGAATTTGAATTCGGTAAAGCCTTCAAAATTCTATTATCTATTTAAGTTTTAGATTTCTTTTAAACTTTAATTAATTCATAAGCATTTTTTCAGACATATTTTTAATCAAACAATTCGTAATTTTTATAAATATCGTACATTTTCAAGCATTTTCAATTTAAATATAATAAACTCGGTATATGGCACACTCACATGGGAAATACCAACATAAAGGTTTAAAAATACTTCGCTCAAAAGATTAAAAAGTATTAATTTATTTACTAAAAAAACCAGGGATTATATAATTCTTTTTGTCATACAAAATGGATAAAAAAATGTACGATTTTACTGAAATCTTAAAGCACAAAATAACGGTGGAGGGTGGCGTGAAATTTGTTGTCACGCCGTCCAAAACAAACCTTTCATCCATAATCCCACATTGCCACCCCGCCCCCACGCGCAATCTCTCTCTCTCTCTCTCTCTCTCTCTCTCTCTCTCTCTCTCTCTCTCTCTATATATATATATATATATTGTGTATGGTATATATAGTGTAATTGTGTATCCCTCTTGTAGCAACCATTCTTTTTTGTTTCTTCTTCAACATCAATTAACTTTGGCAATTCAAATCTGGGACAGGATCTTATAAAAAAATTTGGACCATAGCTAGCTAGCAAGTAAATCCGCCGACAAGTCTTCGTGTACCGTGATTGTTGGGGTTTTCAGGTACGAATAAAAAGGTCAGTTTTGTTTGCATTATAAATTTGTCTTCTTCTACCTTTGTATGTTGTGTATGTGTTTATGTATATGAAAACATCGATCACATGCGATCGTATATGAGTTTATGATCATGATGGTGATTTACGTTCTACATATCTTATCCTCGTTGTCACCTTGGTCCAGGTCTTGAAGGTCTTGACTCACTCTAGTAATATGTCTATTTTATTTTTCATAGTGTTTTGGAAACTGAAATAATGAATTAAGCAAACCAAACAAATCAAATGAACCACCTCTCAAAATATGGTGTTGGAATGAGATGCATGTAAATCAAATTTCAACCTTAAATAGCACCTGCTTGGGACAATCCCTCATTTTGCACTTCCTATGGGGTATTAGTAGCCATTTTAGATGTTTTTCTCACCCATGAATGGGTTATTACGTGTTTTTTACTCATTGTGCAAACCTACCACGCATCCATTACCAACTAAGTACACCTCATTCGCACATGTTTTTTTACTCATGTGTCACCTTAAACACCACTTCATATCTAATTTGCATTCGTTAAAAGAATGTCGCCAAAGACTCTTGGTTTCTTATTTTTTTTAAACAACAAAATTTTAATCCAACTCTTGGATATATCTTAATCTAGGACCAAGACCACTAGACACAAATGCTCCATATAGTTTTTGGATTTAAGAGACTCCACTACAATAAAACTTGACTTTATGAAACTCTTTATAATATAAATAGCATGATCCACTTCTTAAATCCTATTAAGTTATAAACTTATCTTGCGTATTTATGTTTTATAAGCATATAACTTGTTAGGTTGATCCAAATAACGTGCTTTAACGTTTTTACATATAATCGAACACATTCATAGCCATGTTGAGTATTTTATTAAGATTAAAAGATATATATTATAATTATACTAATTGGATGATGGTTATATAAAGTATATATAGTAGATAGGGAGGTGTTAGATGTGTGGGGTAGGGATTTGAAGTGGGGTGATCTATGACCTTATGATGAGGAAACATGGAGTGGAATGTACTCAAAGAAAAGAAAAGAAAACATAACATAAACATAACATGCTTATATAACTAAACTAGCTTCTTCCTTTCTATTTATAAACAAAAAGTCAATGTTTTCGGCTTATATCTTGCATACTCTTGTCCTATGTTTTTATGTTATAGTTATGCCCTTAACTTAATTGCCTTCTTTCTATGTTGCTTTGTGGGCTCCACTTTCACATCCATCCTCCCCCTCTCTCCTGTTTTTCTAATTTTTTTTTCATAAAATAACTAGAGGTGTATTTTTTATATTGTATTAAGATTCAATTTAGATAGATATAAGGATGATATAATTTATCTTAATAATTACCCTAGTTATATATTAGATTCCTTATATTTAGAACGAAATTAATGTTTATCATGTATTTGATTAAGTTTACTAGTTAGTTATCTGAATTCAAACGTACAATTTTTAAAGTATACACATGCACCATTTTGCTTGTAATCTTGAATTTTAAGTAATAAGCATGAATAAACAGTACTTGATGCATAAAAAATGGTTCTTAAAAGTTTGCCTCAAATAATTTGTAATATGGTTTAGATAAAGGCTGTCATATATAGATAATAAAATTAGGGTTTATAAGACGTAAAACATGTATACTTTTCTTATTATACTACTTTAAATTATTTATAAACTTATAGGATCAAATAATTGTATATCAATATGTTTATTGGATGACTTAACAAGTACTTTTTTGGATACTCTTAAAATAAAAACTAGTATCATCTTCCAATATGAGGTTTTGAAGAAGTGTCCTATAACAAATTTTTTACAAAACATATATTTTTATAAGACAAGATATTGAAATAGGATTGCATAAGAATCTTAATAAGAGTTTAGAAAATGTTTTAAAACACACATAATAGTTTAATGTTATACAATTGTATATATATAATCTTGACCCTATTTTAGTTATAACGAAATCAAAATAATTTTTGTTCTATAAAAAAAATTTATCTTATGATTGAATTGAAAAGAAGACTTGCCACTTAGGTGATACAATAAAGAAATGACATTATAATAACGTGGTAAACTAAAAATAAAACTTCAAAAATATTTAGTTAATCTTTATTGTTTGAGATGTTGCATTGTAACAAAAGCTTTAAAAAGAAACCTTTTTTTCTATAGCGTCCCATGGTAGAGCCAATTTGTTTGCCCTTAGACTAATTCTGTAGGAGCATCTCCAGTAGCATTGTTAAAATAGAAAAAATTGAGTTTTTTTTCTTAAATTGCTCCAACAACATTGTTAAACCAATTGCTAAAATAGAAAAAATTGATGTTTTCTCTAAATATAGATAAATCTCTAAAACCTCTAAACAAGGAGAGAGAAATATTATTTTAATGTATTCCACCAATAACATAATTAGTTGTTTAAAAATTTTTAAAAAGTTTATTTGGATAATAAATAGGATGTATATTTTAATGATACAAGTGATGATCAAATCTCTAAAATAGAAGAGCTGTTGGAGATGGAAAAAAAAGGTTTTAGAGATTTTCATGTTTCATTTCTATTTTAGAAAAACTTATAACAAAGTTGTTGCAAATGCTCTAATACTTTAAAGTTAACAACCCTTAAAAACCTTTCAGAGTTTTTTTGTTAATGAACTTTGGAGCTGGATTCCATTTTATTTCTACATATGATTTTAATACAAAATCCGGAATTGAAATTCAGGGATTTCAAGGAACTTCATAGACATTGGATTTAGAAATTTCATCAAAGTATATAATTGATATTTCATTGATTATTTTTATTATGTTTTGTAATAATATTTTAAAATATAACAAAAAGAAGAACATTTCTTTTTATAAATAATATATCAATAACACTTAATTCATTTAGAATAAAATTTACAGTTTATATTTATTAAATATCTATAAAAGGAATTTATTTCTATTTAGATGAAACAAACTAAATATTTCAAAATTTTCTATCATATAACATTTCACCAAACTAAGATATTCTTGTGGTTGTTGGGTCCCTTATGATATCATAATCATAAGGTCTTTTGTTCACGAGTGGCTGTGAATCATGGCTGGCTGGCTACTAAGTTTGTAGTTCACGATTTGGACTCCCTACCTATATGTGGGATCTATATATTCCAATGCTATATATATGCTCATTTCCTTTAATTTTTTGCTCTCTTAATTCCTTTTAATATATTTACTTTTCTTTTTCTAGAAGGATACAAGAAGAACAATCAATCGATCGATCGATGGAGTCGTTGGAGTCATCATGTGTTCCTCCAGGATTCAGATTTCATCCCACCGAAGAAGAGCTTGTCGGTTATTACCTCAAAAGGAAAGTCGAGTCCCTACAAATTGATCTTGATGTTATTGTCGATATCGATCTTTATAGAATGGAGCCTTGGGATATTGAAGGTAAGCCTAATTAATGAATTCAAAGTAAACCGGTCAAGAATCGACCTTTGTTTGACTAAAAATTTAATGTCATCAAATTCCATGTCTTCTTTTTGTCCATTTAATCATAGAAATACATATCTTTATTTTATCAAATATTAAAAATATAAAACTCATCTTTAACTTTTTATCTCTTGTAATAAAAATAATGATTTGTCTTTATGTAATTGGTTGACAAAGAACTTGATAATACAAAATTTTGCATGAGTTTGTCATTAATTAATTAATTATATATATAGAGAGAGAGAGAATGTTCAAATGGAAACTCATATTTGAATAATCATATATTATTTAGACTAAATAATACAACATTTAGTATTATTCAGACTGAATAATAGTGTGTATATTATTCAATCTAAATACATAGTTATTCAGACTGAATATACCACATGATACGTTCTTTATTATCCTCACATTACTAATTAAATTTGAGTTTACAGACAAATTTTCGTCTATATAATGCATAACGAACACTCATGACTTTGCATGATGACTCTTCTGAATTTAGAAATCAATTATAAGCGAATTAAGTAAATAAAATCCATTAATTAATTTGTGAGTTTGGATAACGAGTTTAACTAACACATGTTATTTAATTTATAAAACCAATAAAATGTAACTTTCTTTTTCTTTTTTAAAAACCAAAACAATTTTATCAAATGTCTTAAATTTAATTTACCATCAATAAAATAACTTTATTCATTTTTTGTTGTTGTTTCGATACGAAATCAGGAAAGTGCAAATTGGGATACGAAGAACAAAACGAGTGGTTCTTCTTCAGTCACAAAGATCGCAAGTATCCAACAGGCACGAGGACAAATAGAGCGACGGCCGCAGGCTTTTGGAAAGCAACTGGTAGAGACAAAGCCGTGTTATCGAAAGACAGGATCATTGGTATGAGAAAAACCCTAGTCTTCTACAAGGGACGTGCACCCAACGGTTTGAAAAGCGATTGGATTATGCACGAATATCGTCTCCAATCATCCCAACATGCTCCCATACAGGCAAGTTTCCATTCTCTTTATTAACTATTAGCAGAATATATACCGTACTATACAAAAAATGGCGTATCAAAAACACATTCATACATTTGAAACTCATAAACTAGTTATATCCGATATAAACCAATTGATAAGCTAGATGATGATTTAAAAGTAACTAAAAAGATAGGGATTTAGTCGTTTATAATGGGAAAAGAGTGGAAAACCCTTCAAAAGTAGATGTTTGAATGGGTTGAGAAAATAAGTGAGTTTTTAAGTTGGGTTTTGTTAGAGATAATGGGAACAGTGGAGGCAAAGCATGGGGTTGACTATGGCATAGGTTACTATTTGTTTCAAATGTGAAAGGTTTTAAGGGGTCAATATTCCTTCTTAATTGCTAACATGCATGCATCTACTTTAAACTCGTGAAAATCCCACCACTTTTGCCACTAATGGAGGGTTTGGATATCCAAAGACATATGATTCACGGGTTCATTGATTTAACAAAATACTGAAACGTTAGGGACTGTTTGGCAGTTAATTTGTTGAATTGTTTGGTGTTAGATGATTAAGTGGTCAGATTCATTTAGAGGTTCTTATGATATAGTGCAAAATGAAATATGGTTGTTTGGGAACTGATGAGAATGAAATCAGAGCTCTGAATGATTAAGAGAGACCCATGATACAAAATCATTAAAAGGGTTTTGGAACCATTAATACAATCCTTTTTTTTTTTTTTTTGACAAACAAGGTTTACATGATTACATCTTTATGGTTCAGAGATTGTCTCTTAATGAAACTATTGATATTTTCACTTGAAAATGTGCGTTTTTGCTTGGTAAACCTAAGGATTTGCGGCCCTTTGTCAAGTGTAGGAACTCAAATTCTTGTCAATAATATATAACTGCACGGTTTTTGATATTGATAATTACCTTAAACTAAATGCAAATGAAGAGGTTAAATCTATACGAATTTCGGGTTGTGTACATCTTAGTGGGTAATATTCTGTCACACGATAAAATTTGAAGTTTAAAATAGTTGTTATTGTTATATGAATGCTTGAACTTAATATTGTTTATAATTAACGTATATTGTTAGTGGCTCTATCACAATATAAAGCTTCAATGATCGTATTGAATTTAACGTTTTTTTAGCATTATGAATTTGACTAGATGATCGGTCAGTCATAACATAGATTGAATGCATAAAACAGAAACTTATTGTAGAAACCTTTTTTTTAAGAGGTATCCCAGACCACATTGGGCCCAGACTAATCCTCGGCAATTTTTGGGCCGAAGCCCGACTGCTAAAGCATGCAGCCTGAGGTCGAATCCCCTGTACCTCCAGAATGCGTCTCCCAGGACTCAAACTCAGGTTCACCACTATGTAGTGCCCAAGCCTTACCACTAGGCTAACACTCCTTTGGTTTATTGTAGAAACCTTGTGCCATATATGATAGTATTTTAGTGTAGAAACACCAATTTACATAAATAGATATACCCTTCAAAACTTTTGTTTGACTTTCATATTTTCTAGTTATGAACCAACTTGTATTACATTAAATTTATAAGACCTTCTTCAATGTCTTAACGATTTTCTTTTTTTTTTTGATAAATTCTAAAGTAAAATTATCTTAATTAAGTTTTTTATCATTTGAAAAAATATCTTATCAAAATATGTGTTCATATAACCAGCTGTATTAATTTTTATGTTACTATAAACCCGAGTTTATTATTGTGACTCCACCGTAGTCCCAAATTAGCTAGTCAACCCACCACCAAATACGTACAAATCACCCCCCCCCCCCCTCCTTCGTTAAAAATCATCTTTCATAAAGAGATACTAAAGGGTTCCATGTATTCTCACACGATTTTAATACGTGAAATAAACCTGTAAAATTAACGTTCTTTTTTCTATTATTGCAGGAAGAAGGGTGGGTGGTTTGTCGAGCATTCAAGAAACCGAGTCCCGCTCAAAAACAAACATTCGAGACCTGGAACAACGGCTACCATCTTAGAAACTCCAATAACTTTCGGCCACTTCCATCTCTTAACGATCCCTTCAATCCATCGCAATCTTTCTCTTCAAATCAACCCACAACTTCACATTATCAACTACCATCCGGTACTAATCAAGATCAACAACTCTTTGCAAACCACTTCCTAATCGAACATTCAAACATTGATAGCCCCTCGGCTTCAAGAAGCCTAGCAACAAATGAGGATCATGATTATGAAGGCGCGATCGATTTTAATCACTACGGTAATTATTGGGAAAACATGGAGAACTTGGTGGAGTCCGAATTAAACAAATCAAGTTCGTTTTCGTATTCAAGTATGCCGATGACGAACGACGACAACGAGGTTAAGACCAACCATCTTTTTGGATGTTTTTCGGATTTGTAACTCTTTCACTTAAGCTTTTTATCAAAAAAGAAAAAAAAATATGGGATTCATATATATAAAAAAAAAACTTGGCTTGTAACAATACAAGTGATAAAAAGAGGTTTTTCTTTTTAGGTGGGTTTTTCACAAATTGCATGTAGCCAATAAGCTGTTTAATTAAAAAAGCTTGGCAACAAGCACAATCTTGTGAATTCCCATAGTGGATATATAACTGATGCAATTAAACAGTTAGTAATGGAAGTAGATATATATGTTTTCTTTATATAAATATATATTTGGTTTATAGTTTGTTAATTTACTTTGTATGATTGTATGAATTAACCGAAGATTGAAATTTACTTGGAATTAATTTTATAATTCTGGCCTTTTTTGTTCCTAGTTTTTTTTTCTTCTAGTTCTTGTGTGATTTGAAATTTTCTTATGATGTGAATATTATAGAAGGTAAGAAATGTTGAACGATGGATTAAGGGTGATGGGAGAGGTCACCATTCCATTCCTCCATCCCTCTTGCCACATCAGTATTTTACTCTCCCCCTCTCTTTCTTCCACCATTACACTCCTATGAAACCCCTGCATCCATTAACCATTAAAAAAAAAGAAAAAAGGAGACCACAAAGAAAAATCGAAGACCCCACAGAGTTAGCAAGGCCGGCGGGCTGTTGATCGTTGAAGCCAGCGGGGATGGGGGCGGTGTTTGAAATCCATGTCTTTTATCAGCAATTGCAAATTATGGTTGTTTGAAATCCATGTCGTATGGTTAGACGTGGAAACAGTGGCGAATCCAGAACATAAAACCACGTGGTTCCCTACTAAGTTTAGTCGAAAAAAATGAAAGCGTCAACTATACATTTGTCGGGTCGGGTCATTAAAAGTAAAAATCAAACATTTACCAATTAGTGATATTTTAAAGTTTTTACAGTTGTACTCGACGAGGTCTTATACCTTGAAATATTTGCATAATCGTATCGGATATTTTGTATTTTGCATTCGACTATAATATTAAATCCTAATTCCTAATAAACAATTGAGATGTATAATTATATCAATTCGTAAATACAAAAGAAGATTTAAAGTTATAATTTTGATTTTTGAACAAACCTGGCTGTCACTACAATTAAAAATCGGATTGCAAATTGCGAATTGAAAACGAATTGCAAAATGTAGTTGGTCGATTTGTTCATATTGGAGATGTGGTTATATGATGAAGATGTGGTTGTGGGGTTTTTGGTCAAAGTCTAGGCTAATAGTAGGTTGTGTTTTTCTTTTAGATATGTGGGCCAGACTTAAAACTGTTGGGCCTAAAAAAGTTATAAAAAAAACAATACTTTTTGGAGCAGTAGAAGATTTGAACTTGAGACCTAATATACACAACAAGGGATGTTATCCACCACACCACCATTGATTTATTTACCTTAAGCTGCTTAAAAATATTTAAGGTAGTTCCTCAAAAAAAAGTAGGTAGGTCCCAAATTTTTTTCTATATAACTTCTAACAAAAGAAAATATTTAGGTAGGTCCCGGGACCTACCTAAGATACTCCTAAATTCGCCCTTGCGTGGAAATGGATTTATGGACCCAACATTAGATCGATTTAATTGCCACTTTCTTGAATCCAAATAAAACATGTAGTAAGCTAGCATAAACTACAAGAAATTAAATTAATTAAGGTTTATATGAGAAAAATATTTAAATCTCGTGATAGATTTAGTAGCACTACAAGAAATAGTTGAAATAGGGGAGACATCTCGTTAGACGCACATTTTACAAGAAATAGTGAAAATAGGGATGACACCATTAGGGGCGACATCTCGCTGGACGCATATTAGAGGCGACATCTCGATGGGCGACACCTATAGGGTCATATTTGTTTTACAAACTCTACAAGCTTAACCTACCATGATCACAGGAATTGTAAATCAATGGATGTGATGAATGCACTTGCATTATTGTTCATAAATAGAAAACACTACCAAGTAAATGAGTATTTCCGACGGATTTTTCGGTAGATATTTCCATCGGATCTTTGGCGGACTTAACGAAAATCAATATCACTATAGATCATTTTTTTCATACATTATTGATCCCTTATTACCTAATATTTAGTGCATGAATCTTAAATACTTTTCTATCTCAAAAATAAAAAATATGACTTCAAAGTATAATGAACATAAACTTTTGATCGATTTAATTACCCAACATTAGATCGATTTAATTGCCACTTTCTTGAATCCAAATAAAACATGTAGTAGCCACATAAGCTAGCATAAACTACAAGAAATTAAATTAATTAGGGTTTATATGAGAAAAATATTTAAATCTCGTGATAGATTTAGTAGCACTACAAGAAATAGTTGAAATAGGGGCGACATCTCGTTGGACGCACATTTTACAAGAAATAGTGAAAATAGGGACGACAGCATTTGGGGCGACACCTTGCTGGATGCATATTAGAGGCGACATCTCGCTGGGCGACACCTATAGGGTCATATTTGTTTTACAAACTCTACAAGTTTAACCTACCCTGATCACAAGAATTGTAAATCAATGGATGTGATGAATGCACTTGCATTATTGTTCATAAATAGAAAACACTACTAAGTAAATGAGTATTTCCGACAGATTTTTCGGTAGATATTTCCATCGGATCTTTGGCGGACTTAACAAAAATCAATATCACTATAGATCGATCACTGATATAACCTTGAAAATGTTTGGGATGGAATTCTGACGGATTTGTGACAGAAATCACATCTGCCAATCCGTCACATATATTTGTTAAGTTATAACTATATAATAAGTTAATTAATTAACGTAAGTGGCAATTATATACTAAAATTACAATTAAATAATTAAACGAAGCGGCGTTTGATTCATTTCAAGGAATGGGAATGAAAATGAAAATGAGAATAAGAATGAGCATGAGCATCGCATTAATGTTGTTTGGTTAACCCAACATAATCAATGAAAAATTGTATCATATTAAAAAAATGTTCCTCCAACTTGAAAATACAAAAGATGTTCCGTTTAACATCAATATATGGAACGATATATGGGAAAAATAACTAAGTAGAAATAAAATTTTCATTTCCCCCAATTTGGTCAGGAATGAAAATTAATTAATGGATCCACAAGAATAATTTCATTGTATAATATCAAACCAAACAACAATTTTCATTATTATTCTTATTTATTACCTATTAATACCACCTACCAAACGATTAGATAAAGCATATTAGAAAAATCATATCGATTTTTGACGGATAATTAAAAACACTCTCTTTATTGAATTTTGATTTTCCATCGAAAATCCGTTGGATATTGATAAGATTTAAAAAAACAAAATAGATGCAATTTTTAAACAAAGCATTTTCTAATAAAAAGGGGGTTTTCTAAATATTTCGTTTCTCGACCTAGATGAAGATTCGATGGATTCTAGATATAGTTTCTTGTAATTGATTGAGTCGCCTTGGTGGAGTAGAAGAAACAGGGGAGAATGCATGCCCATTCGTATTAATAATGATAACCGAATTGTGGCATCGGAAAAAAATTACAACGAAACCCAATTCAACTTGTTAAAAAAACGCGCAAACCGAATCCTACCTAATCTTTGCAGGTTGGGTTGAATTGCCAGGTTACAAACATATATAACTAACTAGCGAAACTGATAAACAATGATGTCTTACGAATAATTGTGTAACAAAAATACCCGAAGCACGAATCAGTTAATTTACGGTTAAAAGATTTCATCAGATATTGAGAGAAAGATCCGCATTAATTATTAACAGCCACTTTATTGGTGATTTTAAGTGCAATAATGTCTTCACTCTTAACAATCGAGATGAAATACATGATGACTTCCAACTGTATTACGCACCAGATCAACTAGAATTGTTAGTCCATTAAATGTTTCGTTTGTTTGTAAATTTTTTTGAACGGCAAACACACACACACCCATTAAACCTAATCCTAAATCTACACCAATGTTCACAATGGGACTCAAACAGCCTTTTACAAGTGATGAGTTGTCACCATTTTAATGATGGACACGAATACAGGATTATTATAGGGAGTATATTAATACAGGTGTTTTTTTTCATAAAGAATATAAGACTTGGTATACAATGCAACAACAATATGTATTATGCTCAAATTTGGTTCAACAAAGGATTAGAAAGTGGTCTTTGTTAAGAAGCTCATAGCAATTAATTACTTACACTATATTACATTGTTGGTCCTTATGGTTTACACTATATTGCAGTATTGGTCCTTAACCCTATTGGCAAAATATATAAGGATCAACAGTACAATATATTGTAAACCACAAGGACCAATAGTGCAATATAATGTAAAGTACAAAGACCTTTTTCTATAACTATTTCGAAATAGGGACCAAAAGTGCAATAAAATGTAAACCACATGGACCAAATATATAGTTTACCCTAATATCAATTTTATAGGACACTCTTGAGAATTGTTTTATAAACTATCTTTTAATGCTACATTTTATTTTAAAAGTGTCATAAAAATTTGTTTAAACTTTAAACGATAATAAAAATCTTATAAATCTAGTGCAACACTTTTAAATATGACACTTTTTGGTATGATCTTATGAACTTAAGTTCTATAAAGTGTTTTATTAGGACTTTTGGACGTTGTTAACGCCCTATAAAACCAATTTTGTTTTACGATGACAATTTAATTTTGTCTCTGTACTAAGTGCCACAAACTAGACTTAATTGATAGGCTTGAAACTTTTTGGAGTACATGTAGTCCTATGTTTTAAAAATTAGTTCCAACATGTCGATTGCAAAAGAAGATTCGATAGTGGTTCAAAGGTTTCCAGTTTCCTATGTTATATATGAATTAATGTCCTAGAAAGGAAACTGTTAATACAATGCACATATGGTTAGGTTCACGTTAGACCAAACTGTTCTTTGTGAGATCGGTGAGACCAACATTTTTTACATGAAACTTCATAGCAAAACACTGTGAGGGTAAAAAAAAATTGAATATTCATCGTAAAAACATACTAAAAAATAATATCGAGAAAAAAACAAAACCTTCACAGCTCAAAAAACTGTGAAGGTAATAAATAAATAATTCGAACCTTCACAACAAATATGTTGTGAAGGTCAACAAAAACCATACCTGCACATCAAAAAACACCATGAGCGTAACATTTACAGTGTTTTTCCGATGAATGTTCGATTTTTTTTAACCTTCACAGAGTTTTGCTGAGAAGTTTCATGTAAAAACTGTTGGTCTCAGTGGTCTCCCGGAAATAGCTTAGTCTCACCTGAACGTAACTCTATATACATATATGATTTGAAATAAATATTGGCAATCATATAATTTTACCAAGACAATTTACAAAATGAGAACAAAAACATTTAAAATATACATAAGAATAACAATGATCCGTAAACAACTTGAATTTATTACAATGGAAAGAGTTCACATGATATATAGTAAGAAAAAATAACAAAAGAGGGAATTGACAACATTCAAACAATCATTTTCTTATATAAGATCGACTAGAGGAGTTACCAACTAGAGTTTACGTTATAAAGCACACGTCTCTTGGGCTTAAAGAGATACCTAGAATCATACATAGAACGAAACATGTCTATCAAAAGAGGGAATTGCAGTACACCAAATATGATGGCAGGCATGGCCGCAAAAATACTGATAAGGATTGGAATCCATTTCAACTCATTGCGATATAACACAAAGAAGCTTGCAGCAAAAGTAATCATCATGGCAACTACCGAGATGAATAGTGATACGAGACCTATCATCAACTTTTTGGGTAATGAGTACAGGAAATCACGTTGACTATAACCAGATGTGAGAATAGATAGGAACACTAGGAGTGATGTTGAGGAAGAGAATAAGGAGATGGCGTCTGCTAATACGAAAACTATGAACATACGTTTGTGAATGAAAATAGGAATCCCGGTTTCTTGGTTATAACCACCTGGAACTGTATAAGCTACGGCGAATGCAACAGTTACGATAAGTGTGGCAACTATCATACAATCCTTTGTCCATTTCAAACCTTGTGAAATGAAATCTTTGTTATTCTCGGAGAATATGTCATACGGTGTTTGACCATCTTTGTTCTTAAATTCTCTCAAATAAGGTGGTAACATCCTCTCTACCTCCTACAATAGAAATGTCATATGACAAATTGACAATGTAACTTATGATAAATTTGATTTTCTTTGACTGTTGGACTAGACAATTGATTTAAGATCCATTTACCTACATACATATATAGAGGGAGGATCATACAAGAACATACACATTTGCAAGAATGAAGGAACCAAGGAAATCACATGTGATTTTGTACTAAATCACATGTGATTCCCCTTTGGCGAGTGTAGTACACGCTCCCGACAAGGCGAGTGAGTCGTGCGAGTGGGCGAGCTTTAGTAGAAAATCACATGTGATTTCCTTGGTTCCTCCATTCTTGCAAATTTGTTTGGTTCTTGTTTGAACCTTTCTCTACATATATATATATATATAAGAGAGTCAAGTTCAAATGATAATGATATATATTTAAAGAAATAATCTAATCAGATGTGATTTTACACTAACATCACGTACATGATCACATGTAACTCAAGCGAGTTTGTCTCGCGACTTAAAGATGCGGACAAAGTCAGTAAGTCACCTACACACTTTTTTTACCGTCAATGTAAAATCACATGTGATTTTGTATGTGATTTGTTTATTTTTGTATTTTCTTAAACAATTAGCATTCTCGTTTGATATTCCCTAGCTATATATATATATATATATATAGAGAGAGAGGAGAGAGAGAGAGAGAGATGAGTTCATACGAGAACGTTAACTGTTGAAGAAACAAGAAAATTTTGTTCAATGTACAAAATCATATATGATTCATGTGACTTTGCCCACGACTTTAAGTCGCGTCCAAAGTCGTTCACGGTTTTTTTTACATTAGTGTAAAATCATATTTACTTTTAACATGAACAAATTTTTTTATTATTCTCTTAAATAGTTAGCATTCTCATTTGAACCTTTATAGAGACAGAGAGAGATCATTTACAACCTTGTGAAAGGTTATAACCATGCAACGTCTAAAACCATCAATTTTAGCTCATTCGTTATGATTGATCACTTGATTCATCAATGATTATCGATTTCATGCAATAATGTTACATATACATACACTTGAATGGAAGGCATATATATGTGCATGGATTATCACTTTCACGCGATACATCACATAAACAATTATATGCATCAACATCTGCCGTAGAATTAAATTTAGTGAAATCAAGTAAATACATTAAGAGAACCAATGAGAATTTAATGAATAGGCTAAAATATATGGTTTTAGATGAGGTTTTGTAACCCTTCATTTGGTTGTAAATGATTTATCCCTATATATATAGAGAGAGAGAGAAAGAAAGGTTCAAACAAGAACAAAGTCAATTTGCAAGAACAAATGAACAATTCTGGATCACATGTGATGTGGGTCCCACATAATAAAAAATCATATATGATTAAGGTGAGTCCCACCACTAAATCATACATGATTTATTTAATGATGGGTCCCACATAACATGTGGCTCAAAATGCATTCTTTTGTTCCTACAAATGAGGTTGTTCTTGTATGAACCTCCCTCCCTCTATATATATATATATATATATATATATATATATATATAAGAATGTTAAATACCGTGAGAAAATAAAAGGGATAAAGAAAGGTTAATGCATATGTAAATCATTAAAATAATCGATTTGAAGATGTATATGTGAACGGTATGAACAATCTGTAACATCCGTTCATATACGTACGTTCAAATAGATTTTTTCAAAACAAAGTTTGTGACAAAGAATGTACCTTAAACCACAACAACTCTCGTTGCATCAGTAAAGATGCCCCTGACATAGTTTGAAGTTGCATTTTGTTTGAAGTCTTCCCAAGTAAATGAAGTACACTATTGCCCCTTTTGCCTAACTTTCCAATTAGTACAAACTTTCGGGAGCCTATCTCATACAATAGATTGTAGATACCTCTATGCCGACGCATAATAGCTATGTGAAAAATAGTGTAATCGTCTTCATTTACCTTATATATTAGTTGGGGATACACTCGGATGAGTTCGATTACAAATCTAGTATTGCCCATTTCTGCAGCACTAAATAACACCTTGCAAGGATATCCATCATCTTCACCTGGTGCCCCTTTGAGTAAGTCTTCAATATTAAGTCGGGGAACTTTGATAGTTATTTCCAGAATTTGTCTTAGTAAATTCAAGGCTTGAACATCCTTTTTGGAAGGTTCCATGTTCAAATGCAACATTGCAAAAACTGAAAGCAATTAACAACCTAATTATATATATTTAACTTGATCATCTATATACCAAGATCAATGATATCACTACTAAGAAATTCGGTATTATCAACGGTCATTACAGACTGCTAAAAGCAGTCGGAAATTTCTGATTGTTTTTTGATGGTTTACCGACTGTTCTTTATTATTATTATTATTATTTTTAACGACGGTTGGAAAATCGTCGGTAATCCGTCGAAAACCAGTCGGAAAATAGTCGGTAAAAGTCGTCGGAAAACAGTCGGTAAAACTCGTCGGAAAGCAGTCGGTAAAAGTCGTCGGAAAAACCGTCAGTAATTTTACCGACCAGGATTTTAGCGACAAACTTTTCGTCGGAAAACAGTCGGTATAGCCGGATTCCGACTGTTTTCCGACTGTTTTCCGACTGTTTTGGCCGTCGGTAATACCTTTTTTTAGTAGTGTGTCAGTTAGAATACTTACTTGGATTGTTGTGTTTCCAATATATTTTCCCTTCTGTCGTATTAAGTGCATTAGCCTTTAGAGCCAATTCCTCTAGTACATACTGAAATATAGAGTCATCAATGGATTCTTGGCAGTCCATTAGAATTTCTAGTGCAATATCTACAAGATTTTGGACAATCGCTTAGGATACACTTGAACAAACTTGGCGATAAACTAGTTCTTTATAAAATAAATAAATAAAAACTAGCTATAAGATAGTTGAGTTAATCAATTTAGCAAAAGCTAGTTCATGTTGAATAGAGAACGAATATGTAGAATGGATAGAGAACAAAATACTTTCATTTGAACTTTCCTCTTTCTACTTTTCTCAATTCTCCCTTTCCAATTTTCACTTTCACACTTTCAATTATATATGGATGTCTATAGTTATATCATTTTAAGCCCAATAGAATTTTCACCTTTCAACTTCCTAGACTTTTCATACTTCTTGTTGGTACATGAGACTAAAATCAATGTAAACTAGACTCATGCAAGTTAATTTATTATGCTGTAAAGCTATAATCTCTCAAGTGTATCATCATCAATGTGATAGTCAATTAGTTCTCGAAGTCCTCGGCTAGTGATTTCTCCCTTTCTAGATTTCCACGTAAAAAACTCGGTGCGTCTTTTAATTACTTATGCTTTATTTTGCATTTTATTAAGTTGATTGTTGGTTACATTGCTTAATATGATTGATTATCTTACATTTTGGATCGTTATTCCTCTTTGAATCTAGATATAAACTTTGGTTCATTTGTTCTTGGGTTAATTGTGTTTTATCGGAAACCAGCCATTAGGCTTTTAACTATTTAGGTCTTGGTATTCTTAAAGGAAATGGTATCGGAGCTCAAGGGTTATCATTGAAATTTTTTGATCGACTGAAAATTGTGGGATTATTGATTTCTTAGGGTTTCATGTATAAGTGACGCTTTGGTGATCGGCTTCTGCAACCCGCAAAGGGTGTAACCCGCCGGGCTCTGAAATGTCACAGCGGTGCCGGTACCGCCGGGCTCGGCGGGCTCAACCCGCGCAACGTTTCAGATTGCTACGTGTAGCCTTAGTGGCCAACTTACTTTTGCTTTACATTGCCTTTTATTGGGTGATTATTATTTGGGAGGTGATCCCTACGCAACACCTTTTAACCATTCACAACATTTTCATGTAAATGGACGGTTTTACCCTTTCTTGTTACTTTTACATCATCAACAACACCAGACAAGCGATTAAATGATTTCGCCCCCAACAATTCTCAACCACCGCCTGCCGCCAACAATCTCCGGCCATGACCTACTCCGATCTGTTGACGTCACCGGAGGCGAAGACAACGCCGGGTTTTAGTTCCCGAACCTCATACTACCACCACCAGACCGAACCTCCACCACCACCAGTTTCGGATTTCAGTTTCCGAGGCGTTGGAAGGGTCGTCGAGGAGGGCGGTGGTGAGGAGGCGCAGGGCGGCGGCGATGAGGGTGGCGGTGCCACCGCGGGTTTTCTTGGCGGGTATGAACCGATCCGCCGAGAAAACGCCACCTGGGGGTTTGATTTTGGTTATTTTGGGTCTGGAGTTGGTGGATCCGAGGCGAAATTTGGGTTTTTTGTGGGTGGTGGTGTGGGTGGATTCGACGGCGGCAGGGGGCGCGGCGGCAGAAGAGGGCGAGGTTGTCGACTTCGTCGGGGAAGGCGACGGGGGCGACGGAGGAGATGGTGAAGAAGAAGATGATTGGGAAGGAATCACCATGATTGGGTTGGATTGGAGATCAATTTGGGGTTTGATTGAGATTTGGGGATGGGGGGTTTCATTGAATTTTTGGGAGAATTTCTTCTATGTCCTTCCAAACTTTCTAAATTACTTGTATATCCTTGTAAACTTTTAAATTACTTCTATATCCTCACAAACTTTTAAAATTCTCATATATATCCAAACACATATTTTAATATATATTAAATAATTTATATATCATTAGCTATTGTCATCAAATTCAATTATTTATAAAATTACAATATTACCCTTATATTATCTAAATATTTTTTATTTTTCTTAAAAATTCATCTTTCATCAAATAAACCCCTAATCATATATTAAGAACCCTAAATCTAGATTTTAGAACCACAAATCAATCCAGTTTTTATGACTCAAATATCAATCAAAATTCAAAATGGAGGATATCAACGGAGAAGATCAAATCAATCTTATTGGAAAAAAAAAAGATACTTGGTTTTGGCGTTAAGTTCTGCAGGTGTTGTGAATCAAAGAAATCAAACTTCATGTGGGTGTTTTGATTTGGGATCAAGAGTCAAACTTTAGAGAAAGAGAAAAGGCCAAAATGGTAAGTTGGGAAAGAGAGAGAAAATTGGAATTGGAAATGAATAATGATTTAAAGAAGATTTACGAAAAGAAGAATGGAAAAATGCTAAAATGGAATACAAACAAGAATTTGCATAGGAGAGAGAAAAAACAACCCATTTATATGAAATAGGTACTTCACAATTTCACATATTATTTGAGATTCTTCAAAGGAAATTTGATTGCATCAAATAAAATCATGACAACCACAATAACATAGCTGACTCTCCAGGTTCCAGCCCTCAAAAATTACATAGGCGCCGAATGAAGAACAAAATCATCCTCCCAAAGGAATTACACGAATCAAGTTTTTTTTTAATCTTAGATGGGTATACTTTAATCTTATCTATTGATGTTATAAGATTAGTTTACTTGCACCTTTTGAATTTTGGTTGATATTTGGGTTTTAAAAATTGGCTTAATTGGTGGTTTTAGATTTAGGGTTCTTATTCATGATTAGGATGATGAAGATGAATATTTAAGAAAACTTAAAAACTTTATATAATGTGAGGGTAATATAGTAATTTTATAAATAGTTGAATTTGATTATAATGATTAATGATATATAAATGATTTAATAAATATTAAAAAGAATGTTTGGATATATAAGAGAGTTTAGGAAGTTTGTAAGGATATAGAAGTAATTTAAAAGTTTGCAAGGATATACAAGTAATTTAGGAAGTTTGGAAGGACATAGAAGAAATTCTCCCTTTTCTGAAAAAGGGTGTTTTTACTCTTCTCCGACGGGTTTCGGTTCCTTGAAGAAGATGAATTAAAAAGTAGAATTGTTTATTGGAAAGTATATTGAAATAAAGAAAGGATAAAACCGTCCATTTACATGAAAATGCTATAGATGGTTAAAAGGTGTTGTTTATTATTTACAATATTTATTGTAATTTACTCATAAATTAACTTGTTTTTAGAGAAACTATATAGATTTTCTCTTGATTAACATCAACTTTAATAATCACAATTTAACTTGTTTTTGAGTATTTTAATATAATATTATCCAATAGTTCATAAACTAGTTTATAAATTATATTCTATAAAATTATTTTAGACAAGCTTTTAACACCCCTCAAACTTTTTATCATTTTTATTTTTCTTTAAGTTAGGCCTTTTTATGGTAGATTTAAGTAATTCTGAAAAACATCTTTTGGATTGTTTACATTGTCACTGAATTTATTTGCTAGATCTTTTTGAAGGTGACTCGTTTATCAGATAACGTGTAGACAATAGCTATAGGTTTTTAGCTAATCACAAACAACTTATGAAAAATGTAAAACAATAAAAAAAACAAGGAATAAAAAATGAAAAGTGTGTACCAAAAATGTTACCGGCAACGCATTGTGAGAGAACAAGATCCCGTTCATCAGCCCAAAGTGCATCACCCATCTTCCCACAAACGTCATACAGATACCTCGCCATCTTATGGTTTCCATGCCTAGCACTTACGCTCAATGGCGAAACTTCATAATGTCCAGAAATAGCAAGTAGGGAATAGTTCTTGTTCAGCATTATCTGAGCCATTTTGACGCTTCCACTTGCAGCTGCTACTACAAGGGCGGTCTCGCCAAGTTCATTCTCAAGTTCCAAGTCCTCATTTTTCATCCGATTTACCAAATTCTCCAAAAAATCTTCGGCCCGTTTGGTGACTTCAGCTGAAGCTGCAACATGAAGTGTTGTGTTGTAATCTTTGGTGATTGCAAATCGTACCAACTCTGGGCGTTTGTCAAGGAGGATCTTAGCAGCTTGCCAGTCACCGGTAATGGATGCTTCGTATAAAGGAAGACATATCTCATTGTAATCTTCTTTATTTCCTTCAATTTATGAAAATCATAACTCGATTAATTAATCTTTTACATACTTGTAAGAGAAAATTTACATATATATGGGGTATCAAAACCTAAAATTGATTAAAGAGCTTGAGAATCTCCCAAAACAACATGACAAGTGGCAAGCTCATCAGGAATATATAGACATGTCATTCATCATGAATATATGATTCATGATGAATAACATGTCAATAAACGTGCATATCATCAGGAAGAGGGACACAACACATCGTAGACAATTCCCAGGTAAGCATCTACCGATATAATTCAACATTATAACAGATGTTTTTCGATAAGATTTTAGTCAATTAAAACAACATCATATGCAACAATTTATCTGGTAACCGCAAATTGGACAAGAGTCACCATGTGCTCTTACTCTTACCGGGTAAGATTGTTGAATGTTGGTCATTACCTTTTCTCTTACAGCTGCGTAAGATTGTTGGTCCTTACAATATTCATCGGCTAATGTAATACAACTTAGTAATCGCTTGAGAGTGTAAGCGTTTGGTAATCTGAACCATTAGATCAACACTAATTAAAACCATGCAAGTTCCTTCTTACATTCTCACTTGAACCTTTATTATCATATGATCATTGTCTATATACACACACACAAGAGAGAGTTGTAGTGCTTGGAAGGTTAATATATTAGAAGAATTTAATTACCACAAAGTAGATCATCACAAGGCCGATTTCTTGGGTGTGAAGTGCTTGGAATGTTAATTTCGTGCTCTTGGCTCATCGTTTTCACGATTACTTCGATCACTAGAAAAATAACATCACCCATCATTATAATTATAGTAAGCATAACAACATGTAAAGAAGAGTCGTTTGTGCGTCTAAAAATACCTCAAAGTTATATATAAGCAACTTGTCAAGTGCCTAGCTACTTCATAAGCTTCTTTCTGCCTTTGTGTATACAACTAGGAATGATTGAAGATATATATATATATATATACTGATATATACAAAATTCGAAGATCAAGTCAATGTCAATGCTAATAGAAAATTGAATTAGTTGAAAGTTATAATAATTATACATGTTTGGTGTAGATCCGGATTTTATTTAATGTCACTTGTTAATTATAAAGAATTTTTCCCATCTACCATGGATATTGGTTGTTTATAATGTCACTTGTTAATTATAAAGAATTTTTTCCATCTTTTCTTCAACTACCATGGGTATTATTGGTTGTTTATAATTATTAGAAGACGGCTTCTTCCTATGTTGTCTTCAACAACCATGGATATTGTTTATTTGTAGTTAAATGCGTTTAATTATGTGAACACTTTAATTATATTTGCAATTATATACGATGATGAAAGGGTCCGGACCAGAAAACTTTCATTTTATAAAAAAAACATTGTAACACACTTTTACTACAGTCAAATACATGTCGTACTAAATCAAAGATGCGTGAGCCCTTTGGTGCGATCAGGGTCGATCCTAAATTTTTGGATGCTCGTGGCGAAAAGCTAAATATTGCCCCATATACATATATATACATCAATGTGTATGTGAGTATGTGTGTGTGTGTAAAAATTGTTGGGAATTTATGGGCGTATAAAACAATAACAATAAATAACGCAGCGGAATAAAACCATAAAATCTCAATCGTAGATCCATCCATATCAAATACATATACAATAAAGGGGGTTTATCGATATACCTTTAGGTAGTCTGAAACACACGTCTGGAAGGCTTGTGGGGAGTACACCACTACTGTACCACCGCGAGATTGATTACTAGACCGCCTAAGGATTACCTAATACACAAATCTAGCTGATTAGAAATGGATTAAAGGGTTTTTCTCTGACTTTCTTTCTGTTAAGATAACTAGTTAGAATGAATTGATTACTTGAATAAATACCATATTTATATACTTAAATATGGTAACCCAATAAGAAAGTCCTTTCAATTAAGAAAGCCCAATAGCCTTTTTAATTAAACTGAAACCCATATTTAATTAAATAAACTATTAATTAAATTTAAACTTATCCATAAAATATTTAGACTAATGTTTTATTTATCTATAAATAATAAATAACTATTTATTATTTATTTCTCTCATCAATAGTTAATTAGACTAATTAATTATTCCAAACAACTAGTAAATCCAATTGATCTCTAATCAGATGTGTAGCAGTGTGACCCATTAGTGTCTTATAACATTGGACATGGTAAACTTTGTTACTGTCTTGCCATAATCCTAATATAAATAAGGAATATTCAACGAGAATGCTAACTTTTTAAGAGAATATGAAAATGGTCAATGGTATGCGGGCAACTTTTGCCACATCTTCAAGTCGCGGCGCAAAGTCGCATGAAAAAAAAAACGTGATTTTGTACGTGTTATTAGTGTGAAATCACATGTGATTTGACTGTTTTTTATTCTCATAATATGTGTTGTTCTCGTTTGAGCATGATTATATATATATATATATATATAGAGAGAGAGAGAGAGAGAGAGAGAGAGACTTGAATCATACCAAATTGTATTTTTGAGACCTGTGAAAACATATTTATACACTTCAAACTTTATAACAAAATACTTTAAAGATAATCTTATATAATGAATCATTGATAATAATGAATGAAATTCTATGATCTTCTATAAATATCTAATAATATATGAATTTTTATCATTTTCATAAATATCTCAAATTGTTTGATTTATACTAACTACAGGGTTTGCAATTTGAAACTCTTTATACTCGGTGGGTTATGCTTGACAGTGCCATAAAAAATTTAAAGGCCATTTTTCAGTGAGTAGGAAGTTGTTACACGATGGAAGATTGTTTCTTGTAAGATATTGTGCACATATAGTTAACCTCATCGTCCAAGATGGCTTGAGTGAAATAAGTATGTGATTGAAGATGTGAGGGAGAGTGTGTCTTACATCAATTCTAGTGAAGTAAGGGTGAAGGCATTTAGTGAGATTGCACAACAAATGAAACTACCTCACAAGAAACTTATGCTTGATTGCAAGACACATTGGAATTCAACGTATAAGATGCTTGTTACTACTTTAAAGTTCAAAGACGTTTTCTCGAAATTCCAAGATAAAGAAATCCATTATCATTCATGTCTTTTGGAAGAGGATTGGGTAAAGGTAGATTAAATTTGTGAGATATTAAAGGTATTCTACAATGTTACAAATGTTATATCCGGAAGTGATTATCTTATCGCTAATTTATTTCTTTGTGGGATTTACAAGGTAAAACAATTTTTGGATAGCAAGGTTAATGATGAGGATGATTTCATTCAAGACATGGTTAAGAAGATGAAAGAAAATTTTGACTAGTATTGAGGAACATGCAACATACTAAAGGCTATGAATGAAAACTTTTTTGTGAGGTTTTCTACATAGTATAAAGATAATCTGCAAGAGGTTTTTGATAAGGTTTTTCGTCATAGGTCGTAACTGCACAACCTGCTTTTTCAAAGATTTTTCGTATTTAATCAGTTTTAACTTTATAAAATTTTGAGTAAACGGATTTGGTCCCTGTGGTTTGGGAGTTTTTATGGATTTGGTCCCTAAACTTTAATAATTACAGATTTGGTCCCTGTGGTTTGCAAATTCTATTGGATTTGATCCTTGTGGTTTGCAAATTCTATTGGATTTGGTCCTTATGGTTTGAAATTTCTATTGGTTTTGGTCCCTGCCTATTTGCACTACCAGGGATAAAATTCAAAAGAATTTGCAAACCATAGGGATCAAATCCATAATTATTGAAGTTTAGGGACCAAATCCATAAAAACCCCCAAACCACAGGGACCAAATCCGTAATTTACTCTAAAATTTTATAAAAATCTTGTATTAGTCAGGTTTTTTTCTTTTTGAAGAAAAGGTTTTTTTAATTAATCAATTTTATTTATTAATATATGTACAATTTTCATATTAAAATATTTATTATATATAAATAAAACTATTAAATTAATTATATTATATTATATATATATATATATATATTAATGCAATAGTATTTTATCGGTATAATAAATATGTATTTGTATTAATTTTTATTTTAATGCATTTATTTTTATAAATAAAAGAGTAAATTACATATTTTGTTCCTGTGGTTTACACTTAATTTGACTATTGGTCCATATTTTAAAATAATTTTGGATTTGGTTCTTGTGGTTTACATTAGATTGCACTATTGGTCCCCAACCCTAACTCTATGTGAAATCAAATTTTTTTTTGGAAAAGGTATCCCAGACCACATTGGGCCCAGACTAATCCTCGGCAATTTTGGGCCGAAGCCCGACTGCTAAAGCATGCAGCCCGGGGTCGAAGCCCCCGTACCTCTAGAATGTGTCCCCAGGGCTCGAACTTGGGTTCACCACTATGTAGTGCCCAAGCCTTACCACTAGGCTAACACTTCTTTGGTCTATGTGAAATCAGTTTGTTAAGCATAGGGACCAATAGTGCAATATAATGTAAACCACAGGGACCAATAGTGGAATATCGTGTAAACCATAGGGACCAACAATATAATATAATGTAAACCATACGGACCATTTTTATAATTATTTTAAAGTAGGGACCAATAGTACAATTAAGTGTGAATCATATAAACCAAATATGTAATATACTCTAAATAAAAATATAAATTAGAGTTAAATACAAATTTGGTCCTTGTGGTTTACAAAAAATAACGGGTAAGGTTCCCTTAAAGAATTTATTAACGACCAACATCCTTGTGCTTTCTTTTTTATAACAGCCAATGTCCCTATGTTTTTATTTTATAACAGCCAATGTCCATATACATTAATGTTGTTAAAAATAGTAATTTAAGTAGGGGTAAATTCGTTATTTTCATTTATTTTTTTTTTTCAATAAATATTTAGTCCCTCCTAAAATCATGGATTATATAATTTTTTTTCATAATTTATAAAATATTTAGTTACACGGTATTTAAATTCAAATAAGCACTTTAATTCCAATATGAAGATTAAAACCCATAAAAATTCAATAACCTATTTTATAACATATATGCTCCCTCCCAAAATCATGGATTAAAAAGAACTTCACAAAAATACAACTTCACAAAGAAATCAACACTACACTTGAAAAACCTAGCATGAAAAGACCACTGCGAAATATATGGTATGAATAATAGTTTCAAAGAAGTTAAACTATAAAGGAAAAACTACAAAGTTTAAAATTTTCACATACCATATAGTTCAAGATATACCATATCATCTTCTAGTTTCTTTCGAACAATCTATTGCGTGCACACCATTAGTTAGGTTGAAGATAGTTCAAAATTTGTAGAGGTTAATGAGATTGATGAAGAAATCAAACTGATGCAATATATGTTAAAGTCGACTTATAGATTAAGAAATAAAAGAAATCAAACTGATGCAATATATGTTAAAGTCGACTTATAGATTAAGAAATAAAAGAACACATCAACCATGAAGCATTTTTAATTGATTAAGAAATCAAATTGCATATTCGAAGGGTTTTTTTGTTAGATTATGTGGTAACTAAATATGTTTTTTTTACAATGAATGTTCAATTTTGTAACCTTCACAGTGTTTTGTTGTGAAGTTTCATGTAAAAAGTGTTGGTTTCATCTGTCTTACGAAAACAACTTGGTCTCACATGATCTTAAGTCAACATAAACGGTCTAATTAAATATGTTCTAAATTATAAATGACTTTTTAATTCATGATTTTATGAGGGACCAAATATGTTATTGAAACACAAAAATGAAAATGACAAATTTACCCTTTCTTAAATTACCATTTTTATCAGTTTTAATGTAGAGGGACGTTGGCTGCTATAAAAAGAAAAGCACAGGGACGTTGGTCGTTAAAAAATTCTTTGAGGGACCTTAGGTGTTAATTTTTGTAAACCACAGGGACCAAATTTGTATTTAACTCTATAAATTATATAAAGTTAAAATTGTGGGACCTTGAAAAGTTTGAAAATGCTTGGGTGAGGTTTTTCACATAGTGTAGGTATCTACACATTTTTAGATTGTTGAACCGGTAATAATGCGTAAGAAAAAAGCTTTGAAATAACTTGATGAAAAACTGATGTGGATGCTCTTTATCTACATAATCATTTTATAATATATATATATATATATTCTTGTGAAAAGAAGAATTATAATGAGAATGATCAAATAGTCCCGATCATTTATAAAAATCGTACCAGCCTTTCACATATAAATAAGAAACCCTGTCCTTAACAGAGCCTCCACATAATCGATTATGAATACTGGTCTCACAGAATGGTCCTATCCAAATGATTCGGGGTTGACCTAATTAACCTACATGGTAACCGGTCTCGGTAAAGAATGTATTTTTAAAATTTTTTATTATTCAATTTTTTTAAAATAATAAATATTATTATAATACACTATAAAATGTGTAAATTGTAATTAGGTCATGTAAATACAGTTTTAAAATACATTTTTATTATAATTTCAAGAAATGAATACCAGTCGAAATCACGAAATATAGCAAGAAAGTTATTTTGCGTTCTTTACGTTTTGTAAGTTAGTAGCTTACCCCGTACACTATATGTCTTATATATAGTGTTTGGAGGCAAAAAAAACAACCATAAAAATCGATCCCAACAACTATATAATTTGTAGGATGACATTCTCGACTCGACACGAACCCGACACGAAGATAAACGGGTTTGGGTTAAGTTTTCTGACCCGCTAAACCGTTTATTTTGTTGGTCGTGTTCGGATTGGTATATAATTGATGATGCTATAAAGTGGATAAATAGATCTATGATACTCTTGTTTTTACATAGGGAAAAGTCCAAAAAGAACCCAACAAACTATTTAATTTTGAATGGTTAAGTTCTTAAACAATTTTTTTGAATAAAAAAAACCATTAAACTTTCTCATTTTGATTGATTAAATCACTAAACTATTATTTTGAATGAAAAAACTATTAAACATTCTCATTTTGATTAAATAAGTCCTTTAACATTTTTTTTCCAATAAGATAAATCATCAAATTTTTAGGAATTTGTTACTTATATTCGTTTAACCTAAACTAATCTAATTATATTTTACCTTTAAAAGCTTTTTAGCCGGTTATAATTAAATTTTTTATTTTTATTAAAAGGGGGTAAGTAACCAAATTTTGAAAGTTTGATGGTTTATTCATTGAAATGAAATTGTTTGAGGACTTAATCATCCAAAATGTGAATGTTTAATGGTTTTTCATTTAAAAGATTAGTTTATTAGTGACCTAATCATTCAAAATGATAAAGTTTAACGGTTTTTATGTTCAAAAAAATTGTTTAGGGACTCAATCATTCAAAATAAGATAGTTTATTTGTTTTTTTTTTGAACTTTTTCCTTTTACATATTTGATTTTGTTCTTATTTAAAATTATTGGAGATGAAATTGCTAGATAGATTTTGCTCTCATATAGTCCGTGTTTACATATTTGGTTGTATTTGTATTTGACCCGTAAACCCGCTAATAACCCGTCAACTTGTATAGTCAAAAGGGTTAGGCAAATCGTGTTTGGGTTTACGGGCCGCGGCTTATGGTTGAGGATGTCAACACAATTAGTTAAACGGGTTGTGTCCGAGTTAAGCCTTTATGACCTGCCAGCTCGTGACCCATCACCTCGAACACAACACAATTGTCACCCCTAATAAATTGCTAGATTTTTATGAAAAACCAGATCAGACTAGGCCATGCCTATAACCGACCACGCTCGCAAAACACCCCAAACCCCTCTTCTTTCATCTCCTTCGAATTTCTCCCCCCTCATACACCACATTTGTACTTTTATGTTGCTCTCTCACTACTCCGATGAAAACCCCTACCCACTACTGATCGTTTTTTCGACAAAGGTGTAAGGTCTATGGTCGTCAAAGATAAAGGCCTGGTCTCTGGAGATGACGCCGATAAGACGCCGACAAAGGTTCGATCGTCGGAGATGGAGATTTGGTCGTCGGAGAAGACTCCGGCGAAAGTGACCTGCTGGTATAACCTACTACCAAAGGTCATCAACATTAAATGGTAGGTATTGAAAATTCAGTACATTAAATAATAGTTTTTAAAGTTGAATACACAAAATAACAAAACGTGACAATTTGAATACATTTTAAGGCCATCCGCAGCCGTACAGGTCATACCACCTGTACAGGCTGCCACCTCAGCGCCACATCAGCTTTATCACCATCTTACCATTACCTTACCATTTCATCCACAGCCGTACAGGTCGTACGTACCACCTGCATTATTTAAATAATAATATATATATATATATATGTATTCTGTATGTATATACATGTGTGTGTGTGTTTACCGCCTGCAAGGACTCACCGCTCGTCCTTGCTACCGGTCACTCACCGGTGTGCCTCGGTGGTGTTACCGGTTGCAAGGGGGCTGTGCAGCCGGCTTGCAGGTCGGGCTGCGGAAGGCCTAAGTAGCATAACCCTTTAATTAACATATGAAAATAAGAAAAAGGTTGAAATGATTGTTGTTGTGATTCTCATTTTCCCCTTTTGGTGTTGTATATGTATTTGAACACATTGAAGAAGCTCTCTTGCTTTTTATGGTCTACCATTGGCGACTAAATCTCACATCTCACAACTCCGATTCAATTTCTAGGGTTTCAGGTAGTAGTCAACTACCTCTTCTCTTCTCTTCTCAATTCTTATCCTTCAATTTAGGTGATTTCAATTTCAATTTCTACGGTCAAAATCACCAAATCTAGGGTTCATCAAATCAAAATCAAAATCAAATCCATGTAATAATATGTACAAATATACATTCATTCATGGCATCCACCAATTCCCCCAAATCATCTCACAATGAAGAAGATTTTTGAGGGCTTTCCTTTTAATTCTCTTCAATCCTGCTGTTTTTTTGTTGTTAATGGCGGCCCCGAGGATTCTGGCAGAGTCCGAAAGGTTGATTAGGGATGTAGAAACGGGTGAAGATTCCCCTACTACTAAGAAACCTAAATTGGAACGGAGGTTTCCGCTTACTCGATGGGAATTCGCGGCCGCTTTCGGTGTTTTCGTGGTGTTTGCGGTCGGTTTGTTCTCCATTTATCTCACAATGCCGGCTGCTGACTATGGTAAACTTAAGCTGCCTCGATCCATTTCAGATCTAAGAATCCTCAAGTACGTTAACGGAATCCGAATTCTTTGTTTTTGTGCTTTTATTACTGCTTCATAACTGTTGCTGATCTGAATGTAGTAGTAGTAACTAGCATGGAATTGTGTGATGTGAGTGGTAAGTAATATGGGGTTCTTTTGGTAGTTGTGCTATCAACTCCTTTAGATCTTTTCTTAATGTGGTGCAATGCCTTAATAGCATATAATTTAGGGTTAACAAATTAGAATATAAGCAACAATATAATATTGATAATAGTACTTGCAAGAAGATGGATTGGGTTATGCAGAGACACTAGGGTGCATATAGACATACAAAGTTATGATAAAAGAAAATCTGTTTTTTAGTGATTTGAGTTCGAATTTTGTCAATTTGTGACTTGTGAGAAGAGAAAGTTGATGAATTTGAATGGGCATTTTGCTTCATTATACTTAAAATGAGGTTGGTAGATAGAGTGCATGGTGCATCTTTGGGCCTGGAAAAAATGATGTAGGAACACATGAAACAACTCTAGTTAATAGACATAAATGGGATAAATGGAGGATTACTACATATCAGTCTCAAAGTTGAATCGTGGAGGTCCGTCATCCTCAATTTGTTGCAGATGAAATCTCATGGGTTGGTCAAAATGTTTGCAAGGTGATGATGAGTGTGTATATATGTACACACTGAAAGATGTAGTGACCAATGACACCTCTTCAACTGGCGATGTTGCCATGTCCCCCTTTAGTGAAATCCCTAACCCTGACCATATCAGAATAGAAGATTCTGTTGTGCACAGACCCTTTGAGATATCTTAGTGTACTAAGGACAGTATTCAAATATCCCCAATCTCAGAAATTGCACCTTTCTTCGTCAATCATAAGGGTGACCTCATTGACATGATCATATCTCTTATTTTGATTGTTTGGTGGGTTAACTAGTTTTTATACTCCTCGATCACTTTTTCATACTGGGCCTACTTCTGATGAGCAATGGGTCATCAATGGAACTTTCAGGAGGCAATGCTTTGTAGTATAACTGTGTAAGACGTTCCCAATAACATTCTGTTGATCAAAAAATTAGGTTGCTGGTAAAATTTAGGAAAGATCGTGGAAAGATTTTTGGTCCAACTTACCTCAACTCTTTGTTACTTGCATTTGCTTCAAATATTTAGGAATGGATCAATCAAAGGCCAAACACCAACAATTTTGTCTAGCTTGAAACATCAGTCCGATTTTGAGTTGAATGATGTCAAATTTTTGGTCTGGCATATCAGTTTTAGCAGAAAGTCTATTAAGTTAACATGAATAACATTTACCCCCATTCATGCATGTGGTTTCTTTGTTGCAACTTAGAAGGATATTGAGCATGGGGCTAGAATTTGCCTATATCAACCATCAGGGATAAAAGGCTTAATACATTATTTGTATATTGAAAGAATGCTTCGCACATTATTCAAATATAATTTAAAATATTGGAAGTTATATGTTGTGGCTGTTATATTAGTAACAAAGTAATATATTGAAGATGAAAAGTAGGAAACTAGGAACACCATAACAAAGCTAGTAACCTATGGAATTCCTATGTTTCACTAAGCTGAACTGTGTTTCAGCCCACCTTCTTTCTGATAGGCAGGGGAAGGACCGTCTTAATTTCCATTTTAGCCCCAACTTCTAAAACATTAAGATATGTGAACTTGGTGTTGTAACTTTTTTGGTTGTATATTTATCTTATGTCCACCATAGCACTGTTGTCAATAACGCAAAATAACGATAACGATAACGATAGCGCTACAAGGTCGCTATTCTATTTATAACGCAAAATACCGCCGGCGACCTCGCTCTACCGCCGGCGACTGCTCTTAAGACACTTATTATTATGTTTTGTTCTATAATATATATGATTTTTGAGACTTTCAAGGTAATATATTAATATATAAATATATAATTTATATTTTAGAAAATATCGTTATTTTATAAATAACTGTCGCTATTTATCGTTATTCGTTATGTAACATATCAGTAAGCCATCGTTATTTTGCGTTATTCGTTACTGACAACTATGCACCATAGTTATGGTCATCAATATGGGATACAGTTAAAGCTACATCCATCCCACCACACTGGGGAGAACTGCTTCCTGTAGATGCAGTTCATTAGTTTCTGGTGTGCTAGTCACACAAAAACTGTAGTGGTGTATTGTTATTTGTATGGCTTCCTGTATCAATCATTTAAATATTACCTGAACTTTTTGGCCAAAGTCAAAATATCACTAAAACAATTCACTGATTGCTAGTGAATTTTATGATATGTCCATGTCCTGAGAAAATTAGTGAAGTTACTGTCCCAGTGAAGTTGTTTGTCAATATGTTGGCTAAAAGTGACAAATGTAAACTCTAAAACCCTACCTTAGAGAAAGTACACTTAACTTAAGAATGTTCTTTGCATCTCAATTCTCACAATAAGTTTTAAGATCAAGATTGATACCGGTGGACGATGGTTACTCCTATCTGTACTATATTATAAAACATTTGAGTTTTTTTCTTCTAAAAAACTCTTACATTTTCAAGGATACAAGAATCTTTCTATCTTCATAGTATTCCTATTTTACCCCATTGTGTAAACAATAAGAATGGGAGCTTGAAGGGTTTCTGGAAACTCATATCACTCTTCCCAAATGAACGGATGAAGTTTTGGAAACCTATCCTAAACAATTTTTATCTTTAAATAAAAATAGATTACCCCTTCTTTTAGAATAACGTATCTTTAAGTACATTAATATTTTAATTAGACAAATTATGTCAAAAAACGAGCATTTTGTTCTCTTAAAGTTGATATACCTATCAAAAAATATTTTGTTTCCTATTTTGTAGTTGGTTTATACATAAACCGACATGTCATAAACTAATCTATGTATTCATTATGAATATTCATGTAGGATACACAACTCTCCACATGAGTATGATATTTATTTGAATAATTCATAATTCAAGTTTACAGATTATTATAGCTTACTTACAAAAGCATAACAATAAAATTACGACCACTTTCTCACTCTCTCAGAACAACACGAAACCATAAAAATAAAATTAAGAGGGTCGGATGATGAAGCACGAAATAGGATTGACGGTTCGAATTCTCAAGTTTTGAATTGATTTCATTGCGCGGATACACTTCTAATTTTCAATAAAAGATACCCATCATTGATTTTATATATCTTTAATTCTTGCGCAAAAGAGAACTCAATCACAACCATGTTTTTCTGATTGGTTCAAGTGTGTGTGTATGTTTTTTCTTTCAGAGAGCATCTTGCAACATATGCACGCATTTACCCAACAAAATTCATTCTGGGTTACTGCTCTACTTACATATTCATGCAGACGTTTATGATTCCCGGGACCATTTTTATGTCGTTGCTTGCCGGAGCCCTTTTTGGTATTATCAAAGGCATCTTCTTGGTTGTTTTTAATGCCACTGCTGGTGCATCATCCTGCTATTTCCTGTCAAAGCTAATTGGCAGGCCCATAGTTCAGTGGCTATGGCCAGCAAAGTTAAAATTGTTTCAGGCAGAGGTATATATAAATATATAATAAATATAATATATATATATATATACACACATACATATATATAGGGTCAGGTTCAAATGGGAACTCAAATTTGATTGCAAACGTGAGGACAGCCAAGAGCACGCCACGTGTACTATTTGGCTCATATTCAGTCTGAATAATACATGATTATTTCAGACTGAGTATTATGCATTATTCAAGGTGAATAATACAGTATTTAGACCTAATAATACATCATTCAGTATTATTTAGTCTGAATATTGTATTATTCACCTTGAATAATGCATAATATTCAGCCTGAATAATCTTGTATTATTCAGGCTGAATATGCCACGTGGCGCGCTCTCAGCTGTCCTCACGTTCGCAATGAAAAATGAGTTTCCATTTAAACTTTCCTCTATATATATTATAAAGAAATTTCCACTTGACTATGTTTATTCTATTTATCACATTACTAACCCTTTAAGTTTCTAATCTCAGATAGCAAAGCGTAGGGACAAGTTGCTCAATTACATGCTCTTTTTGAGGATAACGCCAACTTTGCCAAATCTTTTTATCAATTTGGCATCGCCAATTGTGGATGTACCATATCCTGTATTCTTTTTGGCTACAGTTGTTGGTCTGGTTCCAGCCTCGTATGTTACTGTGAGAGTAAGTGATTTTCCATTGCTTATGTTTTTTAATCTTCTTCGTTTAATTTTTTATTTTTGTGGGACTAGTTCCATGTTGCATCAGTACTTAATCTTCCATTTGCTTTATTTGGCATTTTTTCATGTTCCTCTCTTCACTGTATTTCCCTTGAGAATAATTTGTGCACTTTTACCTTAAATGTAGATTATGAACTTGAAATAGTTTCATTGGTGACCATCTCATTCAGTTGTATTAGTAATCAATCAGTGGGAAAAAATAGTTCCTTAGTATTTAGGTAATTAGTAAGTTTTAGAACCTTCTTTTCCACATCCTTGATATCCATGTGGTGGGATGAATGAAGGAATAAAGACTGCTGTACTGAAATTGCAGTATAATTTCAGAGACCATATTTGCCGATTTATGATTCTCTAATATTAAAATAGGGGACTTCCTTTCTTTATGTTTACTTGTTTTAACCTTTTTTTTAATATGTGCATGCCGCTTCTCATAAGTGTCTATCTTCAACATGTTTCAGTTGGTATGGTTTGTTTTAGTGTTTTGTAGTTGGATTTATGGTTGTCATGTGTAAACTACTAGTATGGTGCATTTTGTTAGGACTGATAGATTTTAGAGTTTAATGGCACCCACTAGAATATCTACAGACTTGCCATTTGATGACATGGCAAGTCTCTTTTTTTCCAGCGGGTTCAAATGAAAACTCATCTTTCATTGCAAATGTGAGAACAGTCGAGAGTTTGACATGTGTCCCATTCAGTCTGAATAATACAGGATTATTCAAATGCATTATTCACAATGAATAATACAACATTCGGTCCGAATAATGCGTTATCCAGACTGAATGCTGTATTATTTCCCATGAATAATGCATCTGAATATTCAAACTTAATTGGACGTGTGTCGCACTCCCGGCTGTCCTAGTTCGCAATGGAAGGATGAGTTTTCAGCCGAACTTTCGTCTATCTTCTGATTGTACCATATTATCATGTGGTTACATCAGATGACAAGTTTGTTAGTATGTTTAGTCGGCTACATATTTACCCAAACTCTAGAGCCACCTAAAAAAGTTAATAATATGACCCGCATAAGATATAGTAAATGAATTGGATGCAGCTGTTCTGAAAAATAACATAGTTGCGTAGTCCAGGAGTCACTGATTGCTGGCTGAAGCTACGAAAGTCGAATAGGATGATGCTAAAAACACATAATCCAAGTTTAAATATGATTGTTTTTATTGTATGTATGCTTTCCGCTTTTACCATAACATTTTCTTTTTTAATAACCGTGGGTGTTTGGGCCAACTTTTCTCGACTAATCCTATTGAACCCTGAAGCTATCAGCCTACAAAACCTTCTGTAGCCCTGAAGGCACTCACTTCATAAGTTGAGATAACTCAAGACCTTAACCAATTCAGCTAACCCAAGACCTTACCTAAGAGATTTACTAGTGGCTATAGATACTTATGCTATGTTTGGCAAACTAGCTGATAAGCTAACTTATGACTGATAAGGTAGCTTATGAGTTATGACTGATAAGGTACTTGGTGATTGATAAGGTAGCTAATGACCGATAAGTTACCTGATGAATAAGTTGCGCTTGACAAAAACTAGCTGATAAGGTAGCTTATGACTGTAAAATGACAAATAAGGCATGTTTAATAACTAGTAGTATAAAACTTAGCAGGGGTATTAATATAAGTCTCATAAGTCACCAAAATGGTAGTGAGAGTAGGATTTCAAAAAGCTAGCTTATAAGTTAAACTTATAAGCTAGCTTATGGTCCATCGAAACATGTACATGACTTATAAGCTAACTTATTTTACCAAACAATGCCTTAACTCATATTGGCATATAAGTTTCTTGTAAATTTTCTTGATTCAGTGGCTATAGATAATATATGTTTGTATACATGTTTGTCTTACCAGTTAGTTAAATATCTGCAGGCTGGGCTTGCTCTTGGGGATCTGAATTCAGTTAAAGATTTGTACGATTTCAAGACGTTATCAGTGCTTTTTCTCATTGGATTTATCTCCATATTACCAACCATCTTGAAGAGAAAACGGATATACGAGTAGTAAGTACTTTTAGGTCTGTATCAGAAGACAGTTATGAATGTTATAGAAATGGAAACAACAGTTGAATGTTTTTCATATTGGATTGAATAACTGAAAAAAGCAAAACTGATTGGACAATTCTTGATAGATTCTTAATTATATACAAGGAAGGGTATATGTACTTGTTGGTAGAAGTTTAAATTATTATTAGATTTAGAGAGGGGGGACACACATATTTGTATTATTATTTCAAACAATTAAATGGAAGTGTATGGTTTTTAATTGAATAGACCATTGGTAAAATTAGGTTTCAAACTAGGTATAAACACACCTTTATGGTTTACTACTAATTAATATCAAAATCCATGATTGGGTAAACCGTCTGTTTATATATTTAGACTTAGGGGTTATAAATACAAATGTTTACTCGGTAAAGATTAACATTGTAATTTACTTTATTGGGTAAGATTTTAGTCCATCAAAATGGTATTGTATTCAACTATTTAGCCTATAAGTGTGTGTTGGGTAAGAATCGTCACCCAGGTAAGACTCTCCATTCTTAATATCGTTCTTACTGGGTAAGTGTTTGGTAAACGGGGCCTTACTTGAATGCCCTCTGAATACTCGACCTTTATACTTTTGAGGTTCTCTTTTGTGATCCCATGATTAACATAGTACGTATGACTAGTTAGCGGTTATTAATACAAATGTTTACTCGGTAAAAAACCGGCACAAAAGGCATAAATTAGGTTACAAAGAAATGAAACAACAAACCAGATTATTTTTCAACATACTTAAAACCAACATGAAAGAGCCATTGAAAACTCAAACCTTTGAACCAAGGATCAAACCCGAACCCTTGAGCTTCTCATCTGTTATTCTATCGATATGTTCTTTCATCTCCTCACTCAAGTAGTTCTCCGAATCTCCAATCTCTCCTTTCCTAAAATACAAACGGTTCTCCACCTCCACCACCTTAAAATCATTAACACCCGTCTTGTTCACCTCTAGATTACTCAAGTTCTTAAAGCTACACAACTTCACAATCTCCTCCACCACCCCTTTTCCCTCTTCCTCCACGGTAAACGGTTGTCCCATGAAGGCCGCCAACTTCCTCAACTCCACCTCCGGCTGCTTCTTCAGTTCTTCGTACTTCAAGAACAAAACCTTCTCCGGAGAATCCAAGCTGGCTTTCCAGTATTGCAAAACATGGTCCCAAAATGGCCCAAATTCAGAAACCCCTTGGCAGAAAAGCTCAAAAGCTTCATCCAAAGAAAGGGGAGCAAGATCTTTCGATCTGATTTCGTTCATAAAATACCATTTCGAAATCAATACATCTTTCGGGTCTCTACAGACGTAGACGAACTTGCATGAAGTCATGCTTGGGGGTAACAGGGTGCGAGCCAAGTGGGTACCAAAGAGTCGAGGAGCAGGGAGGTGGGTGAAGTCCATGATAGGGTCCACCGAAATTTCAATATTAGGGAAAGTGCTTTGTGGGCCGTGGTGGAGCAAATAGTGGTCGGAGATGGTGTAGCGGTGGCGGTTGATGGTGGAGAACATGAGGGCTTTGAGCCACGTGGTTCCGGACTTGATGAAGGAGGCCAAGAAAATATCGGAGGGTTGAGATTTAAAGTAGGTGTTAAGAAGCAATATGTTTTTGACCATGATGGGGGCTAACCAAAAGCCATTGTAGTTATAGAGGTGTTCAGCCCACCATCCTTTGCCTTCAGGAAGTGTTTTTATCAAGTGTTGACACTCCACAATGATATTCTCATATGATGCATCTTGTTTTGATTCTGGTGAGGTTGGAAGAGGTTCAAAAGTTGACATGATGATGAAATCAAAAAAAGTGGAATGGATTACATCCCATTTATAATTACACTAAGGGATCAGAGATTGGTTGCAAAAACAAGCAACTCCAGGTCAACTTGCTTTTGTTTATAGATTTGAACATATGAATGCAACAAAAAAAAAAAAAAAACACACCTTTTTCTTATAAAACTATTTTCAAAATTAATAATGCAATACAAACAAATATGAGGTTTATATCAAATGTATCCTAAAAAGCTTTTTAAAGATATCCGAAAACGTCCTATAAATATATTGTAAAATTTATACGTATGACATACCAGCTATTTAAACTCTCGGTTATATGAAATTGTTTGTTAATGCCTGGACATTTTTCTGTCATATAAACCTGCTCTTGTTATTGTGGAACTTGATTCCAAGAACACATAAAATTAATACGACAATAATTTTGTGAAACAAAAGATAATTATCTACTCAACCAATTAATTGATCGAAAGGTTAATAATTTTTGAGTTTGAATCGACCTCAAACACACACACAAAATGCTTATTTAATGTAACGATTTGGGGCTCATGCATGACACTAATATTCAACTTGATTGGCTCGTTCCAAATCTCAATATAATTTTTCGAGTCAAGAGCTACTCTAAGCTAAGCCATTGATGCATCGAGATATATTGGATAAATTTCTTTGTAAGCCACGATTAATTCATGGAAGGATATTTGATTAAACATAAACAAAATTTCAGAACCATTTAGCTTTTTACATTTCGAACAATCTTAATTTTATTATATGTATATGATATAATATATAACGTACAAAAGAACTATTGGTATTGGACTTAAAAATTAAATAATACAAATAACATGTTATTTAATTCGTCTCTAACCCATTTAGTTTCAACGTCTTAATTTGTTGAGATTAAGTTACCATATAATAACCAAGCATATGAAAGGCGTTTTTATTTTTTATTTGCTAGTGACAGAACTAGGTATTATTTTTCATTGTTAGTTGGGAAAATTAAATAAAGAAGCGTGTATATCGGTCAATCTACTAATGTTTTATATTCTATTAAAACTAGTGTGTGGCACCGCGCGTTGCGCGGTGATGAAATTTGTTTTGTTAAAAAATAGGTAACCAAGTTATGAAGCCATATTATTCTAGTATTGACAACCGATGAAATGAATCTATCATATTTTATTGTATATTGTAACCGCTTTAAATGTCATAATTGGTATATAATTCTTTTTCATATATAGGAATTGTTTTCCCTAAACATTAGGATGCAATACAACCTTTTATTTTATGTAAAAGTAATAATGTTTTAATGTCAAAGTTAAATATTTACAAAAAATTTAATAGCAACTCTATATACAAAATATTAATTATTATGCGCAAAATTGACATTTTCATAAACCTTGTTTTGCAACGTAATTAATTATGTAATTCACACACACACATATATATCCTCCACCCTCCCAAACAAATCGTAAAATAGAAGTTTCTTTTTTTCGCATTACGAATCTATGTCTTCTATTTGGTATAACCATATAATCAATAAGAGACATGAAATAATTAAGATATAACAATGTTGTAAATGGAATAAAAAGATTATATGATTTAAGACCTTGTAAGGTAAAACGACCTATTTGAAAACTAAGGAGTAATCTCTTTTTTTCAGTCGTAAATATAAATAATATGTAGTTTCCTTGTATGTAACATTAACAATGCTATGAATTTATAATAAACAACAATGGACTACAAATTTAGAACAAAAAACTTAATTGAATTTCAATGCTAGAATAATATTCGTACATGGAAGTCTAAATTTATAATACAAATTTTCCTTGTTTCATTTTAAAAGAGAAGACTTTTCATTGCGCTACGTCCATATACCTGTAATGTTGAAATTTCATGACGTTTAAATCGATAGTTACACATTTCAATATTTGATAATGATGCTCAGATATTTGAGTACTAAATGTGCATACATCAACAAAACAAAGAAAACGTATTACCTATTTACCTTAATAAGCATGGAACTCTTGAGTAGCCAAAAGATAAACCTACCAAAATCACAACAAAAGTAAAAAATAAATATCTCCACAATTAGAGGTAAAACCAAATAGAGAGGAATACATTGAGAGATAAAGAGCGAAAGTATTTGAGAATATGTACATTTTTCATATGGAGTTGTAAGCTTAAAAAAATGCAAACTTGAATTAACAGATAGTAACACTTAGAAATAGTATCATATGACGAATTCAAAAGTAACTACATCAATATAGTATTTTTCTTTAACGAATAAGAGTCGTTAAAGGATGAATAGCATGTGAACATCGAGCTAACATAGAAAGATTCATACCAAATTCCTTGAATAGGACCAAATGATGAATTAGAGATTCTTTTTAGGGATCTAGAACATCATATAAAGAATATAAAGATAGGGTTTTATAGGCAAATTGGCGCAAAAGTCGAATGTACAATGTAATATTGACGATGGTTTTTAATTGGTGGCAGGAATGATTTTGAGGGCATGCATTTCAAGGAATATATAGAGAGGAATACATTGAGAGATAAAAAGCGAAAGTATTTGAGAATATGTACATTTTTCATATGGAGTTGTAAGCTTAAAAAAATGCAAACTTGAATTAACAGATAGTAACACTTAGAAATAGTATCATATGACGAATTCAAAAGTAACTACATCAATATAGTATTTTTCTTCAACGAATAAGAGTCGTTAAAGGATGAATAGCATGTGAACATCGAGCTAACATAGAAAGATTCATACCAAATTCCTTGAATAGGACCAAATGATGAATTAGAGATTCTTTTTAGGGATCTAGAACATCATATAAAGAATATAAAGATAGGATTTTATAGGCAAATTGGCGCAAAAGTCGAATGTACAATGTAATATTGACGATGGTTTTTAATTGGTGGTAGGAATGATTTTGAGGGCATGCATTTCAAGGAATATATAGAGATGGAAATCAAGAGGATGGGTAACATCATTTACTCTACACTTTCCTTGAATTAATAGATGGAAAAATGAAGAGTCTAAAATAAATGTTGTTGGAGTTACATATTTTAAAAGTTAAAGCTAATGAATTTGGAAGTGAAATTAACAAATAAGCCCTCTTATAATGAAATACACAATTGTCATTTAAGGGTAGAATGGTCTTTAACATATTCAACATTAAAAAAATTCAAAAAAATGAGAAAAAAGTTAGAGGTGATTCTAGGAACTATCATGTGTTTTTTCTTCATCATTAATAAGAATTTTACCTCGTTCTTATAGAATAGCAAAATATAAAACATTATGATTGTATATTAGTTTCATTGATACATGGACGTAAAACCAATTTTGTATTACTACTTAGAAGTAGCAGCTTTCTTAAAAAAATAAGGCAGACAAGCTCATCTAAGGAATTTCCTTTTATTTGTAATAAATATAACCATTTATAATTGCATATGTATCTACTTAATTGCCATTTAAAGGTTAGATAGCAACATAGAAGGAAATTTTCAGAATAAAAGAAAAAAAGTGCAATGTGTATCTGGGAGTCCCCGTTGCATTTAAAGCTAAAATATCTAGTATGCTTTATTTGTATGTCAATCCTTATATCTCGAGACAAACCTGGTCCCATCTTAACCAGTAACCAGTTAACCTATATGCTAAACAAGAAACCATTTAGTTTCATGCATGTTGCTTCTAAAGGTCATGAATGATAAAAGTGAAAACTTGAAAATTAAAATTCTATCAGAGGGAAGATCAGAAAGCATATTGAAGGAGAAACAATGATGGAAAATGATTTTACCACATGCTCAGTCACAGCTACTTCAGATGTTGCATCTAGATGATGTAGCGTGTGTGGGGATAAACAAAGATCAAACACGTTGATTCTACGAATACCGTGTTCAACCTCTTCAAAAGTTTGTTGATTCAAAGAATACCAAACCCTAGGCTTCAAAACCTGAACCCTAATTGGGAATTCAAGAATTGGAAGAAAAACAAAAAGTTCTGTAATTGATTAATTGTCTTGCAAAACACGAAATTAACCCTAAATAAGCAACCAAACGAATCGGGCCTGCCCCAAAAGTAACAGACCGAACAAAAAAGCCCAAAACATAAAAAAAACCACGAAAAGGTCCAAAACGGCACTAAGACAGCGTGTCTAAGGCCCGAAACAGACGACCAGAGCAAAAATCACGAAAAAGTCCAAAACGACACTAAGACAGCGTGTCTAAGGCCCGAAACGGACAACCAGAGCGAAAGTTATTCCCTTTTGAAGTTGGACCGATCATGGGCCTCAAGAAACGTCAACGCCATCTCGTCCACAGCTCGGCCCGCATCATTCCCCCCTGGGTGGACAAAATTCGACCTCGAATTCCCTGCGACTTCATCATCCGACGAATCCCCATGATAAGGGAGCAAATGTTTCACATTGAAAACATCCGCACAACGTATATGACTTGGTAGCTTCAGACGATAAGCATTAGGGTTAATTTTTTCGACAATCTCTACCGGTCCAATCTTCTTGGCTGACAACTTGTTGTACTCCCCGACCGAGAACCGATCCTTAGTCAACACCGCCCAAACAAAGTCACCAACCTCAAAATCAACTTGCCTGCGAGTCTGATCTGCGAATTGCTTATACTTGGCATTAGCACGAACCAAGTTGTCATACACAGCTTTGTGAACCTCATGTAACCCATCCACGAAATCCTCCACTTTCTTTGGAACAGAACCAGCAACCGGAAGAGACATCAAATCAAGTGGTCCACGAGGTTGAACAGAATAAACCACCTGAAAAGGACTAAAACCAGTACTCCTGTTGACAGCATGATTATGGGCGAACTCAGCTTGACACAACTTTTGATCCCATGCCTTAACATGATCACCAACCAAACAGCGCAAAAGGTTACCAAGTGACCTGTTAACAACCTCAGTCTGCCCATCCGTCTGAGGATGGTACGCACTGCTGAAATTAAGCTTAGTGTTCACCATGTTCCAAAGACTACGCCAAAAATGACTCAGAAAACGAGTGTCCCTATCAGACACGATAGAAGATGGTAACCCATGCAAGCGATAAATTTCACGAAAGAACAACTGAGCCACCTTAACCGCAACCGTCGTCTTCTTACAGGGAATAAAATGCACCATTTTAGAAAAACGGTCCACGACCACAAAAACAGAGTCATTACCTCGTTGAGTACGCGGTAATCCCAATACAAAATCCATGCTAATATCCACCCACGGCTGTAACGGAACAGGCAAAGGCAGATATAGCCCCGCATTGGTGGCCGTTCCCTTAGAGACTTGACAAATCTTGCACCTCTTTACGAACCGATCCACCTCCTTTCGCATAGTAGGCCAAAAGTAGGAAGATTGCACCAACTGTAAGGTGCGGTCACGACCAACATGTCCCTCGCCATGTAACTCCTTGATGATCTGAAGGCGAAGGCTAGAATCTGGAATACACAACTGATTCCCCTTAAAAAGAAAACCATCATGTATAAGCAAATCCGAATTCTGCCCAGATTGAACATCCTGCAAAACAACAGAAAAATAGGGATCGATAGTGAGTTGCTCCATAAGAGTATCGAAGCCTGGCACGGTAACTCTCATAGAAACCAACATGTTACTCCGCCTGCTTAACGCATCCGCCACCCGATTAGAAGCCCCAGACTTGTGCTTCACAACAAAAGTGAATTTCTCCAGGAAAGCAATCCACCTCCCATGCTTATGTGAGACCTTGTCTTGGCTGTGCAAATGCCTCAAGGAATCATGATCAGTAAATAGAACAAACTCCTTATGAAAAAGGTAATGTCGCCAGTGCTTTACAGCCTGAACCACCGCATAAAACTCCACATCATAAGTACTATACCGTAGCTTCGGACCCGTCAGTTTCTCGCTGAAATAAGCAATGGGTCGTCCTCCTTGGCTCAACACTCCCCCAATCCCAACCTTGGAAGCATCAGTATGTAATTCAAAAGCTTGAGAGAAATCAGGTAGTACCAGAATAGGTGCCGTTGTGAGCTTTTCTTTGATTGACTGAAAAGCCGACTCAGCCGCATCGTTCCAGACAAAGGTCTTACCTTTCATACAGTCAGTCACTGGTGCCATAATGGAGCTGAAATGGGGAATAAACCGCCGATAGAATGAAGCGAGGCCATGAAAGCTACGAACATCAGTTATAGTCTTAGGCGTGGGCCATTGTTTGACAGCCGTCACCTTAGACTCATCCACTTGTATCCCCTCTCCAGAAATAACATATCCCAAAAACAGAACTTTGGGAACCATAAACACACACTTCTTAATGGCTGCGTAAAACTTGTCTCTACGAAGTAAAGTTAACACTTGACGGACATGGTCCACATGCTCACCAAAAGTAGCACTGTAAATGAGTATGTCATCAAAGTAGACAACTACAAACTTACCAATAAAAGGTCTGAACAACTGATTCATCACACGCATAAAGGTACTGGGTGCGTTTGATAATCCGAAAGGCATTACCAACCACTCGTACAACCCTTCACGAGTTTTAAACGCAGTCTTCCATTCATCACCAGGCCTAAGCCGAATCTGATAGTACCCACTTTTTAAATCCAATTTCGTAAAAATGGTGGCACCACTAATCTGATCAAGCAAATCATCTAACCGAGGAATGGGAAATCTGTACCTTACAGTAATTTTGTTGATCGCACGGCTATCAACACACATACGCCACGTCCCATCCTTCTTTGGAGTCAACAAAGCAGGAACAGCACAAGGGCTCATGCTCTCCCGGACATGCCCCTTAGAAACCAAGTCCTTTACCTGACGACGCAACTCCTCATGTTCTGCTGGACTCATCCTGTAGTGTGGCCTATTGGGAAGCTGGGCTCCAGGCTCCAAATCAACATGGTGCTGAATATCGCGTAAGGGTGGTAAACCAGCCGGTAGCTCTTCCGGGAACACATCATCAAATTCCCTAAGTAAAGGAACCATGGAATCCGGGACCTTGATCTCCTCAGCCACTTCCTTACCTATCAACACAAAAACACTTTCTGTACTTCCAAGCTCCTGATCAAACTGAGCAAGGGTCAAAAGAGTACCCGAAGGTTTGACAACTAACTCTTTTGGCTTACTAGGAACAAGTGTGATCTTAACACCATCAAATACAAAACTGTAAGTATTAGCTCGCCCGTCATGCACTACATTGCGATCATACTCCCACGGCCTACCCAACATTAAATGACAAGCATCCATGGAGACTACGTCGCACCAAACGTCATCCTTATATCTAGTACCAATAGAAAAATGAACGAGAGCACGTTTAGAGACCGTTACCTCTCCACCTTTCTTAAACCACTGGAGTTTGTAGGGCTTAGGATGACTCTCTGTCTTCAAAGCTAACTTCCGAACGGCATCTTCAGAAATCAGATTGTCGCAACTGCCCGAATCAATGACAAAGCTACACACCTTTCCCGAAACGGTACAAGTCGACTGGAAAATATTATGTTTGAGCCAATCATCGTCAGTGACCTTTGGCGTAAGACAAGAACGTCTCACTACCAGGCTTACCCCTACATCTCCATCGACAAGCTCTTCTTCGTATTGGGGTTCGATGTCATACAAAGGGCCCTCGTGGTACTCCTCTTCGCCGTCATCATCCTGCCAATCTTCAACCTCGCCAAACATAACCCTCTTTCCAGCCCGTTTGCATTCTGACTGTCGATGTCCCGACTCTCCGCAACTGAAACACTTCAACCCACTGCTACTAGGCCCTTTTGGAATCGGCCCCGCATTACCACCCGCAACATTCTTCTGGTTAGGGTTTGGACCACCACGCGGCATGAGGCTATTTTGACCAGAACTACCCCCAATATTGGCAGGCGCATAAGAACCCCCCCGACGGCTCTGCTTCTCGAAAGCCAAAGCCCTTTGATGAGCCTCTGAGATAGTCATCGGATCAAACAGGTTTACGGAGTCCATGATCTGACCCCGCAACCCTCCAATGTACCGAGAAACAAGATGCGCCTCCGACTCCTGAATATCATTACGAGCTATCAACTTGTAAAACTCGGTTGTATAATCTTCCACAGATTTCGCCCCCTGCTTCAAATTCTACAAACGTTGGTACATCACGCGTTGGAAATTATGGGGTAAAAAGTTGGCCCGCAAATTTTTTTTCATCTTTTCCCATGTCACAATCTTTGATTTTCCCAGCCTGCTTCGGGTTTGCTTCAATTGCTGCCACCAGGCGGAGGCTCTTCCCCGAAGCCTAGTAGCAATCAACGCTACTCGCTTGTCCTCGGGAACCCCTTTGAACTCAAACACTTCCTCCACCGTAGCCAACCAATCTATAAAACCCTCCGGATTCAAACTCTCGCCATCAAATTCTGGAACATCGATTCTCATCCCGTTCTCCCAACGCCTATCGCTTTCTCGGGGTCTCCTGTCCAGATGCCTAGCAGAAACGGTAGACGGTTCATCTTCACTGCCAAACTCGTTTACAAAATCTTCCTCGGTGTGCCTCCTGTTGATCAGATCTGCCATCCGACCAGTCAATTGATCCACTACTTGATCAAGCCGTGCTTCCATCCTTCTCATGAAACGATCCTCCAATTCTTGCTCATAGGCCTCATCGAGTCTATGAACTGGCGGGGGTCTCCTTGGAGGCATTGGAACCGGGAATTCGGCTCTGATACCAACTGATGTAGCGTGTGTGGGGATAAACAAAGATCAAACACGTTGATTCTATGAATACCGTGTTCAACCTCTTCTAAAGTTTGTTGATTCAAAGAATACCAAACCCTAGGCTTCAAAACCTGAACCCTAATTGGGAATTCAAGAATTGGAAGAAAAACAAAAAGTTCTGTAATTGATTAATTGTCTTGCAAAACACGAAATTAACCCTAAATAAGCAACCAAACGAATCGGGCCTGTCCCAAAAGTAACAGACCGAACAAAAAAGCCCAAAACATAAAAAAACCACGAAAAGGTCCAAAACGGCACTAAGACAGCGTGTCTAAGGCCCGAAACAGACGACCAGAGCAAAAATCACGAAAAAGTCCAAAACGACACTAAGACAGCGTGTCTAAGGCCCGAAACGGACAACCAGAGCGAAAGTTATTCCCTTTTGAAGTTGGACCGATCATGGGCCTCAAGAAACGTCAACGCCATCTCGTCCACAGCTCGGCCCGCATCACTAGAGAATTCCTATCTTCTGTAGTCTCGATCTTTTTCTGCATGCTATCAGACTCTATGCAATTACGTGAAGCAGTTGTTGCTCGAACCCTTCCTGGCTCTGATTGAAGCTCGTGATCAGAGAACCATCCATAGCTGGAAAGAACAAAAGTTTTACATTTAGGCTAACCAGTTAATGCGGTCCGTATCTGAAATATCGGTCCGTCCCTTGATATGAAATATCGGTTATAGCGGTGAGATAGTGCTGAGATATCGGTAAAAAAATATGGTCAATAATATACATATATATATACCAATAATAGGCTAATACATGTCAAGTCAAATAGTTCAAACAACACAAGCAACATAGTAAAATCGAACAACTTAAATCAAACGGCAAAATCGAATATCTTAGAATCGATTTATAGTTGATCTAACAGTAAAATTCGCTGAGATCGATATGTAGTTGATCAGTTTTAAGCTTTTAGCCACACACAATAAAAAATCATTTGAATAGCCCAAATTTTTTAAAATTTTGCCCCAAAAGAGGTCCAACGATATATCGGTTTATCGGACCGATATTTCGAAGCAAAAATCGGTAAATATCGGTAATATCGGCCGATATTCTCGGCACCTATATTTTGACCGATATTTCACCACCGATATTTTCCAATTGACCAATATCCGAGATATCACCGATATATCGATATATTGACTGCATAGCTGTTTAGGGTTTAATTACATCCTCAATAGCGTTGGAAAGATAATTAAGCTCAAACCTTAAGCGAAATATGGCAGGACTTCCTACAGCTTTATAAACATCTCCTGCACTAATGACCGTGTCCTTTGATGTCCATCTTCTGCTCATAGCTAGGTGCCGCGGTGGTGCATCATAAGGCAAAAGCATCATCTCCCCCATAGCAATTCTCGAGCCACCCCATTTTGTATGGATATGTTTAATAACAGACGATATCTTTTTCCTAGCCCTGAGCGTGAGTTCTAGGAATGGATTAAGACCATCCTGTGAAAAGTTGATATCAATAATGTGAACATAATTAGTTCTAGTTCAGAATTCAGACTCATCACATGAAAACATTTGCACAATTTACCTTCTCTAACCCTATTCGAGTAACTTCGTTCACCGGAAAAAGCTGCAGCTTGATCTTGGTCAAAGGGTCAACCTGTCCATCCTTCAATTCCAGAGGTGATGCTTCTTTTCTAGTTTCTATACATGGTTCACTTACTGAAAGCTCACGACCAAGTACTGCTGTAGCGCTAAAAGGCAAAACACCTGGACTTTGTCCAATTAAGATATGGTTCCTTTGAAATATCAGACTCACAAAATGTATATGCAAGAAAACTCCATGAACATTCAAGTAATTGCCATAAATTTTAGCAAACATATACCATTACCAAAATCTTTAACTACAACATCATCAGTCAACCGGTCCAAGTCCAATAAAACAATAAATGCATGCCCATAGTATCAAGAAATATTAGTATAGTGAAGAGAAAGAAATTTAGCAAAAGCACATGTCTAGCCTATTGTTTTTAATGCAATACAAAATGCATTGGAAGCTTAAAGCACAAAGTCATCGATCAACAACTATGAATTAAGTTGAGTATAGATTCAGTACTCCATGCTCGTATGCAGGGGCAACACTAACATGATAGCATAAGACGCAAAAAGGTGCACCTAAGATGCCTAACCTGAGGCTTTCTGCCCAGACCCTCTTTGTCTGTTTGTGCTCTTTTTCACTTGGCTTGTTCTTACAACATGCATGCTAGGTGCCTCAGCAATATTTCCTTTTTTCTGCATGTTCAGTTTCATAGCAACTCCGCTTTGCTGCAAATAGAATTAGACAGATTAATAAATTACCCCAGTACCTGAGCTTTGTTATCAACATACAAAATTCCAGAACAAAGACCCAAAACTTTAGTCAACAAGTAATTGACAACTGACAATCAGATGATCATTATATATAGAGAACAAGTTTCATTTATAATAAATGGAGTTACTAAAAATAGCCAAAGAAAAGGGAAAGATAAAACTAGGTGTTCTATATTGCTTTACTGCATGATAATAAGCATTTTTACTGTCTTGGGATGCATGTAAATTGTAATACAACCTCATTACCTTCCTAACAGTTTATTTAGCTTGCTCTAGAGTAGAGGGGAAACAAATGTCAGTAAAGAAATAATGAAAAATATTATTGCAGTGATACAGGCAAGAGCTGAAACCTTGAACAAACTTTGTAAATTTCATAGATGATACATGAGTATGTCTACGTTTTATACATGTTAACATGCTAAACAACACTCAAGAATCAATATAAGGGATGGTAATGGTCATAGGCCTATACACCAATTTATTATAATTGAAGGTAATGCAGATATGGTGGACATGGCGAGGACTGAGGAAGACATGAGATGAACAAATAAATGGCGGCTTTTGGCATTTCCAAAGACATGAGATAGGAGTTTGGGGAGACATAAGATTAAGGTAGCATATTTTGTGGGAGGACCTATAGATAACTAAATATTGTGGGTGGCTTAGGAGTTACAGACCAGACAGCTGGTGGAATCTAAGCCCTACGGTAGCTGGGAGGAGGTGGGAGAATGGAGATTACATGTTGTGTATGTTGTATACTACATTGGTTTTCTCTTTGAAACCGTATAGTTTCTCATCATGAATAAGAACAAGCTTGAGAGATTACATGTTGTGTATGTGGTTATGCTTTGCAAAGATGGTTTGACCTAACTAATGCAAGAAGTGGCATTTTTATAGTCATCTAAATGAATATTAACGTTTCAACTCCGGCCTCCAAAAGCTCAAGTTACCTCTTGTGATACACAGGGTATCTCCCTTGGTTTCTCAGGTATCCAAAATGTGTCTTTAGCAACAATCAAGTAAGTTATTGCTACATTGCATGTGTAGCATCATTAATTGTTGACTCTTATGCTTCTGACCTAATGATAATTAATAAGGAACTAAGGATAGCTATATCACTAAAAAAACCCCACCTTCTCTTGTCAAGATAGTTGGACAAGGCTTTTCAATCCTATTGGTGGTATAAGACTAACTACATGTTTAATTAATTTATATTTTCTTCACTCTTAATATATACAAGCAACTTAGAAAAGTTGAACTAGGAGTATAATGTAGTAATGTACCTTCTTACTTGCAAAATCATTCACAAGTTAGGGACAAAATAACTAAATGGCATCATGCATGATGAAGGGCATAGTAATGCATCTCTTAAGGTCCTTCATTTTAGGTTAAGGCTTCTTTCTTTTAGAACTTCAAAAACTTAGTTTATGAATTTTTGTTTATGTCAAAACCTTTTTTATGTTAGTCAAGTTAGTTATTAAAGAATGCACAAATTGGAGAACCACACATGTATGCTTCATCAACTCACTGGTGTAGTGGTGTTGCAGGCAGGCGGTTTCCGTTATATACCATCATGGTGTACCCTATTTCTCTACAATATTTGACGGCTATCACACATCAAAATGCAAATATTCTTGTTCAAAATTCAAATTATGAATAGTAGAGAGCTATGTTATTCCCCACCTTACCATGACATACCAATTTAAGTAATACGATACAAGAGCATGCACATGTTTATGGATAATTAGACTATGTTGTGACTCGTTATAACACATATTCATGTTGTGCCAACTCAAGAACCACAACTTTCAATATTAAATAAAAGAATAAAAGCAGCAAGTCAAGTTTACAATACAACCCCTAACCAACTTTAAAGCCCCATGAACAACCACTAACAAACTCTCACTTCTCCATTGCACTCTTCCTCACACCAAGCAATATGATCATGTACCTTTGTTAGACTGCTTTATACTTTTATTCATACTTGACAAATTGTATGTGTGTTGCGAGTTTCATGAAGTTCTGCCTTCTAACTACACATTGCTACACATCGCCTTTTTATGAACAACAAAAAGACTCTATAAAAAGTGTGAACCTTTTACATGGGGAAAGTATTGGTTAGAAAATGTCAGGGAGTAATTAATATCATTTACTGAATAAAAAAGGGTTAATTACATAGGTGTGTATCGAACTTGTCACGTTTTTTCATTGTATGTATCCAACTTTTAAAAATGTCATTGTATGTATCGAACTTGCTAAACTTTGCCATTGTATGTATGTTACCTGCTTAGAAGGTAAACCGATACATACAATGGCAAAGTTTAGCAAGTTCGATACATACAATGGCAAAGTTTAGCAAGTTCGATACATACAATGGTTACGAAAGCTAAACTTTGCCATTGTATGTATGTTGCCATATTGGAAAATATTTTAAAAAATATGTTTAATTTAATAAATATTTGACTGAATGTATTATTATATTCAGGTGTCATATAAATAGAAATATATATTAATTGTAATTTCATTTATACCATGAGTTTTTAAATATGTTCATTATATATATGTATGAATATATGTACGTTAAATGTATGAATAAAAATATTAGAATACTGTGAAAAAATAACGAAGAAAATTTAGGTGTACAACAAAGAAGACAAAAAGTTTAATTGAACAAACATTTTTCGAAAAACTAATTCAAAAAGGGCAAATTTTAAGAGGTCAAAAGAAGAAATTTGGGATTGGATGCCTAACAAAATGTAATCTCATTTGTGGTTTTTCTTATTAAATGCAAACTAAGAAACCATAAAAACATAAATGAATTAAAAAAGAACCCACAACAAAAACAAAAGTAAAAATCCCACATAAATCATATTTTGTATTATGATTCGTTCTCAATAGAAAAATATAAAATAATTTTTAAGAAACTACGACAATATAAGTGAAGCAATTTATGAAAACCTAGATAAAGCACATGCACAACATAACGATTTTATGGAAAACATGAATGAGGGAAAACAAAAATAACAATTGTGAAAAAATTCCAAATAAAAACTTACAAACTCATTAACAATAATATATACAATGGAATAAGAACAATTATACAAAGCATAAACATTATTTAAAAATTTAAATGAAAAAATAAATACAAAACATAAACATTATTTAAAATTTTGAATGGAAGAAGAACAATTATATAACCAACATGATAATCAATTTTTTGAAGTATGACAAAGAAAATAGAAAGGTAATAATTGTGAACAAACTCCAATAAGAAACTAAAAACTTATTTAACAATAATATGTAATATACATAAAACTTAAGAAATATATGAAACTCTTTTTGATAGAAAATGCAATAATAGCAATTGAGAATGACACACATACATACACATCAACAATGTATAACTCACATAATCATAAAATAAATAAAAGTTTTAATTTACCTCGAAATTTTATGAAAGATGAGCAACGGTATCGACGAAAGTAAATTCTACAAAGAAAAAAAAAACATACATACATACAAACCTCATAGAACATAATATACAACATAAAAATGATTAATTTCATTTTGGTTGAGGATTAGGTTGTAGTTTATATAGCATGACATGGTTGGGGGGTTTTCTTTTAATTAATAAATGAGAAGATGAAGAGGGTAAATTAAATGTCCTTTAAGAAGTTAAACAATTTGAAAGTTAAAGCCAATTAAATTATAGGTCAAATTACCAAATAGTCCTTTTTATAATGAAACATACAATTTTCATTTAAGGGTAAAATAGTCTTTAACTTATTTAGTATTTAAAAAAATCAAAATAATGAGAAAATTTTTAGATGCAAATCCTACTCATAGAGAGTGCCACATCATTTTTCTTGGTTCTTCCTTTAATATATATAAATGATGATTTAAACTACAAAACTAGACAAAAGATTGCAAAATTTAATAAACAATGGCAGATACCACTTGCCCTTTGAGCTTATCAACATTTTCTATTTCATACCTATTTATTCTAAAGGGTTTATGATTTATAAGAGTAGTTAACTATTTGATTTGTACACATATTACCATTGAACGTTTTTTGTACTTAATATACCATTGAACTCTCTTCTTTTTGTACATATAATACCATTATGATCGGGTATAGCCCTTACACCGTAAACCACTGGTAACCACCACCAAACCACCACCACCACCACATCGTCGCCGCCACAACCACCACCACCACCACCATCAAAACACTTCAAAACACCACCACCTTCAAACCATCACCACCACACCCACCACCACCACCACCATATCCAAACCACCACCACCTTCTCCGATCACACCGCCGTCACCTGCAAATGCAACCACCACCACAATCCTTAACCCAATCAGTTAGGGTTTTTTATTCTAAGCAAAATCGAGGAACGAGAAGCAAAAACCTAAAGCGATTTGGGGTTTTTTGATTTGGGGTTTTTCGATTTGAGTTTTTTAGGGTTATTGGGATCGGGGGGAGATGGTGGTATAGTGGTGGTGATGTGGAGCCGGTGGTTGTTGTGGCATTTGCAAGCGGCGGCGATGGTGGCTGCGGTGGTGGTGGTTTAATGGTGGCAACTTGGTGTTGTGGTGTGTGGTGGTTTGAGTGTGGTGATGGTTGAAGTGGTGGTGGTTTTGGTGGTGGTGGTTTAGAGGTGGTGGTGGGTGGCGATGGTTTGAGTGGTGGCGGTTGTGGTGGGGTGGCGATGTTTGGTGACGCTGGTTTTGGTGGCGGTGTGGTGTTTAGAGGTGGTGGTGGGGGTGGTGATGGTTTGAAAGTGGTGGTGGCTGTGGTGGTGGTATTTTGGTGGTTTAGAGGTGGTAGTGGTGGTTTGGTGTGGTTTATCGGTGGTTTATGGTGGTTTACCTTCTATTCCCGGTTGTAATGGTACAATCTATACAGTCAAAAAGAGTTCAATGGTATATTCAATGATAATATGTGTACAAATCGAATAGTTAATTACCCTTATAAGTCATAAACCCTATTCTAAAATGCAACACCACTTGCTCTAAATTATCCTACACTCTTTTTTATTATTTTAATATAATATAAGAAAGAAAAAAAAAGATCCTCCATCGTTCCCTGTACACGTGCCCGACCTAGTGATCGTCGCTTGGTCCCCGCATCTTGGCCGAGTTTCAACGTGTCGTGGCCGAGAAAACCCGACCTCCTCACCTACACGATGTGTTGCCGAACCCGCCAAGGGCTCTGAGCCCCTCACCCAAGGCCGCTACGAGTGGCAGGAGAAGTTTGTAAACCGTGGATCTCTAAGAAGTGAGAATAGATAGATAACGTGATATTTTGTATGATTTAAAAATTTTATATATATATATATATGTGTGTTTTATTAATGTGATTATTTTACACGTACGTAATTCATAATATATTTTGTTTTGGTATGTTTTGGAAACAAAAAATGCATATAAAAATGTTTAAAATTATGAATCGAATACATAAACAAATCAAATTATGAAACAAATATATCTTAATCAATACACTAAATATTATGCTTAGATGGGGAAAAGAAAGTCATGTGATACAGACCCTTAAGGTAGAAGTTGAGATAGATTTCGCAATTTTTGGAGTTCTTAAATAATTAAATTAGAAAGACACATACATACATATGTATCCATACATACATTTGTGACCAATAAATGTTTGTGAACTTGTTAGCCTTATCTTATTCGTCCAGATCTTTGTTCTACGGTCTAGATTTAGTCAACGAAAACTTTTTCCATATCTTGATTGTAGGAGTGTATTTTTTGAATTAACTTGAAATCTGATTGGTCAATATGGGTTCGTAAAGTTCACAAGTTTTTTTTAAATGAAAATCCCTCTATAAACACATGCATACATATATACGTATATAGGGATAGTATTAGGTTTAAATGAGAAGTGCTAAAAAAAATGAGAAGTAGAGAAATGATCTCCACCACTAATCCGATCAATAAATGCGGCTTTGACATTTTATGCTGACTATGTGAATCAATCCTGGTCATTCATTTATTCAATGTATGGATGAAATTGATTAATTAGTGAAAATTTTGTAATGAGATTAAAACTTATGCATGTGAACAATGATAACTATGAATTTTCATAGTTATTTTTATCTCTTTTTATATAAATAAATTAGTTAATATAGCCGTTTTGGTCCGTAAAAGCCATCTTTTGGTTAAAAATATTGTTCTGAGGTTTATAAGTGTGTTTTAGTATTTTAGAAGTATTTTACGTGTTTTTGGAGTGTTTTTGTAGAAAATCTGATGCAGTGATTTCTGGAGTGCTCACTAAAGACGCTGACGAGGGTAGTTTGGGAAATTCACAAAGAAAGAAGACTTTTGGTGCATCCTAGTATTAGAGGTCAGCTCCCATGTGCCTCACAAGGCTCAAGATGGCTGGTGAAATAGTGGAAAGCAAATACTGCAAAAGCTCTTGCAAAAGGTGGAGAGAGAAAGGAGAAAAGTAAAGAGAATATGGTGCCTTTTTGGTACAAAGAGATTCTCCATTATGACCTAGGTAGTGTTTTTCCTAGAGTCATGTGAAGGCAACCCATGAAGACTTTTCTATCCTATTTAATTGTGGTATTGGCAACCATATCTCATATCATCTCTCAAGCAACTACTATCTTTAGTTTAGTTTTTCTCTCAACTTAGTAGTCTTATTTGTAAGGTAGAAGTAATTTTAATTACTAGTGGTAAGTCTTGTAGTTTAACTTTTATTTACAGCCTAGAACTAAACTTTATTTTCCAGCAAGTAGTTTTAAGTTTTAAGTTCGTATTTTGTACTGGTATTTCAGTGCCCACTTCTGTCGGCACTGTTGTTTTAATTAAATTTCGTAATCTTTTAGTATGACTTTTCAAAACGTTTCTACCTTTGTTTTTTCTATTCTTTTAGTTATGCACTAGTAGTATTTAGGGATGTAGAAAGAAAAAGTACCCGGAGTTTATAAACAATGCTTGAATAGTTTTCGTGTTTTAAACTTAAATTATTTTGTTCATTTATAGTTCGAAAATGCCCCAATGATGCAAACGAGCTGATCACTTGAATGTGTCTAACGTCTAGTCTTAACTCAGAGATGGGTAGGACGTCGTGACACGAGCTTGAATGATGCTAGGAAATTCGAGAGAGTTCTTACGACACTAACGAGAGTTGGGTCAGCACAGTGGGCAGATCCCCACCAAAAGGAGCGGGCAAGCTACCTAGTGTGTCCACCGAGGCCACTTAGAGCGATTGCTTAAGCACAAGCCTATGAAATCAGAGAGGATTCGTCGGGGATCAACTACTGACCTAATAATTGAGTTTTTAATACGTAAATTCTACTAGGAAGTGTGAGTGCGAGATAGGACCGGGTCTTTCGTGAACAGAGAGTGTCCACTGTCCCACAACACTATGATCACCAACTAGGGCCACGTATTTCTTATAAAGTCAGGGGAAAAATATTCCTACGTCCCTACCTTTTAAAACTGTGGCAAAGCTTTAGTTAATCTTTAGTTTATCTTTTCATTAAAAGTATTTCAAAAACCAAAACCAATTTATCTCTTTCTCTCTAATCGAAACTCATAAAAAGGAGCTCATGAGAACCGTATTGTCTTGATTGTCCGGTCCCTGTGGAAAACGATTCCGGTATCTTACCAACTATTACTTGAAGTGACGATCACAGTGACCAGTGTATACTTGTACTGCCCACTGTGGCCTGTTCGCAAGAGCACTGCGAATTACACGTGTTTGATCTCACAAGCTAAGTTTTAAAGTAACGATCACAGTGACAAGTGTGGACTGTACTGCCCTATGTGGCCTGTTCGCATTCCCACTGTGATTTACACGTGTGAGCCGTTCGTCGTGGCAAACAACAATAAACAAAGGTAATATTGGATAAAAACAAAGAGACTATTAAGTAAATTTTTTAACTAATATACTTTTGAGATGCTACAAGAATAGAGTTGCATGATTTAAGGGATGATAATTTCTATTTCATCAAGTTTCTCATCTTTTTCAATGAACAAAATTATGGAGAGAGAAATATGGAGTCAAATTAAACAAGTTCATTAGGCTATTAGTACTAGAGATGGAAATTTTATCGTAGGGGCGGATATCCGCAGGTACCGACCCTAACAGGGAGGGGATTCCCTGGTTTGTCGGGTAACAGGACGGGGGCGGGGATTTATTTTCATACCCGTATCGGGTTCGGGGCAGGGTCGGGGATGACATTACCCGTCCCTAATCCGACTCCGATTAACTTTTTTATTTTATTTATTATACGTATATTGTGTGTATAAATAAATATACATGTATATATCTATACATTTACTATTAAATGATAAATATATTTAATTTTCAATATTGATGATTAATAAAGTGATTATTCAATATACTTTTAATATTAAAATACATTGTTTTATTGTTTTTTTTTACTAAACGGGTACCCAACGGGTTCCACGAACCCGTCGGGGATTTGTCAGGGCGGGGGTCGGGGATGGAGGGGTTTAAACAAGGATCGGGGTCGGGAAATGGGGATGCATTACCCGCCTAATACCCGCCCCATTTTCATCCATAATCAGTACCCAACCCTCCCAACCTCACAATTAACCCTCTAGACCCATTCTGATTAGTCCCCAACCTTCTCATTTAATTAAACACACCCCTCAGACACACCACACACACACAATACAAGCTGTTGTGAGCGGTGTGGGAAACCCTCTAGAGCTTCGAACCCACTGGGTGCGTAACGGAACCCGCCGAACCCGTTGAACCCAACCCTGCGTTATGCAAGATCTTAGTAAAATAGTGAAAGTGTTAATTAAATATTCCAATTGATCTAAGAAGCTCACAAAGTTAACACATAAGCATATGGTTAACAATATTCCTCCTTCTACATAAGGTGTATATATATATATAAAGGAAAGTTCATTAGAAACCAAAAAAAGAGTAAAAATCAAACAAATCGATCGATTTTTTTTTGTTTTTTTGGCTTAAAATCAACAAAAACTCTTCGTGGAGTTGTTTAACATGATGCAAATGTTTCTTTGCTCGTTGGTTTTAGTAAACCTATACATATTCAAGAGAAATACAAATAATTTTAGAAGGTCACTAAAACTAACATTGAATTATCTAGTTGATTAAAGATATTTGGGCCTAACTCAATTTTAACCCAATAAATTTGATTTACTCTAATCTTACAACAATGACATTCGGAATGAGGATTACCAAGTTGATTTTTTTTTTTGTCATGTTGAATCATTTGAGTTTGTCGGGGTTTTAAACATCCCTATACATTGATTACAGGTTTATTTACGAGAATGCTATGAGCCTTTTTTGATGTATAAATTCACGTTAGAGCTTTTCATGGGCGGTATGTCCTAGTAGACCCGGTCCCCGCTCGGCCTGTTAGAAAAGTGAGCTTGTACAATCAATGTTGAGAAAATTGGCGGGCTTGGGCAATGAAAATAACAATTTAGACAGGCCCGCCCGGCCCGTTATATTTTTATAGTTCATTTAATATGTATATAGTTAATAATTCAATGGTTTTCATTAAAAATTGATTAAGAAATAACTTTGGGTTTAACAACTTAATGTATTTTTATAAAATATTAGAAAGAAAATGTTTATAATTCATATATTATAGTACTTTTTTTCATACGTTACGTACAATAATATTCTTTACATCTTATTTTTATGCTCGAAAACATTTACCTAATTCAATGATTTACGTATCTTATAACTATATATTATTTTTGTTTCTTTAATGTAAATAAATAACCCCATTAGCCCTTAAAAATGAGCTTTGGTTTTCTATATCAGGCCCGTTGAACAAAATATCTACGTTAGGTCCGGTCAAAGCTCGCAAATGATCACCTCTAATTCACGTACAAAAATCGTATATGATTCACGCGACTTTAAGTTGCGTCAAAAGTGATCCATGCCCTATTTTTTTCTATTAATGTAAAATAACAGATGATTTTATACATAAACAAAGCTTCTTGGATTCTTGTAACTTGTAAATAGTTAACGTTTTCGTCTGAATCTTTTTCCAAATATATTTAACCATTAATCGTTGATATATGCGAATATTTTAGGGGTTGCTATCCCCACTAGGGTTGGCAATGGATAAGGGTACACCCGTTACCCGTTATGTTTCGACCCGTTGGATAAGGGTATGGATAAAGAAAAATTATCCATTTATCCACTTACCCATTACCCGTTTACCCATAATTTTAATGGGTAGGATATGGATAAGTGATTTTTTTCGTTATCCATCACCCGTTACCCGTTATGATATATATACATGTATAATTATAAAAAGTTAAATATTAAATAATTATATTAATTATATGATCAATGTTTTTTATAACGTTGTTGTATGTTAATTTGTACTTATTTTAATATAAATATGTTTGTGGTAATATTTAAATGTTTACTAGAGCAAATTACATATATAAAAATTATTTATGAACTAATACTTTACTTATATGTTTAAGGTTTAACGATATTATTTACTGATCAAAATAATTTTTTGTTTTACCATTTACCCATTACCCGTTTCGTTACCCGCTATTTTTAATGGGTAGGGTAGGGTATGGATAAAAGTTTTTTTAGATGGATAATTACTCGTTTCGTTACCCGCTATTTTAAATGGATTGGATAACAGAATAACCCTTACCCTACCCATACCCTACCCATTGCCAACCCTAATCCCCACCCTTTACTTACATAAATGGTCTTACCTTTGAGTCCTACCGGTGCATTCACACCACCTACCCACACCTCTTGTAAAGTAAGAGGGTGGAGATAATTCACCATATTTTATGGTCATACATATGCACTCACACCACCAACTCTCACCTCTTTGAAGGGAGGTGGGATAGAATTCACCTATTTTATTACGAAAAATGATTATTTAATTCTTTCTATGTTTTTAAAGTTTTTTTTTTTTATTAAAAAGTTTAAAAGCTACAATAGACACCGATATGTTTGAGTGCTGGGCGTTGGATAAGATAGATAGATAGCAGCAAACGGATTCTGAGCAAAAAACTTGGAAAATGGCGATGATGAGCTTCTCTTCTTGCTCTCCTTCCATCTTTACTCACAAACCCTATCCTCCTCCATTAACTGCAACTACTTTCAATTTCTCTTCTCATTCTTCAATTTCTTCAATCAGATTCACTACTACTCCTCCTTCTTACCACCACACACCATCATCATCTTCTTCATCCAGGATTGTACCTAAGCTTTCCCAAACTGAACCTGTAACTACTCTTGATTCAGAAGAAGAAGTCCAAGTGTCTGAACCTCAACAGCCGGAATCTGCCGAACAAACCCTAGCCAAAGCCGAAGCCAAAGGCGAAGAAGTGTTCGCCGTTGTCATGGTGAGTTCAATTTATCAGCATTTCAATCCTTTTATGTAACCCTAGAATTCTCAACTTGTTCTAAAGGGCTTCATTTTGCTTTTAGAATGCAGAATTAATGTGAATGTTGTTGCAAATTAGAATTTTGTTAGTAGATTCAATTCTGATTTGGTTAGAATAGTAATTTACAGTAGGAATTAGGTGTTCCATGGAGATGACTCTGTGAATTACTTTTTAGGTTAGTATGGCAGCCATAGCAAATTTGTTATTTGAAATGCTGTGAAAATGATGATTTTGAGCTCAATGAGTCTTCAAAGCTCCATTTAATGAAATTAGGGTACCAATCACTTGTTGGGCTAGTGGTAAGATTGTCCCCTGACTTCCTTGAGGTCAAGGGTTCAATCCTTGCACTACTCAATATTTGATGGGTACCTCCACCTCGTAAATGCCTATGGGGCTCGCAGTTTGGGGACTATTTGGAAGATACGGTCCTGGGTTTAATTCCAACCGGCTGCGGGAGACCGGGACAGAGGGTTGCCAGGGGCGCGCTCATGGAGGTAGAGTGGCGTCGGTCCAATGGGGCCCGGGGTTAGAGTGTCTCCGCCAGAACACACTTTTTGGAAGAATGAAATTAGGGTGTTTTGCTACTTGTGCAATAGCAGACTTGCTAAAGCTGCCTTAATGCAGGTGATTCAGCTGTCTTCTTGTTACAATTGCAACTTGTAGCTGTTCATTATCTATTTTACTATTTCGAACTTTGTATTTAGCTGCTAAAATCGAAGTTCTTATTAAACCTTGAAACTGGCTTTCAAAAACACCATTACAGTTACAGAATCCCAAACATCGCATCATACTTGAAAACCATACTTTGCTTTAGTTTTCACAAAACCATTAACTTGGGGGAAATGTTCATGTGTCCCATGTGTAGTGTTTTTGGGAATTTTGCAACTAAAATGGATTTAGTGAAAGCAAAAGCAAATACAATAGTTACAAATGCTAATCAATCAATAAATATATTTGGGCCTTCTATGGATCAGATTGAGTTTCACCTAAAATGGATTAACTACTACAAGTTGTCATACTAAATCTTGGTATTTGTACCTGTATAAATATTCATATCAATTTTGTTTTGTCTTCTTTCATGTCATATGTGTATGAAATCAGTTGTTGTCTGTAATGTGTTAGTATCACGAGTGTGTGATCGTTCTGAAATCTATAAGATTTGTAAGAGTTACCACCTGATTAGTTTTGTTTCTGTTTTGATTGCTGTTTAGATTGGGGGTCGACAATATATCGTTTTTCCAGGGCGTTTTCTGTACACTCAAAGGCTGAAGGGTGCAAATGTTGATGACAAAGTAAGCATTAAATATAATTTCTTATGGATTGTTTGTTCCTCTTTATTTCATTTACTTCAAATTGGATTTTATTCATTTACCACACTAGTATCAGATATATTTTTATGAGTAGTTCACTTAGTTGTCCAAGTTGCTTTCTTCAGGTTTACTTATTTTTTGTTAATTTACAACATCTGAACTTCATTTCTGGAGTACCAGACAGATTTAAGATCTTATTATTAGTAAAAATAAAGTGTTAATTAACTGAAATTTGTATCATGCTAAATTTGTTGTATTTAGAAGCATTAATTTAACTATCGTAGTGGTCTAGTTGGCTGATACAAATGTTTTGCATGTTCAAATTTTTGTTACATATCCATGTTTTACAAAACCATGAAAGGCTGGTAGATTTGTATATTATAGAACTTATGGGCGTTACAAGATAATGCCCATGAGAGTTCATTCTATGCGTATTTTAGCACTACAATGCTATATTACGTTTTTTATATATGCTACCTACATTGTTAGTTTTGCTTGATAGTATCTATAGAATAATGGTTAACTTTCGTGTAGGATTTATTTGATATTTGGGTAAAGATCTAGTTGCTTAATGTGCATTAACCAATCGGTCTCAATTCTTTTGAAATTTTGAAATGGACTTTTTATTTTTTTTTAAATAGAAGGAATATTATTTTGTCTAAGTACTTGGATGCTGCGACCAAAATTTGCCTAATTTCTACTCTGTTCATCTTTTGACTCAAGTTCATGTATGTAGATAATTCTAAACAAGGTGTTACTCGTTGGTACGAAAACCAGCACATATATTGGGAAGCCTGTGGTGCCTAATGCAGCTGTACATGCCGTAGTCGAGGAACAGGTACTTCATTTCCTACAAATAATATTATTATTTATATCATGATGTTAATTGTATTTCTATTCTTAATGATTGTGTAGGGGCTAGATCCAAAAGTGGTGGTTTTCAAGTACAAGAAGAAGAAGAATTACAGGAGGAATATTGGCCACAGACAGGTATTCTACTTTCCCATCACTACTGTGAAGACACCCTAGTTATGAATAGTTTGTGAAAAAGAGAAAGTTTGAGAAAATATAAAAGAGTGGAAGACTGCCCTTGGGAGTGTAGCTCAGTTGTCACAGGGAAGGAGCGACTTTGCTCAAATACAAAATGGGTTCAAGTTCGAATTCTGCAGGAGACGGGCTTGAATCTCTCCGCTAGCCTCAGCCACTGAGTCAACTCTGAAGTGCCTCTTTACATGTGGTTCCTAGGGGGCGGGTTCCTTGTGGGGCCGGACAGGGTTGCCGGTAATCAACCTTTTTGGTCAATGTGGTCTGGGATACCTCTTCCAAAAAATAAAAAAGACTCTTACCCAGTTAGTGCTTATTACTTATTAGGTAAGAGATGCCTACAAAAAAAACCATTTTGATGGTCAATAATGTTATTCGATAAGGTAAGTGAGGGTGGTCACTGTTGTCAGTAAGCATTTGGTAGAAGGCACCGTACTTTGAACTTCAAGTCGATACAAATTATTGAAAATTTCCAGGACAAATAAGAGTATTTTGACGTTAAATTTGTAAATCCAAACTACCCCAAATCATAAAGGAAATTGCACAGAAGTCAAAGGCAGGCTTTTGTATAAAATGGATTGTATTTGATTGTTTGTGCTATATATAAATGCAGCCAAACACTCGAATTCGGATCTTGGGTATCACCGGCTATCAAGATTCTCCGGTGACAACTCTTCCCTGATGTTCAAGATTCCTCCAACCGAATGTACAACTTATGAAAACGCCTACGAGTGTAAGCTTCATTTAGATTTCTGAATTTTGATTAGGAACCCTGGGTGTTCTTTTGCGGCTTACCTTTGCATGTATGTACTTGACAAATGCTCCAATTATTAGTCTCGTCTGTATTTTCTCTCTTTGATGATGCTAGCGGGCATATAGCGAGGCTTTCTGTCATGTTCAGGGTGTCGTATTGTCTTGGCTTTTGATTTGAGGAGCTTCATGTGCACACACGTTAAGCTACTCGTCATTTAAATCACTGATCTTTTCGGTTGGATGAGCAATCCTTCTCAAGTAAATTTAACAAGGGAAAATTGCATCTTGGTTGATTCCTATTTTGTGTGAAGTGCTTACTAAACCTTCTTTATGGTACCACAAACATGACATCTCAAACATTTAGCTACCAGGTATGAAAGTCATGGTTCTAAATAACTCGTTATGGCACGTTATGGTGTCAAGGCTTGGGTTCGCTGCCACGTTAACCTCCATGGCTCCACTTTAAGGCTTGGCTTGCATTGTATCACATTATGGCGCGTTATGGCATGTTACGACACATTATTTTGTCAGATTTGGAGTTATTTCTTATATATAACTTGAGGATGAATGAATACTATGAGTGAGATAAATGAACCCAAAAGAGAAACGTTAAAACCGAAACCTTAACTATTTTAATACTTAATCTCATTCTCGTACTTGGATCAAACACAAATTCTTTCAAAAATGAAGTAGTGAGATTTAGGAGATTTAATACCAATTTTGCTCTTGATATCATTTTTTATAAGCTATAAATATTTGGTGTAATTAGTTATTCTTTCTTTTTTTAGTTTTATTACTTGGTGTGATTAATTTGTTCTATGGTATTATTTAAAACACTAACATCTAAATGTGCAAGTGTTCGTGTATGCCACCTTAGGGAACGCTTTGAGAAACACCATGGCCTTGTTATAACTCTTAAGCCTTGAGGCTTGACCTGCCGCCACTCCATGCGACGCCACGCCTTGAGTCATTTAGAGCCTTGATGAAAATGCAACGTACTTTGATCTGATTATTATTTTCTGTAACGTACTTTGATCTTAATGTTCGAGAAATCGCATCAAAGGTATCAAAATGAATGGTTCAACAATACGAACTAGGAATCTTGTATGCAATTTACCATTTAAGAACATGGTTTTGAGATTATGGAGGCATTTATCAAATTCTTACCGGGTAACTGCTTACAGTTAAGAGATTCACCTTCATTTACTTTATCGTGCGATATCATTGGCAATGAAAATGGATTGTTAATAAGCATTTTAAACCTGATAAGCACTTACCAACTAAAGGGTTTTTACTTGGTGTTGTCTGGGTCAGTGACGAAATCTAACTGAGTCTGAGATCTGACCGAAATCTGACCGAGATCAGACTGGACCAAAACCAAAATGTTGCTTACTTGGGTCAAATCTGTTTATTCCATGTTTGTCCCTTCTTTTCCCCCTCTTTCTTTTAACATCCAACTACAAACAAATTTTAAAATAGTTTTTTTATTTGTTGGTAAGTACTTACCAAAAACATGTGGTAAACACTCTTACCCAAACAACACTTACCTGAGATAACACTTACCCAAGTTAGTGCTCTTACACGAATCAACACTTACCCAATTAGAGCAAGTAAACGGCCCCTAAAGAGTCGTTTTCTGCACTTACCAAGTAAGACTGTTGGTCTTGCTTTATCTCTTACCAGGTAAGCTTCTTGGTCCTTTCCATATTCAATCAATAAGGTAAATGATATTGGTAGCTCATACCTTGTAAGCATTAACTAAATGACCCGTAAGACTCACTTTTATATCTAGCCGATAGTTCTTTTTGTCGAGTTTATGTTTGGCAAATAGATCTATTTGTTGGATCGTTTAGTAATCCATTTTAAGAGTTTTACATTTCGGAGTAGGGGTGGGTTTGTTAGGATTATGTGCAAGACTGTAACAGGGTTTACCGTGTCCAATGTTATAAGACACTAGTGGGTCACACTGCTACACACCCGATTCGAGATCATTTGGATTTAATGTGTGTGAGAAATAATTAATTGATTTTAATTATTAAAAGGAGAGAGAATAAATAATTAATTATTTAATTATTTATTAAATATAATTATTAATTAATCAGTTTGATTAAAGATAATTATTAAAGGAGTTATATTTGGTTAAGAACAATGCCTTATTTATCTTTATAAATAAAGGCTTAACCTGATAAACCAGTTGCTTTTTGATCAAGAAAAATATTCTCTCTCTCTCTCTCTCTCTCTCTCTCTCTCTCCCTCTCCATCGCCGGCCTCAATCACACACAACCGGAGTCGTTTTTCCGATTAATCCACGGCGGTCTAGCAGCCAGTCTCAAGGTGGTGCCAGTAGCGGTGTACCCCCCATTCGCATTCCGGAGGTTTTTATCGCATAAAGGTAAACCATCTGATCAACACTTAATTGTATCTGAAAAGGTTTAGGATGAATCCGTTTGGGAATCAGTTTTTGTTATCCGCTGCGCGTTAATCGCTCCTAAGATTCCAACAGTGGTATCAGAGCCACTTCCTAAACCTGCAGATCAGGTCGTTTGTTGTTCTTGATTAGGTTTTATAAAATCAGTTTTTTATTTGCTTGTTGTTTATAAAATTGATTTTTCAAGAAACCTAACGTATCGAGACGATCGGCGGTGGAACGACGGCAGTTGGCCGGTTGGACCACCAGGCCGATCACCGACCATCTTCCACCAGTGATCAGCCCCGGCCGCACCACAGTTGGTGGTCGCGGCATCGGCTGTTTCTTCGCTACGATCGTCGACCGCACCACAGCGGGTGGTGGCGGTAGACGGCTGTTGTTGATCGATCACCGCACCACCGTTTGTGGTGGCGGCGACTCGTTCGAACGAGGAATCATGTGGCGGCAATGGCTTTTGAGTCGTCGTCGCCGGTAGCAACAAACCACCGATCGACAGTCGCGAATGGCGGATCGGTGGTGGTCGTATTCGAGATCACCGATCGGCGATGGTGGTTTTTCACCATCGTCGTCGACGGTGGTGGCGGTGTTGTTTAGTTCGCCGGAAACGGCGACGGTGGTGGCGATTTGCTGCTGCCGTCGTCGAATCCCCACCAGTGGCGACGGTGGTGGCTATTCGTTGTTGCTGTCGTGGTGGCGATGGTGGTTGTTGATCCAGCTCTCCTAAGACCTGATGAAATGATAATGATCCTGAATCTTTACTTAGTGAATAGGTTTTTACTTCTGTTATAGCTTGAGGAATTATCACTGAGTCTGTTCAGTGTTATCCCATGTTACTTATGCTGTAACTTAACTTTATAGATCAGGATCAGGATCAGGAGACTAACGAGCCTGTTCTGCAGTCTACTGATCCTGTCCACTGAAGTGAAGACCTCCTCCTGAAGACATTAAGATCATACAAAAAGAACCATCAGCGACGTCGAAGAAATAGCTGATGACAGGAACAGCATGCTCGTGATCTGAAGACGGAACTCAGTGATAGCAGTCTGTTCACTATCGTATGACATCCTGAAGATTCATCAGGATACACGTGACCCTGAACTTCCCTAGTTTCAGGACTCTAGTCACTGATCAGTATCCTGATCCTGAAGGATTAGAACAATGTCTTAGTCTAATGCACAAAAGGATAATTCGCCTTTTCTGACACAATAGTACATAAGGGCAGTTACTTTACTGTTCCCTCCGTACTTATCAGACCATAAGGCAACTGTTTACAAACATCCTCTTTTGCACACCATGCAAAGAGTATTTGTTTATAGTAAATAGTACAACAGACCACTCACATTGTGACACGTCACAATAGTAGGTCTGCATGCATTTAATGCATGGAGTATAAATAGGACGTGAAGAGATGTTCTCCATACTTCTTCTTCATCCTAAAATACTCAAGTCCTTTCTCTCTTTTTCCCTCTATCTTCTTTCTTTATTCTCTTCTCACTTAGTGCATAGTGAAAGAACTTAGATTGTTTAGTTTAGACTAATTGTCTTTTCTATTTCCGCAACAATCTGTAAATTCATATTGTTTATAAAACAAGAATTTAAAAGTGAGAAAACTGTGTGATTATATTCAACCCCCCCCCCCCTTCTATAATCCCAAACACTATCCTTACTTGAAGGTCACCTACTTGGGACCAACAAGTGGTATCAGAGCCAATACAAGCTCTCATTTTCTTCTTAAGAAAAATCTTGTGATCCTATCTCTTCTTATTCTATGGCTCTTCAAGCTAAGGATAACTACTTTGATACTGGCTCTGCTGGAAAGCCTCCTCGGTTTAACAAAGACAACTTCTCTCTTTGGAAAACCAGGATGGAGCTTTTCCTCTCTGGTTCTGATCCCCAGATTCCTTATTTTCTGGAAAACGGACCACATGTGCCTACACAAACCGTCCACCCCATTCCTGCTGCTGGTGGCCAACCTGCTGTTCCTGAAAGAGAGCTGGTAAAGCCCGTAACTGACTGGAATGATGAAGATAGACGCCTGGTCAACATTGACACCAAGGCTAGGTCTCTCATCGCCATGTCACTCCCTGACGATGTATTCCACTCTGTATGTCACCTTCGCTCTGCTAAGGAGATATGGGACACTCTCTGTGTTCAATATGAAGGTACTGCCGTACTCATGGAATCAAGAAAGATTTTCTTGGTTCGTCAGTACGAAAGCTTTATTCATCAGAAGGATGAAACTCTCTCCCAGCTACATCAGAGATTCAACTGTCTTCTGATTGATCTGAAGACCATCGGTACTACCTACTCTAACTCTGAGGTGGTTACCAAGTTCATGGAAGCTCTTCCTGAACATTGGGAAATCTACACCTCCTGCTTAACTATGTCAAAGGACATAAAGACACTCACTCTAAGTGAGCTGTACGGTATTCTTCTGAACCGTGAACAACAGAAGAAACTGAAAAAGAATCTCATAAGAGATTCTAAAGAATCCAAAAGCACAACTGTTGCATTGGTTTCTGATTCAGTTCCTCCTGTTGCTTCTTCTTCTTCTTCAGTAACTATTACTGAATTAGAATCTTCTGACTCTGACATGTCAGAAGATCCTGAATTCAATGAATCTCTTGCTCTTTTAACCAGATCTTTCAAAAAGTTTGCCAAAAAGGGAAACTTCCATAAAAAGAAACACCTTTCTATTACTGACAAGCCTAAGTCAGATCCTGTTGACAAGGCTACTGCTATCTGCTACAACTGTCAGGGCAAATGACACTTTGCTAATGATTGCAGGTACAGAAAAAGTCAGTTTGCTCCCTCCTCTGCTAAATCTTCTTCCAAGAACCCCAAATACCAACGCCTGAAGGAAAAGTACAAAAAGATGAAAACTCAACGAAAAGGCAAAGGTCTAATCGCAGAAGACTGCGACTGGGATGATGTCTCCTCTGATGACTCGTCTGATGAGGAAGATACTCAAGTGGCACTGATGGCCATTATTGAGGAACCTACCTTAGCTCTCATGGCTAAGATAGAAGAGGTTCCTGAAGAGATTCCTCCTCAGGATCCTGAAGCTTCTTCTTCCACAACTCCTGAAGCTTCCACCTCTGCGACTGATTCTTCCAGTCAGGTACCTATTCCTCTCATCCCTCTTGAAAGCTTAACACAGTTAGACCTGGTCACTCTCGACCTTTACAAAGCCCTTAATGGTAAAACATCTGCTGAAAAAATGAATATTGATCTTAGAGGACAACTCAAAGAATGTCAAGAAAAATTAAAACAGCTTACCATTGTGGAAGAAAATTATAAGGACCAGGTCACTGTAAACAAAACTCTTTGTATTGAAAGAGAATTGGCTCTTGCTGCCAAAGAGAAGGCCCTTGCCCAATTAAATGCTGAAAAAGTCACCATCAAAGGATGGAGTGACGCCTCTGAAAAAGTTGATGAAATATTAGCTTCAGGGAGGTCTGATAAAAGCAAAAGAGGTCTTGGATTCTTTCGTGGATACAAGAAAGAAGAAACTAAGTCTGATAGTTCCATGCTCAAATTTGGAAAATTTGTTTCCTCTATTCCTCTTCCTAATGCCTCTGAAAACACCCCTTCTTCTTCTTCTAACACTCACCCTGAAGGTGCTCCTAAGAGCAAAAAGAATACAGTTAAGGATAAATCCAAAACTGAAACACCTTCAAAGACCAAGGGTCCTAAACCCAAGAACAAAGTTCTGGGTGGTGGTCCTTCAGTTTCTGGAACTAAGTCTCTTTCTCAGAGTCCTGCTCCCAGACTGAAGATTGACCTGAAGCAAAAGACTCAGGAGAAGAAACCAATTCCTCCAATGTCCAATGCTAAAGGCATACTTGGTGCAGGTCCTGCTCACCTAAAGTTCAAAAACTTTCTGGACCACACTAAACGCTTTCAATATCGCAAATGCTATCACTGTGGATTAAATGACCATATTGCTAGTAAGTGTCCTGATGCTACCAAAGCTGAAAAATCAGCTAAGGTAAAGAAGATTCCCAAGACTGAGAAATCAGTCAAAGGAAAGAAGGTTGTCAAGACTGTTTCTTCAGTCAAGACTCCAGCCTCCTGTACTGATACTTCAGTAAAGGCTGACACTGATTCAACCAGTCCTACTGATACTTCTGGATCCATAGTTCTATGGGTACCAAAGAAAACTTAAACTCTGTATTTTACAGGATAAGGGCATCTGGTACTTGGACAGTGGATGCTCTCGACACATGACTGGTTCTAAATCTGTCCTCACTAACTACCGTGAAGAAAGAGGTCCTGCTGTGACCTTTGGCGGAAACGGTAGAGGCCAAACCCGAGGGTATGGCACTCTGACCAACGGAGTAACTACTTTCAAAAGAGTTGCTTATGTTGAAGGCCTGATGCATAATCTTCTGAGCATCAGTCAACTGTGTGATAAGAATCACAAAGTTTCTTTCTCTAAGAAAAAGTGCAAAGTCAAGAACAGGAGAAAGGAAGTCATTCTCAATGGTGTTAGACATGCAGATATCTACATCATCAATATGAATACTTCCACTGATAACTTCTGTTTCGTATCACGTGCTTCCACTGATATGAATTGGCTCTGGCACAAGCGTCTCTCTCATCTCAACTTCAAGACGCTGAATCAACTCTGCATCAACAACCTGGTTATTGGTCTTCCTGACTTTCGCTATACAAAGGAATCTCTTTGTTCAGCATGTGAGAAAGGAAAACAGACCAGGGCTAGCTTCAAGTCTAAGCAGATTTCCTCCATCAGCTCTCCTCTACAACTTCTCCACATGGATCTCTTTGGACCCGTTAATGTCCAATCCATTGGTGGAAAGAAATATACTCTGGTAATCGTAGATGAATATTCCAGATATACTTGGGTTTTCTTCTTACGTGCCAAGAGTGATGCTCCTGAAGAAATCATCCTGTTCGTCAGGAAGATGGAAAAACTCAACAACCTTACTGTTCGTTCAATAAGAAGTGACCATGGGACTGAGTTCAAAAACAGTACCCTGGAATCTTTCTTTGAACAGAAAGGTATCTCTCAAAACTTCTCCTCTGTGAGAACTCCTCAGCAAAATGGTGTTGCTGAAAGACGGAACAGGACGCTGATCGAAGCTGCGAGATCTATGCTGAGTGAAGCCAACCTTGCCACTCAGTTCTGGGCTGAAGCTGTAAATACTGCTTGTTACACTCAGAACAGATCTCTGATTGTCAAGCGTTTCAGAAGAACAGCTTACGAACTCTTTCGTAACAGGAAACCATCAATCGAACATCTCCATATCTTTGGTTGTGTCTGCTACATCCTAAACAACAAAGATAATCTTGGAAAGTTTGATTCCAAATCTGATGATGGAATTTTCCTCGGATACTCATCCATTTCTAAAACTTACCGTGTGTTCAACAAACGAAGACAAACCATTGAGGAAACGATTCATGTCAAGTTTGATGAATCGGGTCCTACCTTTCCTCACCCAAATGATAATACTGAAATCAATCAGTGGGCTGACTCTTTCTTTCAAGTCCCTGAACTTCCTATTGCTGATCCATCTCCTCAAGACCTTCCTGATGGTTTTGAAGATAATCCTATACCACCCACTGATATAACCACTCCACCTCTCATAAATGCCACCCCTATCTCTCAAATCACACCCCCTGAACCTGATCAACCCACTAACAGTGAAGACTTCTCTCAAACCACTGTTAGTGAACCCACTCCTACCAATCTTCTTCCTGATCCATCATCCAATGAAGCATCTACTTCAGGACAGGTGTATCAACCACCTGCTCTCCGATGGACCAAAGATCATCCCATTGATCAAGTTCTTGGAAACCCTTCTTCTGGTGTGAAAACTAGACGTCAGGCTGGTAACGTCTGTCTTTATGTAAACTTTATCTCTGAAAATGAACCTAAAGAAATAGATGATGCTTTGCGTGATCCTGCCTGGGTCTCAGCCATGCAGGAAGAGCTAGCAGAGTTCATCAGAAACAATGTCTGGCTTCTCGTCCCTAGGCCTCGAAAACGTACAATCATTGGTTCCAAGTGGATTTTTCGAAATAAACTTGATGAGATTGGTACAATCATTCGAAACAAGGCTCGCCTTGTGGCTCAGGGATACAGGCAGGAAGAGGGCATTGATTACGATGAAACCTTTGCTCCTGTTGCTAGGCTCGAAGCAATTCGACTCTTCCTAGCTTTCGCAGCACATATGAACTTCAAAGTTTATCAGATGGACATTAAAAATGCCTTTCTGAATGGAAAACTTAATGAAGAGGTCTATGTGGCTCAGCCTCCTGGCTTTGTAGATCCTAAGTTCCCTGATCACGTCTACAAGTTAAACAAGGCTCTCTATGGGTTAAAACAGGCTCCTCGTGCCTGGTATGATACCCTCTCAACCTTTCTTCTCTCTAAAGGTTTTGTTCGTGGAAAGATTGATAGCACTTTATTTCTGAAGAAATATCCTAAGCATATCCTTCTTGTCCAGATATATGTCGATGACATTATCTTTGGATCCACCAATCCCAAACTCTGCGAAAAGTTTGAGTTGCTCATGAAATCTGAATATAAAATGTCTATGATGGGTGAACTAACATTCTTTTTAGGACTTCAGATCAAGCAATCTGAAAAGGGAATTTTCATCAATCAAGGTAAATACGTACATGAGATGCTGAAGAAATTTGATCTCACATCCTGTACACCGATGAAGACTCCAATGGCTCCTCCTCTGTCTCTTGACAAGGATTCCAAAGGGAAACCTGTTGATGTGACTCTCTATAGAGGAATGATTGGCTCACTGCTGTATCTTACAGCGAGTCGTCCTGATATCATGTATTCTACATGTCTCTGTGCTCGTTATCAGGCTGAACCCAAAGAATCCCATCTGACCGCTGTAAAGCGGATCTTCAGATACCTGAAGGGAACTCCTAACATGGGTCTTTGGTACTCCAAGGACTCAGGGTTCGATCTAACAGCTTATTCTGATAGTGACTTTGCAGGATGTAAAATCGACAGGAAAAGCACTACTGGTGGCTGTCACCTATTAGGTGGCAAGTTGGTGAGTTGGACTAGCAAGAAGCAGAACTCTGTGTCCACATCAACTGCTGAAGCTGAATATGTTGCAGCAGGAATATGTTGTGCTCAGGTCCTGTGGCTGAGAAATCAACTTCAGGACTATGACATACAACTCTCCAAAATTCCTATCTACTGTGACAACACTTCAGCAATAGCCATTGCTAACAATCCTGTCTTACACTCTAAGACAAAGCACATTGAAGTGAGATATCACTTCATCAGGGATCATGTGATGAATGGTGATATTGAACTCCATTTTGTCCCTACTGAATATCAGCTTGCTGACCTCTTTACCAAACCACTGGATGTGACGCGTTTTAATATGCTCCTCAGTGAACTTGGGATGTTAAATCCTGAAGAATAGAAGTTCTCAGGACAAACAGTTGTTAAAGTCCTTATGAAAATATTCTCTCAGGACCTCTTTTTTTTAACAACTCCTGAATAACTCTTCTTCAGAGGATGACTCTATTCAGTACTTACAAAATCTTTGTTCAATATCCGAATACTGATGATTCTCAGGTAAGTATTTCTTCCCTCTGCTACTGAAACCTTATCGCATTAAATGTGATAAGAGGATTTTTCCCAAAACAGTACTTATCTGATAAGTACTCTGATTCCAATAAACCATATCTTTCACCAAAATGGAATCATCCCCTGAAAAGGTGGTTTTTAGTTTTTCAAATAAAACAAACCTTTCATCTGCACTGACACGTAATGGGACGTTTCCTGTTCCCCACTACGTGTGTCAGGCGCGTGAACGCGCGTCGAGCTTCTTTTTCATCATTACGTTTGAATTTAGCCGCTCTTTTCTCTCTCATCCATTTTCTCTCTCCTACCACGAGGTATAAAAACCTCATTCGTAATCCTTTTCACTCTTTACGCTCACATAATACTCTCTAAGCATTCAAGCAAGAAAAAGCAAGAATCTGCATTCTCAAGAACACCAAGAACACACACTTACCACTTCTTTAACAAGATTAACGTAAGTTTCCTAATGTTCTTTGTTCTTTCCACAATCTAAGTTGATATTCTTCTCTAAAAACAACTTATTTTGATAAACGTTTTTCCAAAAACCCTAAGATCACTTCGTTTGATCTTAGTTTTTCCAAAATCTTCTAAGATTTTTGTTAAAACTGTTTAGAATGATTTTTCTTATTTCTTTTAAGAACAGTCATAAACTCCTATTTTGATATCTATTCATCAAAATAGAAGTTCTTTTTAATACCAAAACACATTCCTTTTGTGTATTTTGGTATCTAATCTATTCTAAGTATAAAGGATTTCACCATTTTTATGAACATACTTTGTGTTCATTGAAAAATGAAGAAAAATGCATATTTTGGACTCTTAATCATCCATATATGTTATTTTTATGTTTAACAGGATGACTGCTACTACATCCACATCTTTGGACGCCCAGCTCTCCTCTGAGGCCACTCCTCTGCAAGCTACTGAGAGCTTGCCAATCGTCATTCCACAGCACGACGTACAATTCAAACATAACAACGTTGTTGGTCTGTTTGATATCCCTGAAGGCAAGGAATATCTGATTCCTGCAAAAGACTTCCTTCTCCGCAGCCCGCTGAAGACGGCTTTCACTTTGGACCCAAAGCCAAACAAGCCCATGCTGCAACAACTGTGGTCCACTGCCACTGTGGCCAAGGAGAAGAACACAAAAGGTGTCCTGCGAGAGGTCATCAAATTCCAAATCAAGGAAAACATCATTTCCTTTGGTTTTGGAACCCTCAGGAACGTGCTCAACTTCCCCAAGAAGAAGCGCTTCCCTCCTGTCCCCACTGCTGACGAGATCGTCGAGTTCCTGGACGCCATAGGCTACAGATGGCCTGTGAACAAGGAAGGCGTCCTGCTACCGAAGACAGGTGCCACTGTCCATAAGTCAGGACTAAACGCCGTGTTCTATTATATATGGAACACGTTTGGCCTGTGCTTATCGGGCAAAACAGGGAGCACGGAGCAGTTCCCGATGGTTATTCAGCAGATGGTCTACTCTGCGATCAAGAATCGCGAGTTCGACTATGCTCGCTCCATCTGGGACGACATGGTGAAGAAGGTCCGAAGCAAGAATCGGGTCGTCAACGTTGCCTTCACCGGGTTTTTCTCAGCCGTCCTGGAGCTGCATATGGGGGAAAACTACCCCAAGGTCGGGAACTCCAACAACTACGCCCTCGGGCCTAGGTTCCTGGACCAGGTTGCTTATCATCCTGACGACGTCCCTCTCTCCGACGTCCTGGTCGTTCCTGAACAAGTTCAGGAACAGGATGCTGAACAAGCCACCTCTCCCACCACAGGTACGTTTTCTATCATCTCTTCCAAACCACATTCTTCTACTTCTATGCATGCTATGTCAGTAGCTAACCCAATACTGACTTCCCCAGCTGCAACCACAACTTCTGCGCTCCAGAAGCGCCCCTAACCATCATCTGTCACTCCTCCACCTCCTACAAAACGCGCCAAAGCTAGGGCGCAAAAGAAAAAGACGCAGGCGGCTGGTAAGAAATATTACATTACCCTGCCCCAGCTCTTTAATAAACCATCCCCTTTGTCTAAACATTCTTCCACTGCAGATACTTCTATCTCTGCGCCTGTTACACAAGAACCTGAGGTGGTTCAACTCGAACCCTCAGAGAATCTGGTGGGTAATCATTCTGATACCCTCCAAGCCTCAGGTAATATTTCTAAGCAATATATTACTGTTACTTCTTCTATGAAAGCTAATGAGTCTTCTAGTGCTCACTTAGCTACTCTGTCTACAGGTTCTTTAGGAGCAGGTTCTGACGGGCATCTTCATCATGATGACCCCTTCAACGACTTCATCCTCACGGATGCCGAGCATCAGCTGAACGCAGCTGAACTACGCAGGCAGTCCGCTGAGAGGAACCTGCATGAGGCCCGCACTGCCCTCCAACAGAAGGAGGAAGAGCATTCAGCACGGCTCCAGTCCCTACAACAGGAACTTGTTGCTGCCAAAGCTGCTGCAGCCGCTGCTGCAGCTGCCGCCGCCAGTGCCACTGCCGCCGCCATCGCCGCGACTCCGCCGCCCACGGCCGTCACCCTGTCCATCCCTTGTCTGGATAACATCCACGACAAGGTTTCTCAAGTTGCCTCCTCCTCCACCAACCTTCAGGCATCTATTGATGACCTGAAGGCCACGGCTCTCCCTGCGCTCTCCACAGAGATCATCAACAGCACCAACTCTCTCACCACCTTCCAATCAACGGTGGTTCAGAGGTTGGATGCTCAGGAAGCTGCCATTCGCGCCATCCAGGAGCAGGTGCAAGGGCTCTCCTCTGCTGTCAACGCCCTCACCTCTGCTCCTGCGCCGCCTCCATCCTTCACCACGGCGGACAGGGAGGTATTGCAGTCCCTGATCTCTTCATCATTCATCCAGCGCAAAGTCCTCAGCGACATGGCCTCTCTCCTCCAAAGGAGTGTTTCAACAGCTGCCTTAGTACAGGCACCTGCTGAGGGGGAGAGACAGCCCCGAGACCATTCAGCCTATTCCCCCTCCACAAACTGGAGAACCACTGAAGACGGGGGGAATAATGAAGACGACGATGATGATGATGAAGATGATGATGATGATATAGACGACATCTTCGTCGAGAAGGTTCCTGCCACTGCGCCCATTCCAGGGCTCGCACAACCTCAGGGGGAGAACCCTGATGCCTCTGGTATGTCTCCACTACCATCCTCTCCCTCTACCTCTGATAATCAACCTATATCTTCTCTTCTAAAAACCAAACCTACCCCTGAAACCATCACCCTAGACTCCTCACCTGAAAACTCCCCTCCTAATAACCTTCAAATGGTTATCTACCAACCTCCTAAACTACCTTCTCCTGAACCAACTCCTGAACTCACCTCTCACCCTGAACCTGAACCCTTTAACCAAGCCGATCCTGAAACTCAAGATGTCAACTTTGGCTCTGTCACTGGTGACATTATTCGCCTAATGGAGAATAGTCCCAATGAGCAGACCAGAGCTGAATTAGCTAAAATGACCTTCAGGATCACACCCCTTAACCAAGAAACCATTTCTACCCGTCCTACAACCCGTTTCAACCAAGAAGCCTCTTCATCCAGAACCCCTGAAATCCGAGCCACCCCTGAAACCATATGCCTTTCATCAGATGATGAATTCATCTCTGATGACTTCTCTACCCCTGCTTCTTCACCCAGATCACCTCCCTCAAACTCTCCTAGATCTGAAGGTGAAAATTACCCTGACACTTCCTTTGCCATTGACAGGGATGGGCGCTTAGACGCCGTGATAGAGCGACTCGAGAGTACAAGAGTAAAAATCCCTCTTCGTACCTCTTGTGACTCCGAGTTCGCCTATCTCTCGCAGGAGGAGTACAACGAGGCTGTACAGGCTCAACTAGAGCACAATAAAAAGCAGAAGGAAGCTTTCCTCTCTGCCCAAGCCGCTCGAAGGCTTGCATCGGATTTTGTAGATGAAGATGCTGAAATAAGTGCAGATCCTATCCTTGCACAGAAGGCTGTTCTGAAGGTCTTCAACAAAAATGCAGAGATACAGACTGGAGAAGTGAACGCTGAGCTTGACTGGTGCAGAGATCGGTTACACCTCCGAAAGCATGGTGCTGCCATCTCAGGTATCCATCTTCGCCGATCTAGAGGCAAGAAAGGTAATCCTGGTAAAACCTGGATCACAGTCAAACGCTCTGGAGTGAAGGACGTAGAGCACACTCTGGACAAGTTAGATCGCTACAACTTGTCAGAGTGGAACGAAATCAGATCCCTACTTCCCAAAGCCAACAAGAACTATCGGGCTGAAGTAGAAGAAGTCATTGAAGGACTTATTGCTCGCATCAGAAGGACAACTGAAATACCTGATGACCTGCTCCAACACTCTCCACTCCTATCTCAGCAGCCTGTTCGAAGATCTGCAGGCACCTCTACAAGAAGACCAACTCCCTGTCTTCCCAGAATGGTTGTTAAACCTCTGGACCTCTCGATGCTTGATCTTTCATTCCCTCCTGGAATCTCTCTATCTGAAGGACAAGTAATCAGAGAACCTGTTCATGGCATATGTGTTAGCAATAACTCAATCCTACGCTTTCAGCGCTTCAGTGAGCTACACATAGCGCCCTATGAACATCTTTTGACAGTTCTCTTCACTGCACAACAAGATAAGAAATATCCAGACAACAAAGAGATCATCCGCACTGTCAGAGCTATACTTGATCACAGACTTGCCTTCAGCGACACTCCTGTTCCTGTTTGCGTCAAGACTGAATACATTAGCGAAGAATCTGACAGTTAGATATTTTGTAATTTTTTCTTTCAGTACTCTTGTCATGTACTCTTGTATTTTCCTTACTCTTGTAATATTTAAATGAGATTAATGAGAATGCAATTCAGTGCATTGTACTTCATTCCATCATAGTACTGAAAAAGATCCCTCAAAACAGTAAATGGGACATGTACCTTTATGAGTTCTATTTCCTACTGTTTAGTTCTAGACTTAGAATTATTTCTAACTTTTCTAGTTTAAGACAATTACTCTGTTGTCTTATCATTATCATTTAGGGGGAGATTGTTGATCCAGCTCTCCTAAGACCTGATGAAATGATAATGATCCTGAATCTTTACTTAGTGAATAGGTTTTTACTTCTGTTATAGCTTGAGGAATTATCACTGAGTCTGTTCAGTGTTATCCCATGTTACTTATGCTGTAACTTAACTTTATAGATCAGGATCAGGATCAGGAGACTAACGAGCCTGTTCTGCAGTCTACTGATCCTGTCCACTGAAGTGAAGACCTCCTCCTGAAGACATTAAGATCATACAAAAAGAACCATCAGCGACGTCGAAGAAATAGCTGATGACAGGAACAGCATGCTCGTGATCTGAAGACGGAACTCAGTGATAGCAGTCTGTTCACTATCGTATGACATCCTGAAGATTCATCAGGATACACGTGACCCTGAACTTCCCTAGTTTCAGGACTCTAGTCACTGATCAGTATCCTGATCCTGAAGGATTAGAACAATGTCTTAGTCTAATGCACAAAAGGATAATTCGCCTTTTCTGACACAATAGTACATAAGGGCAGTTACTTTACTGTTCCCTCCGTACTTATCAGACCATAAGGCAACTGTTTACAAACATCCTCTTTTGCACACCATGCAAAGAGTATTTGTTTATAGTAAATAGTACAACAGACCACTCACATTGTGACACGTCACAATAGTAGGTCTGCATGCATTTAATGCATGGAGTATAAATAGGACGTGAAGAGATGTTCTCCATACTTCTTCTTCATCCTAAAATACTCAAGTCCTTTCTCTCTTTTTCCCTCTATCTTCTTTCTTTATTCTCTTCTCACTTAGTGCATAGTGAAAGAACTTAGATTGTTTAGTTTAGACTAATTGTCTTTTCTATTTCCGCAACAATCTGTAAATTCATATTGTTTATAAAACAAGAATTTAAAAGTGAGAAAACTGTGTGATTATATTCAACCCCCCCCCCCCCTTCTATAATCCCAAACACTATCCTTACTTGAAGGTCACCTACTTGGGACCAACAGTGGTTTTGTCGTTTGCCGTGAGCGGCGGCAGTGGTGGCATTGGCTATCGTTGTCGTCGCCGGCAACGGCAATTGGTGGTGGCGGTGGTCGATAATCGTCGCAAAGGGGTATCGGCCACTGCCGGAATGGGTTTCCGATCAGGAGAGGCGGCGACGGTGGCCTTTGGGTTGCTGTCGTCGATAAGCACAAGCCAACAGCTCGCGCCGCGAAGAGCTTCGGCTCGTGCCGCGAGCAGGTGTCTGTTGGTGGTGGCTGTTGTTTTTTCGGAAACCGACCAGTGCGACGGCGACGGCAGGTGGCTGTTGCTGAACACAGTAGGCGATAACGGATAAGGGTTTATCTTAAACCAGATAGGTTTAAAACCCTAGATTTAAAATTGATTTTATAAATTAATTTTTCGTTTAATTGTTTTTAGTGAAAATAGAATCTAGTTAGGATTTTATATTCGTTAGTTGATATCATAGTCAGACCCTTTGACCGTGGTTGAATTTTTAATATTATTCATTTATTTTACTCGTCCGGTTTTTCGGTACGGGAGGCCTGCGTGCCATTTACAACCCGTTTTATTAAGTAATAAATTTAAATCGGATACTGAAGACTGAAGACGGAGCCTGGAGGACAACCACGGAGCTTGGATCCAGTGGGAGCGCCAAGAAGGTTCATGCCTTGTGTGTTGTCGTCACTTAGGAACGAGACCGTCGTTTTGTGTTGGCTTACAAAACGACAATAGTTTAGTGGTTTTAATTGCGTGGTTGTTCGAATTGCGTGGTTGTTTAGTTACGTAATTATAATTAAATATAAACTGCTTAAAGAATTAAACGTTTTTGAAAATAAAATGGATACAAATACAGTTTGTGTTTGGATCCAGTTTTTTGGAAACTGGCAAATTAAAAACCCTCGTGAAAATCATAGATCAGTAGTGCAACCCGCTTAGGGGCACCTTCGGTGTAAGGTACGTAGGGCGTTGCGAGTGAGCACACCTTGAGCGCCCGCGTTCAAACCGAAACTGGGAGGGGATGAAAAGACTCTGCAAATTATCTCCGGTGTGGTACCGGCCAGAGTACGTCCAGGTCCCGGGTGGTGCGATCTGTTTTGGTAATTATTTATTCACCAGGTGGTACCGGGCCAAAATGCACTAGAGGGACTAAATATGCACAGATTATATCTGATGTCCCGATGTTCTAGAGGTCGTGTTTTCGTTTTAAATACGATTGGTATAAGTTTTACCTACCAGAAATAGCATGCGTCGACTCGCGTGAGCACACCGCTTGCCGACACATGTGAAATATGGATTCTAGTCTAATAAATTTATTTTAAGGGTAATAACTTATTAGAAGTTTTATAATTATAAACTAAAATTGGAATTTCTATTCTTATTGTAGATGTCAAATTCTGTAACTCCGTTTTATACCCCTGAGTAGTCACTCCGTCTCATCAATACAAAATGGAAGCTTACAGGTCAAAATTTTCCAGTTTGGAAAATGCACCTTGATAATATCTTGCGTGCACAGGGTAAGCTATACGTTTTAGATAAACTTGTTTCACGACCCAAGAGTAATTCTCCTGAAAAGGAATTTACTCAATATTTTAAATACCTGGAGGATGAATCGGATGTTATGTCAATTTTGATTTTCTCTATATCACCCGAGCTTGCAGGAGATCTAAGAGTTAAATCATGCCACGAGGTCGTGAAAGATATGGAAAACCAGCTAGGTTTCTATAAACACACAGGCTAGCTTCTGATCATGAAAAAAATATTTTCACTGAAGCTAAGAAAGAACCAATTAGTTAAAGATCATCTTATCGAAATGAGAAGACTCTTTAAATGTTTGACGCGTCTGGGATACAAGATGACTCAGGAAGAGCTAGTGTATCTGATGTGGTCTTCACTCCCGAAGGAGATATGTGACACAACTAGTGCCTACATGAAATAACCAAAGATCGACGTGGCAAAAGTACATGAGGATATTTTGGCCAGTTTGGAGCCAAAACCAGCACCTGCTGAACTCATGGATAGTGATTGGATTGATGAGCTGGGAGATCTGAGTTGCCCAGAATGCGGTAGCCAGGATATTTGCGAGCACTAGATGAATATCGACCAGATAGAGATCGGTTTACCCGATGCTCTAGGTATCTTTATGATAGATTGCTTAATCACTTCTTATGAATCATGGGTAATTGATACAGGTAGTGGTAACCACATTTGTAATCATTTACAGGGATTCACTAGAAGAGAGACTTTGAGGAAAGACCGTTCGAACCTACGAGTTGGCGAAGGCACACCGCTGATAGCTGAAGCAGTAGGATCTTATAGTCTTAGTTTACCATCGGGTCTAGTTTTGGAACTAGAAAATTGTTATTATGTTCCAAAGATGATTAAGAATGTTATGTCATTTGATTTATTGGTAGACCAAGGTTTTTATTATAAATATGATTATAAAATGCTTTCAGTCTTTAAAAATAATATTTTCTATTTTAAAGTAACATGTGAATGGTCTATATACAGTAAATCTGCAAGATGATAATAAAGAAATCTATCATATAAGTAAATGATCCAAAGACATTGAGGATCAAACTTACCTCTGGCATTGTCGTCTAGGCCACATAAACAAGAAACGCGTTGAACTACTCTTAAAAGGAGGTTTTCTTGGAACTTTTGATTTTAAACCTTTTGACAACTGCGAATCCTGTTTATCTGGCAAGATGACAAAGGAACCTTTCAACAAAGATAATGAAAGGGCTACTGACTTGTTAGAAATAGTTCACACAGATGTGTGTGGACCATTTAGTCATGAGGCAAGAGGAGGATACCGGTACTTCATTACCTTTACTGACGATTTCAGTAGATATGGTTATGTCTATACCTGATGAGACATAAATCTGAAAGCTTTGAGAAATTCAGAGAATATCAGAATGAAGTACAGAATCAACTTGACAGACAGATCAAGTTTTTACGGTCAGATCGAGGAGGCGAATATCTTAGTCAAGAATTTGGCAATCATCTGATGGAATGTGGGATTGTATCACAACTCACACCTCCGTATACACCTCAGATGAATGGTGTGTCAGAAAGGAGGAATCGTACATTGCTAGACATGGTACGATCGATGATGTGTCGCTCTACACTACCAGTATCATTCTAGGGACATGCGCTCGAAACAGCAGCACATATACTGAATAGAGCGCCAACCAAGTCGGTAGAAAAGACGCCATACGAGTTGTGGAAGGGTAAGAAACCCAAGAAGAAAACTGACATGGACGAGAATGTGCACACTTTTAAGGCCAGACTGGTTGCAAAAGGATTCACGCAAACTCATGGTATCGACTATGATGAAACCTTTTCGCCAGTAGCCATGTTAAAGTCAATTAGGATTCTAATGGCCATTTCAGCGTATTTTAATTACGAGATCTGGCAAATGGACGTCAAGACAGCCTTTCTGAATGGAAAGTTAACAGAAGACGTCTATATGGAACAACCGGAAGGGTTTGAAGATCCTAAGAATCCTAATAAAGTGTGTAAATTGCTAAAATCCATTTATGGATTAAGGCAAGCATCTCGAAGCTGGAACTTACATTTTGATGAGCGAATCAAAGAGTTTAGTTTTGCAAAAACTGAGTTCGAGCCATGTGTTTACACTAAGTTCAGTGGGAGCATTGTAACCTTCTTGGTCTTATATGTAGACGATATTCTACTAATAGGAAACGATGTACCAACCTTACAGAGTGTAAAGAGTTGGTTGAGCAAATGTTTCTAGATGAAAGACCTTGGAGAAGCCGCTTATATACTTGGTATAAAGATCTATAGAAATAGATCTAAGCGGCTTATCGGACTTAGTCAAAGTACATACATTGACAAAATCTTGAAGAAATTCAGGATGGATGAATCCAAGAAAGGATTTATCCCGATGCAACATGGCATAGTGTTAAGTAAAACACAGTGTCCTGTTTCTAGTCAAGATTAGAACAAAATGAAATCGATTCCATATGCTTCGGCAATTGGATCGATTATGTATGTCATGTTATGTACTAGGCCCGATGTTGCTTACTCAATAAGTGTTACGAGCAGATATCAACAGAATCCAGGAGAACCTCATTGGGTGGCTGTCAAGAACATTCTCAAGTACCTGAGAAGAACAAAAGACATGTTCTTGGTCTTTGGAGGATCTGAGGATGAAATTAGTGTCACTGGATATTCTGATGCTAGTTTCCAGACCGACATAGATGATTTTAGATCACAGTCTGGGTACGTTTTTACTCTAAACGGAGGCGTGATCTCATGGAAGAGCTCGAAGCAGGACACAATTGCAGATTCAACTACAGAGGCAGAGTACATTGCAGCATCTGATGCAGCAAAAGAAGCTGTCTGGCTGAGGAATTTTCTATCGCGTCTTAGAGTGGTTGCCAGTATCTCTAGACCGATCGATATATTCTGTGACAACTCTGGAGTCGTGACACAAGCAAAGGAACCCAGAGAGCATCACAAGTCAAGACACGTGCTCAGAAAGTATCACCTCATCCGAGAGATCATTGGAAGAGGAGATGTAAGAATATGCAAGATTCCAACAGACGAAAATGTCGCAGATCCGTTGACAAAGCCACTAGCAAGGGTGAAGCATGAGGCTCATGCATGTTCCATTGGGATGTAGTACCTGGACGTCAGTAGCTAGTTTTAGTTTATTAATTATTACTATAGTTTAATTTTTGAACAATAAATCATGTAAAGTTTTATTTCACAGTGTGATAGAAATAAATGGAGGTTTTAAATTCACGATTGTTTTAAAATTAACTATTTTTCGCATATTTAATATATCCATGATTTGTGCAAAGTTTCTTGCAAGAAATCTAAATTTCTGTAGCTACTTATTGAAATGGGAATTTCAATAAGGAGATTAATGCTATTATAAATGTTTGATGATTTATTCAAAGTAAAGAATAAAAGCACAAGTGATGTGACCAAACATTTATAGATACTCATCAGAGTGTTTGAGTATTGGAAGTGACCAGTTTCGAGTCTGCTTCATGGAGCCCAGTCATAAGCATCGACTTGATAGGTTGTCCTTAGACCTGAGATATTTGGTTTGGGAACATGAAGACTACTGTACTCTTAGCACGTTCTAACGTTGCACCGTAACAGGGCGGCCATACGGAACGTGACTAGATGCAGCGGAAGCCATGGATCTAAATGCAAGTAGTCAAGAAGGGATTTGCACCTCTTTACAAAAGAGAGATATTTCCGGGCCCCTTGACGATTAAGATTGGCAGAAAACGCGTGGCCACGCTCGAATAGAATAACACGTGTTATTCAGTAATATCCGTTACTGCAGGCAATCAAAATCAGAGTCAAGAAATAATTGGATTCGAGAAATGAATCCTCCACTCCATGTCTCAAATTCACTTTAGAAATATCGTGTGCAAAAGGAATGAACCCCTGTACAAATTCAAGCGTGAATTGTATCTCTGGATATAAGAGATCTTATAACCTGGTTAACCTAAGTGTCTGGCTAGGGACCTCCTTAGGCTAATGGTAACAGTACAGTTACATGTCTGGCACAAGTGGGAATCTGTTAGGATTATGTGCAAGACTGTAACAGGGTTTACTGTGTCCAATGTTATAAGACACTAGTAGGTCACACTGCTACACACCCGATTCGAGATCATTTGGATTTAATGTGTGTGAGAAATAATTAATTGATTTTAATTATTAAAAGGAGAGAAAGAATAAATAATTAATTATTTAATTATTTATTAAATATAATTATTAATTAATCAGTTTGATTAAAGATAATTATTAAATGAGTTATATTTGGTTAAGAACATTGCCTTATTTATCTTTATAAATAAAGGGCTTAACCTGATAAACCAATTGCTTTTTGATCAAGAAAAATATATATATATATATTTTTTTCTCTCTCTCCCATCGCCGGCCTCAATCACACACAACCGGAGTTGTTTTTCCGATTAATCCACGACGGTCTAGCAGCCAGTCTCAAGGTGGTGCCAGTAGCGGTGTACTCCCCATTCGCATTCCGGAGGTTTTTATCGCATAAAGGTAAACCATCTGATCAACACTTAATTGTATCTGAAAAGGTTTAGGATGGATCCGTTTGGGAATCAGTTTTTGTTATCCGCTGCGCGTTAATCGCTCCTAAGATTCCCAACAGGGTTCATATGGAAATCCGTTTAAGATGTGTGTATAAATCGCACCTTGATTGTGTGTGCAAGTTATGGAACTGAAAATGCCTAAAATAGGGCCTAAAATCGACTTTTCTATGCTAAATCCAAGTTGGGCCGGGTTTGACCTGCCTAGACACCCATTTTGACCACTAAACACTAAAAATAGCATAACTTTTCGCTCGGAACTTCGTTTTCGATGAGGTTTTTGCCTGCACGTTCGTAACGAAATAATCTACAACTTTCAATAAAAATATTCCAGAAAATATCTCCCTAAAAAATCGGTTTTATGTATCCATAGCTTAATTGTTGACGTTTTGACTCGTTTTCTTCAATTTTCTCAATTTAACTCTCTTTGTCATGAAACCTTCAAAATCCTCTCATATACTCTAAAGAAGTATAACCCCAAAATTTCAAACCCAAACTCTCATTAAATCATCGGTTACCTTATATGGCGACTACTAATACACTTAATAAAATTTCAACATGCTTAACATTTTCTTGAATGTAAGCACATAACATTCTTCTTAACATATTAATTAGACGTACTTAGCAAATAATATGGGAAATTAGGAATGAGATGTTACAATTATTGCTTCCTAGATCAATACATATGGATCATAGAGGTGGGTCAGTTCCCATTTTGCCGCCAATGGAGGTCACGATGGGCTTGTGTCCTTTTCGATCATCCTTGTGTGTTTTGATGCAAGGGAAGGGGAACAATTGGTGCAAGGGCGGTGGGAAGGCGATGCAAGTGGATCATCTCGATTAATTCTCTAAGAGCTATAATAGATCATCTGTCGAACCCTTCAAACTATAATAGTAGATTTTGGAACGAATGGTTGCAACCACGAGTGAATTTCTTCATCTGGCATTTGTTTTTAAATCGTATTCGCACTAGATCGAATTTGAGTTCGAGAGGTATTTCTCTTTCTTCTGATTTATGCCCTTTATGTAATGGAGAAGTAGAGAAAGAGGAACATCTCTTCTAATTTTGCCCTTTGGTGAAAATTGTTAGGAATTGGTTACTGGAACGGGGTGGCATAAATGAAGGTCATCATACTACTCTTGATCAGGTGCTACACAATGTTTTGGAAGGGGCTAAAACTAAAAAAGAAAGAAATTCTTGGAGGCTACGGTCGGAACTTTGTGGTAGTTTGTTTGGAAAGCTCGCAACAACGTGGTGTTTAATAGACGACGGATATGCTCGTGAATGAAATTCAAGCCACTCCATTTACTTGGGTAAAATATAAGTCTAATTGTAAACCGTTAGATCAGTCGATGTGGTGTTGTAATCCTTTTTGTCCTTTTTAGTTCTTTGTAGTTTCTTGTTAGTTTATCTTAATAAATGTGAGTATTCTTGGACGGGGAATGATGGCTGTACCAAAATTTTATTTCTTGGATTCTCTTTTTACCGTAAAAAAACGAAATATTTAAAAATCCTTGGGTTCATCAAATGGCGATGGGTGACACCACGTGTGATCTGAAGTTAATATTCCCAACAAGTATAAAAATAATTCTTTTTGTCCTAGGAGAAAATCACGTGGAGATGCGTCCAAAAAGACCATGGAGGATGGTGATTTCACGTGATAAGCACTCATATTTCCAAAAAATATGAAAATTAACTATTCTTTTTAACCTCTTGGAAATATGAAAAATAACTATTTTTCTTAAGCTCGATAAAAATTGATATTAAGGTGAGTGGTGTGAAAAGTAAATTACGCATGATTCCTTTATAAAGAATAAAACTCGTGGTTCAATCTTTAGAAATTTCAAGGTAAATTTGAAATGATGGTTGTTCTATTATTAAATAAAAATTAGAGGTGAGCAGAAAAAACCGAAAACCGAAAAAACAGAACCAAAATTAAAACCGACGGTTTTGGTTTTTAAAAACCAAAACCCGAAATTTTCGGTTTGGTTTGGTTTCATGTTTCAAAAACCGATAAAAAGACCAATCCGAACCAATTAGGAACCAAACCGATGGAACCATACTAGTAGCCTAGCAGGTGTAATAGAAATAATGATCAATAGAAACAAATTTGATCAATAAAGTTGGTTATTTGGATAAATATGATATTTTTAATAAGTTAGGAAGAATATATATATATATATATATATATGATATTTGTGGAGTAAATTTAGAAAAGGTATAATGGTCATTTAACTATTTTTTTATTATTAAGTTTGATTTAAAATGATTAAAATATAAATGTGATATTTTGATAAGTTAGAAAGGATATAAATGGTATTTGTAGTTGAGGTTGGGTAAATATGATACTTTGATATGTTATAAAGTACATATATGATATTTGTAATTTAGGTTGGGTAAATATGATATTTTGAGTTTTAACAATCGATATATATGATATTAATCCTTATAATAAAGAATTATTTATGTAAATCCATTAATTCTCTACTAGTTCTTTTTCCTTGTATGGCATTGCATCCCAAGATATTAAATTAAACACTTTTTGTATTTTCAAATAGAAAGAACATGTATTTAATATGAAATAAATTTTCATTAGTTATATTAAGTTAACCAAAGATTATCATTGCAATCCTAGTTGTACTCTGATTCTCATACGTTCCTATTTTCATTTCTTGAAATGAACCAAACGCTCGTATTAACGTTTCATTTTTTTTTATATTAAGTTACAGAAAATAGTATTATACTAAAAAAGAAGTGAACTTTAATCAAAAAATAAAAATAAAATGCGTATACATCCAAATCGACCTTACACTGTACGAGGATTCCCTAAATTTAAATAATAAAAACCCCCCAAAAACCCCTTTTCTCTTTTCTCCTTTTTGCAATTCATAGACACTCTTGTTCTCCCAGATTGTTTACAAAAGAAGAAGATCATATCAAAAACCATTTCAAGGTATATAACTGAATCTGCTGATATTCATGTCTTTAAATTCAATTTAGATTATGAGATGAATTGAACTACATCTTTTAATTTGCAGAGTAATTACTTTTTTTTTTTTTTGACATTTTCATCCATCTCTTTTGGTCAACTGATGATGACCTTGAAATATATACATGGATGGAGTCTTTTAGGCTGTGTTTGGCAAACACAAGCTATATATAGCTAGTCCATCCAAACATGTACCAGGAAGCTAGCTTATAAGCTAGCTTTTTGAAACGCTGCTTTGAGTAGTTTATGAGAAGCTTATTGTAGTTTTTTTTCAATTATATCCTTATTAATATATTTTATTAAATTCAAATATACCCTTTTTGGTCATTTTACATACTCATAAGCTAGTTTTTGCCAAATATAATTTGTTCATATGCTAGCTTATCAGCTACTAGCAAGCTTATCAACAGCTAGCTTATCAGCTACCAAGCTACGCTTGCCAAACATAGCCTGATGATGATGATATTTATATCAACTATGTTCTGATACTTCCATTCATTTGTTTTATGTTAATTGGTAGGTGTCTCCAAAAGCAAATATCTTTTGGAAAAATGGCTGAGTTTGTATCTGCAATCTTTGGTCCTGTTGTTGAATGTTTACTGGCTCCTGTCACGAAACAGCTGGGCTACCTCTTTTTATCCGGAAAACATGTTAAGAATCTCGGTGATGGAATGAAGCGATTGGAGGGTGCATCCGCTGATGTCGAAAACCACAAGGACAGAAACAAGAGAGAGGATCTAGAGGTACCTTCCCGTGTACCGGGTTGGTTGGAAGAAGTCGCAGAGATCAAAAGTGATGCTGATAAAATCACTTCAAGCAATGGAAACGCAGGATGTTTCAACGTAAAAGCGAGGTACCAAATGGGAAGAAACGCCTGGAAGACTGCTCAGGAGATCGAACGTTTTCTTCAAGAAGGTCTTGCTTTCGGTTGGACGGATGCCCAGAAACCTCTTGGAAGGGTTTACACTAGAAGGGCTTCCACGTCATCAGGTGGTGGTGGTGATAGTATTGGAGAAGATTTCAAGTCAAGAGATAAGACGTTTAATGATGCTTTGGAGCTCCTTCAACAAGATCAAAAGACTCGGGTGATTGCCCTCTGTGGAATGGGTGGCGTGGGGAAAACCACGATGATGGATCAACTGAGAAAGACTGCGGGAGAGAAGAAGATGTTTGATTGGATCGTGAAGGTTGTTATCGGGAAACAACCTAACTGGCATTCTATTCAGCAAACTGTAGCGGAGAACCTAGGGAGTTCTCTCAAAGAAGAGAGTGAAACAACAAGGGCAGAACGTCTTGGTAAAAGATTCGAGGTAACTTTGAAACAAAGTAAAAAAGGAATTCTGGTGATACTCGATGATGTATGGGAGAAAGTCGAACTCAAAGATGTTGGACTCAGTCCTTTGCCAAATGGTGTCAAGTTGTTGCTCACATCACGAAATGAGAATTTTTGCAAAGTAATTGCAGTTCATGAAGGTAATCTTAAACTTGAAGTACTTCAAGTTGGTGTCTTGGAGCATGAGGAAGCACATAATTTTTTGTGTAGAATCACTAACATCTCAAAAGAATCCGATCCAGATCTTTATAAGATCGGAGGTGACATAGTGAAAAAATGTAGCTGTTTGCCCCTTGCTATCAAAATCATTGCCCCAACCCTTATATCTGAAGACAAATCTATATGGGAAGCTACACTAAGGTGCTTGAGGAGCAATGATCCTGATCTAAATGTTCAAGAAAGTATCAGGATAAGCTACGACCATCTAAAAGACGAGGATAAAGAGATTTTTCTGCTTTGTGGCCTGTTTCCCGAGGACTCTGATATTTCAGTCGAGAATCTGATAAGATATGCATGGGGACTAAAATTGCTAAAGAGGGTTTCAACTTTCAGAGATGGCACATACCGGATAATAAGATGTGTGAGCAATCTCAAAAAAGCAAATTTGTTGATCGACGGTACATATCATCATAGGTGTGTCAAATTGCACGATCTTGTGCTTTCCTTTGTGTTAGCGACTGTAGAAACAGGTGATCGTGCCTCCATTATTAACCATGGAGATTCGTCAAAATGGAATGGTGAAGACATGAGCGACTGTTGGAAAAGAATTTCATTAACATGCAGGGGTATGTGCGAGTTTCCTGAAGGCTTTGAGTGCCCAAACATCTCACTTTTAAAACTTATGCACGGAGATGATTCGTTCAAGTTTCCTGAAGGCTTCTATGAAAATACAAAAAACTTCAAGTTATAGCTTACGAAAAGATGCAATATCCGTTGCTTCCTAGATCACTCCAATGCTCCCACAACCTTCAGATGCTTTGTCTCCATGAATGCTCATTGGTAACTGATATCTCCTTTATTGGAGATCTTTCAAATCTAGAAGTGCTCAACATTACCGAATGTAAACTTCTAAAGTTGCCTTCCACAATTGGAAAACTGAAGAAGCTAAAGGTACTAGATTTGACAGGTTGTTCGGGTCTTCTTATTGATGATGGTGTTCTGAAAGGGTTGGTCAATCTTGAAGAGCTTTATGTGACCAGTTCTCCCCTAGGCATTAAGTTGACAGATGCCAATTTTGATGAATTGGTGGGATGTTCAAAACACCTTACTGCTCTAGAAATCGAGTTTACTGCTCTGCCTAAGAATATATCACTTAAGAAACTCGAAAGATTCCTGATCTCTTTGGGATGTAAACTGGATGAAGTTATATACTGTGATGAAGCGTACATGGCTGAAAATACATTGAAGTTAGTATCTGACAAATGCGAAATATTGGATTCGATGAATGAGTTGTTTGATAAAACAACGGTGCTTTATTTACAAGTGAATGGTGTAAATGATCATGGAGATGCTCTAGCGGAGTCCTTGCTTCGTTATCGATCCTCCTTTTACAACTTAAGATTCCTTACTATTTGTGGGTGTCAAAATTTGAGATACCTCTTCACAGTCCCTGTGGCAAATAGTCTCATGAAGCTTGAATGCCTCACAGTTTCCTCGTGCTCTGTTCTAGAAACAGTGGTAGATGGAGTTGGGGTGATCAAATTTCAGGCATTGAAGTTTCTATCTTTGGAGAACCTACCGAAGCTAAAGAGTTTGTGCAACACCGTCAACGTAAATGATCTTGGAGATGGTTTAGCGGAGGAGTCCTTGCATCATGATCATCGATCATCCTTTTGCAATTTAAGAGACCTTACTGTTTATCTTTGTGCAGATTTGCGATACCTCTTCACGGTCCCTATGGCAAATGGTCTCACAAAGCTAGAACGCCTCACCATTTCATTGTGCCCTGCTCTAGAAACAGTGGTACAACGCAACAAAGGTGGAGTTGGGGCGATCAAATTTCAAGCGTTAGAGTTTCTATGTTTGAACAGCCTACCGAATTTGTGCAACACCTTCGGTATTATTGAGCTACCCCAGCTCTTAGAGTTGCAACTTGGTGCCCTTCCACAGTTCACAAGCATTTATCCTTTGGCGACGTCTTCTCTATCAAGTAATAATTCTGAAAGACAATCTTTCTTAAACGAAGAGGTAAACATGTTTTAAGCTAATATAAGTATTTTCCAATAGTTTCAATTAAGTGTTCCAAAAAAAAGGTTGTTTTTAACTTGTGTTGTAGGATTAATGAGTGATGACCCTTTAGTTTTTGTCCAATTATAGATCAACAAACCTTAACTATTTTTGCAGGCTGTGATTTCTAATTTGGAGAAGCTGCATATTAGTGGTATGGAGAATTTGAAGGAGATATGGCCTTGTCAAGGTAGCAGTAAAAAAGTTAGTGTTTGCATGTTAAGAGAGTTTACAGTGTCGGAATGTAATAGTCTTGTGAATTTGTTTCCGAGCAATCCGATGTTGCCGCGTCATCTAGAAAAACTGGATGTTAGTTCTTGTGAGTCCATTGAAGTGTTATTCAACATCGACTTGGGATGTGCTGGTAATGTCGAGGAAACTCGTTGTTGTTTGAGAAGCATTAAAGTTCGATATTTAAAGAACCTAAGAGAAGTATGGAGGATAGAAGGTGCAAAACACAATGGTCTTGCATTCAGTGGCTTTCAAGCAATTGAAAGCATAGAGATTCAAGGTTGTGAGAGGTTTAGAAATTTATTCACACCTACAACTACCAATTTCGATATGAAAGCACTTACAAACCTCAGAACTGATTACGCAGTAACGTGGAGGGAGAGAAGCCAAGGGCAAGAGGAGGTACCATTTCAATTAATCCATGGATATTACTAATTCCATTTGTATGGCTTTCTAACTTTGTGTCATCTCGAAAAATAAACATAAATGCTTTCCATTTCTTATGATCTCCTAATTTTGTTCTTTTGTTTCATGGGAACCGATTTTAGTCCATGTATTTTACTAATTACATTTGTTATGCAGATTGATGTCATGTCCAATGAAGAGATATCAGAAGTCGATGATGATACTATTTGTAATATTACATTTTCATCCAAACTCAATCACATTTCTCATTACGTTCATACATCGCTTACAATGGATGATGACGAAGGGCACATTTTGGGCATGGAGATAAAGAGTCCAAGTAGTAGAGAATTAACAACAACTCCTCAAAATAATCAACAACCGTTGCTACTTCTCCATAAGGATTTAAATCTGGAAGATATGGAGTGCATGAGTCATGTGTGGAAATGTAATTGGAATAAATTCTTAACTCCTCATAGACAACAACCAGGGCGATCCTCCTCTTCATTCCACAACCTCACAACCATATCCCTTCAGAGAGGCAAAAACATAAAGTATTTGTTTTCACCTCTCGTGGCCAAACTTCTTTCCAACCTAAAGAAAATCGATATACAGTATTGTGATGTTATTGAAGAAGTAGTTTCAAATCGAGATGATCAAGATGAAGAATTGGTTGCATCTACGTCTACCAACACAAGTATCCATTTGTTCCCTTATTTGGAAGGACTCTATCTTAACAACCTGCCAAATCTCAAGCGTATTGGTGGTGGTGGTGGTAGTAGTGCCAAGAAGGGTGGAAGTAAAGAAATATCTTCAACTACTTCCAATCACGATCAATCCAAGGTACACATATTTAGTAATTTTTTATTATCCAATATTGATTCTATTCTTGGAGTTATTATATGATATATCTAAACTTTCTTCTGTATGAATTATATGAAAAAGACAATAGAAATAGAATCGTTAATGAATTTCCATTGTTTTTCCAAAAAAAAAAAAAAAAAAGTTTACCAAATGGTCTAACCCAATTTGCCATTGTTATTATTAGTACATATCTTGAAAGTTTTCCTTTTTTCACCCTATTCTAGCAGCTGATCTGCGACACAAGCAAGTAAGCAGCAATTTCACCCGGAACTTCTTAGATGTGTATCGTTCATATAATATAAAACATTAAAATATTGTTTGTTTGTGCGTCTCAAAACAACTTATCTCTTTATTGTGTTCCAGAGAAGCAAAAAAATAAAAAGGAGTTTTGTAGTGTTTGGGGTTGCTTTTCAAAAATTGATAAGGAGTTTTTAAGAAGTCATGATGGAGTGACTTCTAAAGATTTGGGCATGATTTTGGCTTTGTGTTTAATATGCAATAAGCTAATCCAAACACCTTTTTAACAACTCCTTCTCTACACCACATAAGCTAATAAGCACTTCTATGTTAAAGTGCTTATGAGCTCAGATAAGCACTCCCAAACACCCCTCTAAGTTTTATCAATCATCATATTCATGATTAAATCTAATAGATCAATAGGATTTCTTGTGCTAATTTAGTACATGTCATTTCTTAACGAACAACGTTTCCACATTTGTCAGAGATTGTAATGTGGCTTAATTACAAAAGTTACATGTCCTCTAGAGATAGATTTTGATATAATTTACTAAAGGTTTGCATTTTTATTTGTTATTTTCACAGCATTTGCGCTATGAAGGTTTCATTTTTTTACCTTATTTTGGATATTTATTTGCATCGAAAGTGATTTTTAGGTCTGCGTATTCGAGTTTTATTTACCTTCACGGTGTTTTTTTGTGAAGTTTCATACGTTAAGTATTGGTCTCACGCGGTCTCACGGAAACAACTTGGTCTCACATGATCTTAAGTCATTGTTCTGTTTCATCTTTTGTTTGAGATAATTTGGTATCAACTATTAATTTATCTACCAAACATCATAAATTCTGTTTCGTCTAACAAATTAAAGTGCATCTATATTGTCTTACGATTCCGAGATTTTTTTTCCTAAATATAGTTATAATCTTAACCCATTATCCTTTTAAGTTTAAATAGTTATAACAATACATTTATATACTTTGTCTTCCCATTTTTTAGATACCATGTCATATAAGAAGTTATATATGTTTAATCAAGAAAAATTTTAAACAAAAAAAATCCTTTAATTAGAATTTTTGAAGTATATAAAATTTATACACAGTAAATATAACAAATAAACTCATACACGCTCCTACCGTTGGTGAGGTATGAAACCCTAACTTCCTACAAAGCCAAAGGTCCAAATGTTGCTAAACTTTTCACTTAGATTTTTTTTTCTAGGATAAGGTTCATCTAGGCTTCTTGGCAATTTGGAAATGAAAATTCGGCCGTCTGAAACTAAGCCTGGCCACAAGATGTGCACGAAGGGAGTGGAACCTGGGGTGAATGGAATATCGTCCACGTTCCCCACAGGCCTTACCGCTACGCCACATGTCTTGTGGTGTTTCACTTAGAATTTTACCTAACCTTATAATAAAGTATTTCAAAATTTCCAAGAGGATTTCTTCGTTCTTTATTCTCGTTAGTTTTATATGCGATAATATTGCCTTCTAATTTATACCTAAGATCCAACAATTGATGTTATGATTTGTCTTATGCACGAAAAACTGATAGAAAATCATTGAATTTGCCATTTCAAGTGGAAAATATGAGTTTGTTTTGTAATTAAGCTGCTTGTTTTAATTATGTCACTTATTTTTTTTTAACTAATTAATCATGACAACTAATTAATTAAAATATTTTTGATCTTTACCTTCCCTCCTAGGGGAGCAATTAAAAAAACCAAATGTTGATCTAAGTTTCATTTACATATATGTAGGTTATGTATATATGTGGGAGGGATAATTACAAACAATTAATATTTGTTGATATATATGGTTTTATACTTTTACTGCAGTTATATCAAGTGAATGATGTTTCTTGGTCCTTATGCCAATACTCTACCAAGATACTGATAAACGGTTGTGAAGCATTGCCATATGTGATTCCATCATATGCATTACGAAAAATGCAAAAGCTTGAAAACTTGGAAATAAGATGGTGCAAATCATTGGTGGAGGTATTTGAAACTCAAGGATTCAACACCAATGGTTGTGATACTGATACTACTAACTTTGAAGAAGAGAGTGGTGGTAATGATGATGCCACAATGGTAGCTCAAAGAATGAAAAAGATTAGCATGCCTCAGTTATCTAACCTAAAGGAATTGGAAATCCAAGATTGTGACCTTTTGCATCACGTTTTCACGTTTTCCACACTTGAAAGCCTCACTCAACTTGAAAAGTTAAGGATAAGCTCTTGCAAGACAATGGAAGTGATCGTGGAGGTGAACAATGGAAAGCAAACAACGAAATCATCTAAGGTTGTGGTATTTCCTCGTCTAAAGTCCATTATGCTATACAACCTACCAAATCTCAAGGGTTTCTTCTTGGGGAAGAATATTGAGTTCCAGTGGCCATTACTAGATGACGTTATGATTGATGGTTGCCCGCAAATGATGATGTTCACATCCGGTTGCTCAATGACTCCAAAGCTCAACTACATATACACAGACTTAGGCAAACATAGTACTGAATGTGGCCTCAACTTTCGCGTGAGGGCCGCCACTTTGCATGAGGTATGTTTCAAGCTTTTAATTTTGCATCACCTAATTAAGATACCATCCTAGATCGATATTAAACAAATTGATACTAGTTTAAGTAAAACTTTAGGTTGTCCATAGAAATATTTACTTTGAGTCAACTTTTTCCAATCTGAAAGGACAGCAAATACAATACCCAAAAACCAGGCTTCCATATATAGAGATTAAAAAGAAGCACCAATTGTTTTGGTTGGATTGCACTACAAGTCCGAGTAAATGCGACAAGTATCACTTGTTGACGTATAAAATCCCAAAAACGAGTAAAAACTGTGGGAAACCTTCATCCGTTATTCATTATTACTCTTCCAATCTCATGAAGATATCGCCATTTCATATAACCTACCCCTTATTTGTGTTATTTCCTTTTTTGAATTTGCAGAGCCCATTCACAAGTTTAGACACTACGAACTCATGTGCTACTACGTCAGAAAGGATACCTTGGTCTTTTCATAATTTAATCGAAATGGATATCAATTCTGAAAAGGGTGTTAAAAAGGTTTTTCCATCCAATGAGTTGCTACAACTGCAAAAGCTGGAAAAGATTTCGGTAACAAGTTGTCACGCAGTAGAGTTGGAGGAGATATTTGAAGCATTGGAAGGGGTAGATAACATTGATTTACAATCTGTTGTTGTGAAAATTCCAAATCTTAGAGAAATGGTGTTAAGCTACATACGTAATCTCAAGTATATACACAAGTCCTCGATGGTACTTGAGTTTCCAAACCTAACAAAAGTGGTTATTTTTGGATGTAGGAAAGTAGAATATGTATTTAGTAGTTCCATGGCTGATAGTTTATCGCAACTCCAAGTCCTACATATATCGAATTGTGTTAATATGGAAGTAATTGTTAAGGGAGCAACTGCTATTGTAGAAGAAGATGGAGAAGAATGTGATGACAAGATGAATGAGATTATTATGTTACCTAGACTAGAGTACTTAAGACTCGGGGATCTTCCAAGTCTCAAGGGATTTTACTTAGGAAAGGGGGATTTTTCATGGACATCTTTGGACACCTTGGAAATCATCGGATGTCGAGCAATGAGTGTTTTCACAAGGGGAGATTTGTTAACTCCAAAGCTAAGATTAATGGATACATCTTTTGGAAGGTGTGAATTACTAAACGAAAAAAATCTCAACGCCTTTATAAATACCAAACTTAAAGAGGTATGTAAATGATGTTGTTAATTTCTTGGTGTTTTTCAATCATTCTATAAGTTACATTTGTTAAAATTCCCAACCATATATGCTCTGTAACTTTCAAACATATTAAATGCAGGGGATTAAGTTCTAGAAGATGGAGATGATATAATATTTGAATGCCAAATAAATATTAAAAGGTACATTCTCATGCTACCTCCTTAATTCCTTCTTGATCTCTACTTTATTTTTGAAGTTCAAAAGTTTCCACTGGAAATATTCTTTTCTAAATTGCAATCATTGTGGTAGTCTGTTACTGAATTTCAAAAGTACCAATGTCTTTTTTTACCCTGTGGTCTAGAACACCCAAAGATATCACTTGTGTGTTCGGTTAATTTTAACATGTAATGTCATATTATATCCATATGCATGCTCTTTGTTAGTTAGATTGAGATATTATATTACTTAGGGTTCCTTTCATTTCGGCCATTTTGGGAAAAAGCAATCAAAGGTGTTGTGTGTGTGTGTGTGTTGAAGGCGACGAGAAGGAGAAAGAGATTGAAGAGGAAATCTATCTGAAACTGGAGCAAAGGAGGGCGTCTTCTCAAGGTAAAACACTCTCATTCACCTTTTCGTTTGGGTTTGGAAATCATAGGAGATAAGAGTCATTTAGAGTGATTCATGATTTGGAAATCTTTTACCAAGATGGAAATCCATCATTGTTCTAATTTTACAAAGTTTCAAGTGTTTGGTTTTGAAAAAGAAAAATCTATGGTTAAATCAATTATTTAAAATGGATTAAATTGAGATGTTCTAGGGTATAGTTAAAAACACTCATAATTTCAAATCCACCATTTAGTAGGCTCATATTGGAGTTGGATGCTGATTAGAGTCACTTGGATGTTGAACTTTGGGAAAAACGATCGAACAATGCTGACAAGAGCTCATTGTGGGCTACGCCACTGCGAGTCTGTGCCACTTTTTGTTCAGTTTCTCGTTTGGGCCTAGGATCGAGAATTCGAATAGGGTATTATCTTAGGGACTTAAATTAGTAAATTCTAAGATGTGTTAAGAGGTTTAACACCCTTATGGTATTGCTCAATTCACGCTTTCAGTTTGGACGTTTGGACGCTTAGGGTGTCTAGTGGGGTATCAAGCTACAGGTGAGCTCCCTTACCTCATGAAATTAATTTATGGAACGCTATTTATTATTAGGGCATGCTCTTGTTTTCAATCTACGTGATTACATGCTTTATGTGGAGTGAATGCGTCCTTCATGGTAGAGTACCTTGTAGTCGTATGGCTGCTTTGGAAGGGCATTTCTAGTAATGATTTAGTTTTATGACTTAGGGGCTTGCTCCAGGAGAGTATATTTATATTCATTGCGAAAGGAATGCGATGGGAGATTCCTACCATGAATGGGTACAACCCTTTTTGTCTCGAAGGGAATGATTCGTTGTTGCTAAATGTTTTGTAAAACTGTTTTAAGTGAATTCACTAGACCTTATTATTTAACCCTCACTTTCCAAACATAATTTTTTTTCTTCAGGAAAGTACCGAACGAACTTATTGGGGACACTAGGGGTAAAGCGAAGGCATGAGCATTAGTAAGATGACTCCGAGATGTGGTTTCTTAACTAGTTTACCTAAATTTTCAGCTGTAATTAGTTCTAATTCTGCAACGTACATTGAGATGAACCATACCTTGAGTTGAGTTTCATTTACGTATTATCACTTTGGATGTGGATTGTACTCGTTTGGGCTTGGATTTATAGTATGATTTGATCGGTAAATTTTGTGTTGTCACAAGAGAGCTTTTGAAGAAGGTTTGCAAAAGCTTATATAATATGGTGGTATCTATAGAGAATGCTTTGAAGAAAAAGAAAACGTTACAAAACATAAATCTTTATTTACATTTTCTCAAAAACTTCTTAGAATGTATCTATAGAGAATGCCTTGAAGAAGCTAGGTTTGCAAAAGTTCGTTTCCTTGGGAAATTTGCTTAACTTTTTGAAAATGTTAAAAGCATTAATAAGAGTGAAAAAAAAACTTCAAAATCTTGAGGACTTGCTCGACTGACTAATAAAGGTTCAACACTGAAGCGTCTGTGGTGGTCCTGACAATTACAATTCTGTTAATCTTTTTTTCTTGGCGTCAAGTACATTTGGCACCTAAAAAAGCAATCTTTCTTGATAAAATTGGTTTGATAAGGTCAAATATATAGTAGCATTTTCTATGTAACCAAAAAAACATATCTAAAATCTCTAAAGAAAGCTTTTAAGATATTTGGTTTCTCACTATTTTTCTAGCAAAAGTTTACTGAATTTTATGCATGATAGTTATGCCTCCTAGAAAGAGAAGATTGGGTTGGATTGGTTATGTTGGATCATATTTGAATCATTCAATACTTAGATCCAATTTTGTAACCAATTATTGTACTATTTCAACCGATTATTTATATCTTTATTTAATTTTTCTTAAGAGTATTATATACAAATTAACTACTAACAATATCGTATATATTATTAACTAGACTATATATGCGTCCGATGTGGTGCAAAGTTTCTTGAATACAAAATTGAAAAGTTGAAAGAATAACTTTGTTTCGTCTTCAGTTTTATTCTACTCACGCGATGCTAATTTTATGATCTTATGTGCTTTTAAATTGTATATCAAATATACAAAATTCAAGTTCAATACGATCAGTTGGTCACAAAAAAACTTCTACATGCTCAAAATTTGTTTAATTGGTTGTCTTTAGTAAGATCCAAAATAACAATCACAAAGTTTTGCATGCTCAAAATTTATGCAGTGTTTGCTCATGTTCTCTATGAACTTCTGTTTTCAAATACTATATAGGTGCATTTCATAAGCCTATTTGAAAATATCACTTGTGGCTCAGGTTCAATCTTTTTAAAGTAAATTTAGAAAAATCGAGGATAGTTTGGTTTGGTTTGGATTGGTTTGTTGACTCATGGCCTGACGCAGTGGGGTTTACGGAGGGACAGACAAGAGTCTAAACCCTTTGATAGACAAGAATTACAAAGCGTAAAACTCAAAACAAGAGAATAATCTCTAAAGAACTCACAAAGAGAAGAATATTAATTGAATAAAACTTGATTACAATTAAAAACAATAAACCCTATTCATCTAGATCTCCTACTTCCATCCACCACAAGCCTCCTCACACCTTCAGTGTCATGTCGCATGTGAAATCTCAATCTCCTACGGTTTCCTATAACCAATCAACGAGGGAGGAGCTGGTACCCGGAACAAACAAAGTAAGTCCCGGAGGTATAGAGGACGATAGTGAACATTCAAGTATTATTCATGATCCATGTTAAATTGATTCACTACTCATGATAAATAATACAACATCCATGATCAATAAATACATATTCATCGTGAATAGCCCATGAATGTGTAATAGAACATAACATTCTTGATCAATAACACACATTCATCATGAATAACCCATGAATGTATGAGACACATGTTGCTCCGTCATTTGTCTCCAGTTTACTATCTTGTTTGTATAAATTAACATATATTATTAGAAATTTATTTTTAATTACATTATTAGAGTTTTGTCTTAATTATATTAAAATATTCGTAAATGATTAATTATTCAATAAACCCCTTGTAGTCATTTTACATACCCATAAGCTAGTTTTTATCAAATATAATTTATTAATCCGCCAACAGCTAGCTTATCAGCTAATTTGCCAGATATAACCTAAAACTCATATGATCATAAAGATTCACTTGTAGTGACTTTAGATTATTAGTGATTGGTCGACAGATTAATATGTACGCTGAATCAAAAACCACAATTACCAAAAGATACTATTGGACCTTTTTTATTACCATTAATTACATAATCATTGCAATTCCAAACATCTTAATAGAATTAAAGATATGATGATAATGATTAACAAATAAAAGGGTTTCCATAACTGCAGAAACCATTCGGTCGATATATACTTCTTTTGTCTTGAAAATTTATAACATTTGACTTGATATATATTATAATTAATATAATACTTTCCTTTTTTGCATATTACAAATTTGAATTAACAAAATATTTAATGATAGATTTTATATATAAATGATAGTTTGGCCGAGTGGTCTAAGGCGCCAGATTTAGGCTCTAGTCCAAAACGGCGTGGGTTCAAATCCCTAACTTTTAAATACGGATTAAAAAACTAAAATTTATATTTAACTTCTATAAATTTCCTATTATAGATATTTAATCTTTTGATACATTTTGTATGTAAAATAATAATAATTTAATTTTATTTAGAATAAAACTATTTTTCCTATCTCAATTGATTTCTAACATTTATATTTAATTTCAATAAATTTCCTATTATAGATATTTAATCTTTTGATACATTTAGTATGTAAAATGATAATAATTTTATTTTATTTAAAGTAAAACTATTTTTTCCTATCTCAGTTGATTTCTAAAATTTATATTTAATCTTTTGATACACTATTATGTAAAATAATAATAATTATATTTTATTTAGAATAAAACTATTTTTTCGTATCTCAGTTGATTTCTAAAATTTATATTTAATTTCAATAAATTTCTTATTATAGATATTTAATCTTTCGATTCACTTTTTATGTAAAATAAAAATAATTTAGCTTTATTTAGAATAAAATATAATTTATCTTTTCATATATTTTTTAGAAACTCTTGGGTATCTTTAAGAAATTTTCCAAGATAAAGAAGTAAGAAGTAAATTCTAAAAAAATCTTTATTATGGAGATTAGACAATTTATTGTATTATTAAAATATTTTCAGCACAACTAATAATATATTATTTTTCTCTTCTATATGTTTAAGTTCTAGCATAAAATGTATAAAGAGTCTTTTATCCCCCATAGATAATCATTTTTAGAATATTTCCAAGTTTGAGATTTTCATTCTTTTTCTCAAACTTTCTTCTTTTGAATAAAGTTTTAGAGAGTTTGTTTGGAGCAAAAAAACCCACAAAATTTCCATCTTAGAGAAGCTGTTGAAGATGCTCTAAGAATGTTATCCTTTTGTTTTTTCATGCTACAATGTAACCACAAAAATAATTAGAGGTATTCATCTAAATTGTTAAAACCGCACAAACTATCCGTAATGTACCACAACATGTGATTTAGAACATTTGCGGTGTTGTTTGTAATTTGCATTCGCATTTTGCAGTCCACTATATTGTTTGAATCATCAAATTGTGGTTCACAATATACACATATTTCTATATATTTTACACATATGATAATTTCTCAAATGGGTTATCAATCATAGGGTGCATATTTTTTCATTTCAAAAATTATTATTTATTATAAATGTATATTTCTTTTAGGTGTTTTTTTATTTATACTTTTCTCTTTATTAGTTTTAAGGGAAAATTGCATCAAAATAACACTAATTTTACATAATTCCTATCTTGGAGAATCAACCTTTATAGCTATCATCAGGGGTTTGAAGCATACGTTCTGTATATTTGAGGGTCTCGTTGATTCCCATATTGTACCTAGAAATAGGCATTTGGGCAACTTGGTATAACGTTATGGGAACCAGATACTAGCTATTGGCCACATGATTGTAATTCTAGTGAATGGGCCTACCTGAGATCATCGGGTGCCTTGCTTGTGAATCTCAAATACTTTGTCTTATTGGGGTCATTGATCCTCAAGATGAGCTACTTTTGTGTTCCACCACTAACCATGGAAATCGAGTCTCCCTTATTACCAAAAAGTGTTGTTTTGAATATTGAGTTTTATCAATGTTTTTCATTGCTGTTTTATGCAGGGTTGTGGTGGCGATGAGCGGTGGCGATTAGTGGTCGACGATAGTTATGGAGGTAGGAGGTGGTGGTGGTTTTAGAGGATGTAAAGATGGTAGATAGTAAATAAGGTAGTTGTAGCCAATAATGTGGTGGCAGGTAGCCGATATTGGTGGTAGTGGTGTGAAGGGCGATTTCTTTTGCAAGAGACCTTTAGACTAGATGGAACCAAAAAGCAAGTATACAAATTGGAACCATGTCGTCTTTTCAAGTAATAAAGTGGTAAGAACCAAGTATCGTAATCCACAGGGATAGGTATCTTTAGTTGCAAGATCTTGATATGAAAAACTAATTTCAGATGGCGAATTTGGAGAAAATATCTTTGAGTTGGTTTGATTATCTTGAACGTTAACAATAATTAAAAGAAGCAAGGGTGTAAGACTCGGAATGGGATTACAAATCAATTTTCTGTAGTCTCATGCTGCAGAGATACTGCAGCATGCTCCTGGTAGTGTTAAGTTCATATTACTTGTTTTGGAAAATGATCCTCTCGGATTCTTACCGGTTTCTTACAGCCCAATTCTTGAATTCTACATCTCTGTATGTCATCAAAAATTCGTAAATAAGTATTATGATATCTTTACAAAACTTATGGTTAAATAAATCTCTTTATTTAAACTTATTCTTTTGAAACAAGTCCATATTATCATGAGAGTACAAGTGACTAGTGCCTTATCTCTAAGAACACCTCAAGTACTTGCTTAATTAATAATCAATATATGAAATTCAATCAAGTTGTATGGCAACAACAATGGTTTTAGTTAAAAAAGCAATTTTCTCAAATATACTTCTTATGTCATCCAATTTGATGTGTATTTTAATGACTCGTCTCCAAGATCATCATACTTTAACATCTCATATATTGATTAAATAGTTAAGAAGTATGATCAAAATAAAGACTCATGAAGAAGTAATATAACACTAGTCACTACCAAAAGATAACTACTTTATCATGAATTATAACCCCATCCTTTATCTTACACCCAAGAAAATGGAATTAGCCACTCATTACAAAAATTAATTGCAACGAAATATAAGAAAGCATGATAAAATACTTGGAATTAAAGAAAGAAAATTAAAAGACAATCACTAAATTACTTGATGAAATGTAAATCTAGCAAAATTAACAAAGGTAAATGATGAAACTTGGTAACCAAGTAACAAGATTTACCAAGACTAATATGCAATACAACAATAAAAGATGTAATCTAGATGATGACAATTAAAGATTAAAAGCAATGAAATACTAATTATGACAAATTAAAGAAGCAAATTAGATGATGAAATTTAGAGATGAAAAATGAAGAACAAAGAAGAACTAAAGGATGATTACTAAAGAAAATGATAAGAGGAGAAAAGAAAAGAGAAGAGCATAAAGCTCTAACTCTTGGGGTGTGTCTTACAAGCCATCCCAAGCTCCATATATATAGAGATGGAGAGGGGCCAAAAGTGTAAATTACAATACTAGCTAATCTTACTTAGGAAGCAACTAATAAAATATTACCCAAATACTTAATATAAGAGTTTATGAAATGTTAACTAGTAGACAAAGAAATTAGGATTTCCAAAAAGAGATAAATCTATTTCCATTATCTACTAGTTGCATCTTCTCTTCCCAAAAGCTCATACTTTTCTTCATTTTTCGTCCATTTCCAGCCCAGTTGCTGCCTTCCACATGCTGCAGCATCTCCTCATCAGAATCTGTCCAACAAACACAACTTTATAAGCTTTTTCCTAACAATCCACAAGTAAATCGCATTTCCTAGCTCCATATTGACACAAACATATTTATCCTGCTAAAATTATCTAATATATGCTACTTATATAACAAAGACCTTAAAAATATATAACTAAAGATGTGTAAAAGCACTAAATAATAGTGCTTATCATGGTGACCACTAAAACAATGTTGGACGACTGTTATTACTAGTAGTGACCATTAAAACAACTATCATATTAAAAATATACATTAAACGAAGGTTAATTAGTAAGGGTAAAATATGAGTTAACCCCTAAACTTTGTATTTAAAAATGGTTTAACCCCTGAACTTTTTTGGTAAATGTTTTAATCCCTAAACTTGTTATAATGAATGTTTTAATCCCTAAACTTGTTATAATTAATTGTTTTAGCCACTTGACCTACTATAGCAAGTTACCACGCTTTTAAAAATTACTTTAATCCCTAAACTTATAAATAAAGTATGATTTAACCCTTAAACTTTTTACTTAAAATGGTTTAACCCCTAAACTTTTATAAATGTTATAATCCTTAAACTTTTTATAGTATTTTATTAAATATTTAAATTTGTTAAACCTAATTATTTTGTCGGCTAAACCCGTTATCGTCCAATCACGATTGGAAAAACCCTGCATCCATTCATCTCTAGTCTAGTATAGTTTGCAACTCTGTCAAATCGATCTTTTTCGCCAATAATCTCTTCCTAAACTCGCTGGTACATTTCATTTGATTTCATTTCTGTCATTATGTGCTTGATTTGTTCCGCATTTGATGTTCGCCGTGAAATCTATGCATTAAATTTTAGTTAAATTTGCATCATGACGAACACAGAATCACCAAACGTCTTATGATTAGTTTTTTTATTAAATTTTTGGGTAATTTAACTCATTAGTCTATTGTTGCTTCATACCCTAAATTTTATTGATTACATCCGATCAAAGGATATGAAAATCAAGAGATGAAAGTTAGAGATATTCAAGATCATGTGTTTTGGAAGTACTTCAAACAAGTGTTAAACGTTCATTAGAGATAAAAATAACTAGCTGATAAGCCCGGGCTTCGCACCGGGTTCATGAACAGTAGCTATCGACACTTTAACATATTTCAGTCAATATACTATATATGACTAAAACGTAAAATGAAATACACAAAGCTAAAAGATGTAAAGTGATTAAATATTATAAGTTTAGGGGGCTAATATGTAAGTTTAAAGTTAGGTATAGGATTCGGGTCGGTTGGAGCGTATATATACATATATATATATATATATATATCGTATATATATAATAAAATAAATACATGAAAAAATATTCAATATTATGCTCATTTCGATCTTATCGACGATACGATTATAATGGCGTAGTTTGTTAACATTAAAACGTACTTTTTAAACATATTTTAGATCGTATCGACAATACGATCTTAATGGCGTAATTTGTTAAAATTAAAACGTATTTTTGAACAAGTTCCAACCAATATACGATATATGAGTAAAACGTAAAATGAAATATAGAAAAGTAAAGGTATAAGGCACTAATATGTGAATTTGAAAATGGGTATAGGATTCGGGTCGGTTGGAGCTTATATATAGTATATAATAAAATAGCTACATCAAAAATTGTTCAATATTAGAATCATTTCGATCGTATCGATGATACGAACGTAATGGCGTAATTTGTTAAAATTAAAACGTATTTTTGTAACGTATTTTTGCCAATACATGATATATAAGTAAAACGTAAAATAAAATATTAAAAAATAAAAAATGTAACGTAAATAAACCTTATAAATCTAAGTTTAGGGGGGCTAATATGTAAATTTGAAAATGGATATAGGATTTGGGTCGGTTAAAAGTTGGAACATATATATAGTATATAATAAAATAACTACGTCAAAAAATATTCAATATTGAGCTCATTTTGATCGTATCGACGACACGAATATAATGGTGTAATTTATTAAAATTAAAACGTATTTTATTAACGTCTTTTAGCTAATATACGATATTATGATTAAAACGTAAAATGAAATTTTGAAAAGTAAAAGGTATAAAGTTAATTAATCTTATAACTTCAGGGGGGCTAATTTGAAAATTTTGACAATGGGTATACGGGTGAATGACGCGCGGGTCTTGCCGGGTCAAAGAATGGGTTTGGGTCAAAAAGAGAGAGAGAAAAAGGAGCGGGTCGGGTCGTGGGTCGGAGCGGGTCGGGTCGGAGCAAAGTTTGGGTGGGGTGTCGGGTAAATGTATATAGTAGATAATAATAAGGTTAAATAATTTTAGGTATTTAACTAAATATTATAAAAAGTTTAAGGATTATAACATTTATAAAAGTTTAGGGGTTAAACCCTTTTAAGTAAAAAGTTTAAGGGTTTAAATCATATTTTATTAATAAGTTTAGGAATTAAAGTGATTTTTAAAAGTGTGGTAACCTGCTATAGCAGGTCAAGTGGCTAAAACAATTAATTATAACAAGTTTAGGGATTAAAACATTCATTATAACAAGTTTAGGGATTAAAACATTCACCAAAAAAGTTCAGGGGTTAAACCATTTTTAAGTACAAAGTTTAGGGATTAAATCATATTTTACCCAATTAGTAATATTTTAGTTTTCATCTTATTTTTATCCAATCTTCTTCCACCTCTTTTGGAGGCACATGAAAAAACCCTTTTTATCACACGTTGTTCCAATTCTTGTCCCTGTCCGTGTCCTAATATCACACCATACATGGAACAAAGAGTTCTTGTTCCATCCCATGCCTTGCAAAGTCATAACACTGAAATTCCTTTAATTTGTCCCATGTCGCACTAAATATGGGACAACGAGTTTTGTCGTATCCTTTCTCATGTATCAAACATAAACCTAACAACAACTAATATCTAAAATGACTAAAGCACCCCTAGTTGAATTAAACTTTATGGAGAAAGTTATAGTAGGGACTAAAAGTGAAGTTTAAAAATAGGGAAAATTTCATCTATGTCCTTAAAAACTTGCAATATTACTTATATATCCTTCCAAACTTTGAAACTACATCTATATCCTTCTAAACTTCTAAAACTCTCATATATATCCTTCTTCTTATTTTATTAGATTTACCCATTTAAAAAATACAAAATCATTATCTATAAATTGATTTTATTTCCTAAATTACTAAACTACCCTTTCTTAATTTTAAACCCAAAATCAAATCCAATAAATTCCTTTAATCAAACCGGCATATTATCAAAATCAACGACTTCTTCTTGGGTCGTTCCATCTTCTTGATCGACTTCATCTTCTTGATCGACCTCCTTGTGATCTTCTGTAATCGACATTCTACAAGGTAATTGGTATTTGCAATTGCTCACAGGTAAGATTACGATTCTCCAGTTACATGTTTTAGATACTATAGTTCAGTCATATGTGGATTGTAAGCACCTGGAAAAGTTGGATTGGAGATTGTGTATCAATTGTACGTTTTTAAGCACTTGGAAAAGTTGGATTGTATATCAATTGGATAGTAAGCACTTGGAAAAGGTGGATTGTATATCAATTGGGTTGTACGAAATTATTAGTTTTAATATAATCCAAGAATTATTAGACATTTTTATAAGATATTGGTAGTTGCATATTGGCACAAAGATGCTGGTGAAGATAAGCCATATATAATTTTGATAAATGGAAAATTTCTTCAATGTATGTATGTATGATGATGATTGTACAAATTGATGGTTGTACAAAGATGCTGTAAAAAACTAGCTTATAAAATGTCTAAAACTAGATGATGATGTATGCATGATGATGCTGTCAATATCTTATAAATGGAAAAGTACAATTGATAAACAATGATATAAATGGAAAAGTACATTCTATCACATTCTTTTATTCATACAATCTCTTTCTTATTAAGAAGCATTATTTAGTTAATAGTTAAGTGTTTGTGTTCAAAGTATAGTGAAGATGGATGATACTCTTGATATGACTATCGGTGACGATTCAACACCAAGATGGGAGATAATGGTTCAATCACCAATGATTGAGTAAGTTTGTATATGTGTTATTGAAAACATTGTTGTTTTTAGTAGTTTTTCAATTTTAGTTACCTTTTTCTTATTTCATTTTTATTATCAGGCAAGTAGCACCTAATTACAAGCTTATGTTGAAATATGGAGGCTTTTTTCGTTTAGCGAGAAACGCATGTAGGCAAGTATATTGTTTTGGCTTTCGAAAATCCATCTACATGGAGACATGTTCATACAACTTCAGGTTGAAGAGGTGAAGAAACATTATTCATCAAAGGGCGATATAAGATAACAACGAATGATGATGTTTGAAAGCAAACTCAAAGTCGCAAGTCTAGTTTTGTTAAGAATCTGGCTGAATTAGAATTTTTTGAATTCCAGAAGTTGGCAAAGAATCTGGAAATTAGTTGTTATGCAAACAATTTTGTCGTTTGATTCATTTTAGTGGTTATGCTGAATTTTATGTTTTGATTCATTTTTGTGGTTATGCAATCAATATGCATTTACATAGTTCTGTGAATTTAAAACAGAAGCTGAAATTTATGCACATGATTCTGCATATTTACTATTTAGTACACAAATTTGTGTTTGACAAATGGGTTGACAAATAGTTTTGGACTATTTAGTCATGGTTCTTTATGCTTTGACAAATAATTTTGGAGGCCATTGATGATGACTCCAATATATTTAGGCAGTAGTGAACTATTTGTTGTAGTAGTGAACTATTTGTTGTACAAGCTTCTCGTGACATGTCCCATTTCCATTGTTGCTATACAAATAGTCTTGTATAAGCAATTCTTTATGCTTTGACATGTCCCATTTCCACAGTAGTGAACTATTTGAGATTTCCTTTATAGATTTCCTTTTACCATCACCATATATGAATATATGAGCTGTTGAGATTTCCTTTACAGATTTCCTTTTACCATCACCATATATGAGTTGTTGAGATTTCCTTTATGCGTATGGTCACTAATTTTTGTTTCTCATTTATGTTATTTTATTTCCAAGAGTTGGATAATTCAAACTCATATATGTTATTTTTGCTTCTGCTCATTTTTTTTTGTCATATTTCTTTATTTCTATCAGATTGATAGCTTCATGATGATTATGAGAAAACCTTAGCACAATACTACGACGATCTGTAATATGGTCTTCAGAATTGAGGAATTGATTAGAGGAATTGATTATCGATGGATTTGTATCTTCGATTTGTTGGTCTGATTTGAGGATTTGAGGAATCGATTGAATTGATTGGAATCGATTTGAGAAATCTTCGATTAGAGATGAACAATGACATGATATTGAGGAATTGTCGATTGGAATCGATTTGAGGATTCGTCGATTGGAATCGATTTGAGGAATCATTTGAGGAATCGATTTGTGGTCGATTTTCATGAAGGTCGCCGATTGATTGTAATCGGCCGATTGATTGTAATCGGCCGATTGATTGTCTTGGATTTATTAAAGGAATTGATTTTATTTTATTTTGGGTTTAAAATTAAGAAAGGGTAGTTTAGTAATTTAGGAAATAAAATCAATTTATAGATAATGATTTGTATTTTTTTAAATAGATAAATCTAATAAAATAAGGAGAAGGATATATATGAGAGTTTTAGAAGTTTAGAAGGATATAGATGTAGTTTCAAAGTTTAGAAGGATATACAAGTAATATTGCAAGTTTTTAAGGACATAGATGAAATTTTCCCTTAAAAACGATATATATATATATATATATATATATAGGGGTGGGTTCAAATGCGAACCACTTTTTTGTTGTGAACGTGAGGACAACCGGGAGCGCGACACGTGGCGGTTGACTAGGCGCCACGTCAGATCCACGGCGGATGACTAGGCGCCACGTCAGATCCACGGCGGATGACTAGGCGCGATTCATGGGAGGGCATTGAATTAAAGGGAGGGACCACACTCAAAGCCGCCACGTGTCGCGCTCTCGGTTGTCCTCACGTTCACAACCAAAAAGTGGTTCACATTTGAACTTTCCTCTATATATATATATATATATATACAGATTTGGGTTATATCTAATCTGTAACAAATGAAGAAGAAGGTCTGCCATTTGAGGGTTTTAGCATACAAATTGATCCACAACAACAACAAAATCACCATAGATTCTTCTGGTCTCCCATAATCAGCTTGATTAAACCCTAACTCAAATTCCAAAGGAAATCACCATTAAAGAAACATGGAGAAATCGACGGAGCTCCAATGCGTTGGTGAACTGGAAATCGTCAAAGCAAAACCACCTGTTGGTTTCCTCTGCGGTTCGATACCTGTTCCTACTGATAAGCCTTTCACCGCCTTCGATTCCGCTCTCGTTCCTTCCGCCACTGCGTAAGAATTCCGCTATCGAATCGAATTGAATTGACAATTTGATGATTGATTTTAGGTTTTAATGGCTGTTTTTTGATTGTTTTTTTAGGGAAGATGCGCCGAGGTACCGGGTGATTCCGACGGAGACGAACCTCAAGACGCTGCCGTTTCGGCCGAATATTCCCGAAAAGGTTCTGCCGATGGTTGCGACTCATACGAGAACCGGTGGAGGTATAACTTTTCTTGGATTAGTTGTTCATACTATTGATAACATTTGTGGTTGTTAGGATTATGATTGTGAAATCTGGCAAGTTCTTTGGTTGATTATTTGGTTCTTGGTCTGATTTGGTACTTTGAGCACTTGCAATGAAGAATATGGAATGGATTATGCATATATTCTATCCTAATTAGGAAAATTTTATATACAAATCATGAAATGACCTACCATATTGTTTCTCCTTACCTTGTTGATATTGTCTATGGTTGTTAAATGATTAGGAAGATGTGGTTAATAAAGACATAAAGTGGTAGATGATCCAAAATTTGCCACCAACTGGATCACTTGATCATTTGTAATTCTATATCATCTTTGACATATTGCTAGACTCTACATGATACCATTGGTGGCAACAGAGAGCTGTTCAGAAAATAAGTGGTAGGCCAAACAAGTTTTCTCAGACCAATGCTATCCTCAACAAGTAATTAAGTGGTCAAGTACAGATGTTGTACTTGTAGTTGTATCCACAGGGAGTTAGTTAAAAAATGCAAGTGTAAAATCAGCTAGTTAACCGTTCAGTAGGTTGGTTGGGAGTAAAAACAAATAGCATAAAATGCTTACACTTAATAATATGAAACACTTTGGATATGGAAATTCCTCGAGTTAAATTACAGTGTACAGGCTGCTGATGCAGTCGTGCTTCATTGTTGGTAGAACATGAATAGTGAACAAACTTGAGAAAGATAGCACAGCATTAAATCCATCCAATTTTGCAAGACATACAAACTTGTGACACCATGCCACCAACTTGCTCTTAGCTAAAGTAGGCTCTTAGCCATAGGCTAGAAGCTGCAATATGTCTGACTGGCAGTGTAACCCGCTAACATAATGTTACTTCACACTCTGGAATTAATACACATATAACTTGTCTCGAGTATCAGTTACACGATGCCACTCTATAGCCTAGTTTAGGTGAGAGCATATGTCCATGTCTTGTACATAATTTTAAGGTGCTTATGCAGTACATGGGAATTGCATGTCTATGCTAGTTACTCATCTCTTCGAACTATTACCTTGCATCATTCAAGCTATCTTCCACCTGATTCAACTTATTTCTAAGTCTGAATGTGGCTTTATATCTCACTGATTATAGCTAGTCCTTGGTGGATGTTTGACACCCGTGTACCACTTGAATAAACAACAAGGGTTCTTTCATTTCATTTCTATGTATGAGGGTATTAGCCTATAAATGCAGTGAATAAAACACCAACAAGGTAAGAAAGATCCATTTTTATTACTAAAAGAATGAAAGTAAATACACAGGAACTATGAAGACAGTAAAGTGTTTTAAGGAAATACAAAGCAGGAAATGGGAAGTGTTTGATTATCAACTATAGAAAGGAAACTAATCAACTCTGACTGTGGATGAGATTTTTTAGTTCCCAACTTTGCTAAAACTCCAGATGCTTTCTTTGTTTGTTCTTGAGTTTCTTCTACAGACAACATAGTTTTGTAGTATTCACTGCCATATCTGCCCTCGGCTGCATCTTCTCTGCCAATGTCTCATCCTTTTTCTGCCTCCTTAGTCTTAGTCTTTTCCACTTTGTCACTAACAGCTGCTTCTCACTTCACATTGTGCCTGGCTTTGATCTTAGACTTCATTAAGTTTCCACTAGCATTGCTGTTCCCATATTATGCAAATAAGGAGAAAATCATGGGAGTTTACTTCATTGCACCCTAGGCAAGATGGTTTATGGAAGTGGTGAAGCTCCAAACTTATTTTTCTCGATTAGTACCTCAGATTCCCTTTCACTCGTCACAGCCTCCTTGATTGACATTGCGGTGATATGTTAGATCCAACACCTGTTACAGCTAGTACCCACACACCGATGGTATATTTTATAAAATTCAGCTCTAAGAATATGTAAACATGGATAAAGGCTGTGTTTGGCGAAAATAAGCTAGTATATGTTTGGATGGACCATAAGCTGGCTTATTGAAATGCCAGTTGTAGTAGCATTTCAAGAGCTTTTTGTAGCCTTTTTCCAATTATACCCTTATTATTAATTATTATACCCCAAAATACCCTTTTTGGTTTAATACTCATAAGCTAGTTTTTGCCAAAGATAATTTATTCATAAGCTAGCTTATTAGCTACTAGCTAGCTTATTAGTCAACAGCTAGCTTATCAGCTAGTTTGCCAAACACAGCCAAAGTGACTAACTCGTCTAAAAATAGTAATTTTACTTATATTAATTTAAAGAGAACTTAAAAGATACTCAATTATTCAAGATAAATAACTCTCTGTTTGAGAGTTATCAATATCCACCTAGAAAAATGGATGCATAGAATTTTTTGAGAAATATCATGTCCTTATGATTGGCCTTAGATTCAAGACGCCACTTCTCATAGCAGCAAATTAAGTTTGTGATGATATGCCTGAAAATTATGTGACAACTTCTATCACATACACCATGTAGAGCCACTCTAACATCTCTTGGTTTGACAGTTATTGGCCAATGAAGTATTCATCATTTTTGATATCATTTAATGCCTTCATTTTTGGGGGATAACACACTCACCTTTGACTACCTTAAAAGCTATATTCGTTATTTCCAGAACTTGCTCCAACATACAGGAATTTTTGAACCACGGCCTTTGAAAAGTCCTTCTCATATGCATCGTATGAAATGATGAATTTATTTATGAATTCATATCTCATTTCAGTGAATTGTGATTCAAATCAAATCATAAGTTATGCTTAAAAATTTATGCAAACAATTGTAAATGCACATATGATCAATAATAAAAATGTTTCATGTTAGTCAACAAAATCATAGGATTATCAGATTATGTTGCCAAGTGCCATCTAGTTACTTAAGATCTCTTGTTTAGATGACCAGGAGGGGGACCTTCTAACTTTTCTTGCTGTTCTTGGTAGATTTACCTTATGAAAGTGGCGCTGTTGCATCAAATCTTAGAAGGAAAGGGGAAGCCCTTGCTGTATCTGGTTTAACAAAATATGGAGATGAAATTGATGTCATTGCTCCAGCTGACATTCTGAAGCAAATATTTAAGATCCCATATTCCAGGGCTCGGTTGTCGATTGCAGTACATCGTATTGGACAGTCTCTCATTCTAAATACAGGGTATGTTCTATCTGCATGTGGCCTACTTCTTTTGATGTTATATTTATACCTCTATTTAGGCTATGTTTGGTAAACTAGCTGATAAGCTAGCTGTTGACTGATAAGCTAGTTGTTGACTGATAAGCTAGCTTATAAACAAATTATGTTTTGGCAAAAACTATCTTATGGGTATGTAAAATTACCAAAAAGGGTATATTGGGATATAATAATTAATATTAATAAGGGTATAATCGGAAAAGGCTACAAAAAGCTACCTCCAAGTAGCTTTTCAAAAAGCTAGCTTATAAGCTACTTTTTGGCCATCCAAACATGTACACAAAAAATAAGCTAGCTTAACTACTTTGGGTTAACCAAACAATGCCTTAAATGTCTTGGCACCTTTAAACAATTTGTTTACTGCAGACCTGATGTTGAAGAGGGAGAAAAATTGGTTAGAAGACATAAGCAGTCACAATCTTCAGAAAAATCATTATTTTGGAATTTCGCTATGCATTCTGTGAGGATGGAGGCATGTGATTGCCCATCGACTCAAAGTTCCCAGTCAGAGGAGCAGCTGAACTCATCTTTTCTGCCCGGCAATAGGGATTCTGATACAGATGAAGGATACCCTTCCCCGTATTTTGGACAGGACAATGACATTGGTCAAGGGGAAGGATTTAAATGTGCTGAATACCCGCAAGCAAAACAAGATAGTTTCTTTTGGGAAATGAAGAAGAACGAAAAAAACAAAGGCCGTGATGCGGATAAAAAGGTCTCACAAGTCAAAGAGAAGCCTAGATCCTCTATGCAAGAGTCAGATATGTACAGAAGAATGAATCGTGATGGATTCTTAAGGGTTCTGTTTTGGAAATTTAATAATTTGCGCATGTTTCTGGGGAGTGATTTGCTTATATTTAGTAATGAGAAATATGTTGCCGTGAGCTTGCACTTGTGGGATGTTTCTAGACAGGTTAGATTGCATGGCTTGACATCTTTTGATGCTTATTCTGTTTTTTAGTCTACCTGCTTATGTTTTTGTTAAAAAAAATCTTCGGGCAGGTTACTCCATTGACTTGGCTTGAAGCTTGGCTTGATAATGTGATGGCAAGTGTACCTGAATTAGCCATCTGCTATCATCAAAATGGGGTTGTTCAGGGATACGAGCTGCTGAAAACGGATGATATTTTCTTGTCCAAAGGAGTATCTGAAGATGGCACTCCTGCTTTTCATCCTCATATTGTCCGACAAAATGGCCATTCGGTTTTACGGTTCCTTCAAGAAAATTGCAAGCAAGACCCTGGAGCTTATTGGGTAACCTTTTTGTGTTGGTGTAGCAATTTTCTAGCTTCGTATTATGGTAGTTTGCTAATATTTTGATTGTTTTCTGGCTGTTGTACAGCTCTATAAAAATGCTGGCGAGGATAACATTCAACTTTTTGATCTTTCTGTTATTCCCAAGAGCCATGCCACCAATAATTGTGATGATGACTCTACCTTCATACCTTCTCTTATTAATAGAGGGAGAAGTGATTCTTTACTCTCGCTAGGAACCCTACTCTACCGTGTTGCTCACAGGCTTTCACTTTCAGTGGTGGGGTTTATATTGAATTGATCTTTCTTTCTCCCCCTCTCTTTTTTGGAAAAATAGTTAATAGACGATTGCATATTTCTAATACTTTTTTGCTGCTGCAGTCTCCTCATAACAGGGCAAGGTGTGCAAGGTTCTTGAAGAAGTGTCTTGATTTCCTTGACCAGCCAGATCAATTGGTATCCAGTTTGTGGCAACTCTTTGTTTGATGGATGTGCCATCTAAATATTTGTAATTATTAAACTTCTGATGAAGTATCAATCAATCTAATTATCGCTGCATTATGATTAATAGGTTGTACGCGCATTTGCTCATGAACAATTTGCAAGGCTACTTCTAGATTACGATGAAGATTTAGATTTGACAGCAGAAGGTCTACCTCTGGATTCCGAAGATATTGTAGTTGATGGTGAAGAAGATTCATATGAAGTCTCTAGTGGGATCTCTGAGTTAATAATCCATGAAAGTTTCTACGCTTATAAGGTGGATGAATGTGGTATCGATGCTACTTCTGCGAATTATGGGCCAGATGGTTCTGTGAAGCGGCATTTGGATGATGATGCACCCAGATCCAGAAAACTTCTGGTGTCCACTGAGGCTGAATCAGGAGATGATGTAATGCAACCAACTTGTGACTATGACGCGGTTGAGTTGTCTGCTACATCTACTCCTGTGGTTCAAGCTAATGTTAATCTGATATCCTCTAAGTTGGCAGCGATACATCATGTCTCTCAAGCTATTAAGTCTCTAAGGTGGAAAAGACAGCTACAAGGCGCTGAAAGTCATGGCAGACCCGATAGTGGTGCACCTTTGCCGATCGACTTCTCTGTTTGTGCGTGTGGCGATGCTGATTGCATCGAGGTTTGTGACATTCGCAAGTGGCTTCCAACATCAAAACTTGATGACAAGCTGTGGAAGCTTGTTCTTCTACTTGGAGAATCTTATTTGGCCCTCGGAGAAGCCTACATGGATGATGGTCAGTTGCATCAAGTCTTCAAGGTTGTTCGTCTAGCATGTTTGGTATATGGGTCCATGCCACAACATCTTGAAGACAAAAGATTTATCTCCTCAATGAGTAGCAGTTCGTCATTCGAGATAGATATCCGCAATAGAAAAGACAAAACTGAATCTTTAGCCGCTCATTATCTTTTCTGGGCCAAAGCATGGACGCTGGTCGGAGATGTGTATGTTGAGTTTCATTCGAAGAATGGGATGGAAATCTCCGTGAAAACCGAGACACCGCCTGCTAGAGAGTTAAAAATGTCACCTGAAGTTCAGAAAGAGCTCGAGAGGCTTAAGAAAAAACTTGGAAAGTTTAAGCAGAGCTGCTCATCTTGCTCATTAGTGAACTGTAGTTGCCAGAGTGATAGGGCCAGTAGCGGCAGTAGCGCAAGTAGTAGTAGTGGAAATACTCGTTCATTTAATCACGGAAGAAAGCATGCCGAGAAACCTGTTTCTAAGAGCTTATCCTACTCATCTCCACCTGGAAAGCCTGGAGATGTTAGTGACGTGATAACACAAAATATCGTGGATGAAAATGAAGTGGCAAAGTCTTCTAAAGAGACTGAATCTGATTCAACAAAAACAAAAGAAAATAATGGAGGCATTTTCAGATACCTTCATCTTTATGACCATGAAGATGCAGACCATAATCTAACTTCTGCTCTTAATTGTTATGAAGAAGGCAGAAAGTGTTTGGATAGTCATCCTAGTAGTTCTGAAGAGTTACGATCCCTTCTTAAAAAGAAAGGCTGGGTCTGCAATGAATTAGGCCGAAGGAGACTGGAACGAAAGGAAATTGGCGAAGCTGAATCAGCTTTTTCTGAAGCTATCAGTTCATTTAGAATAGTTTCTGACCACAACAACATTATCTTAATCAACTGCAATTTGGGCCATGGAAGACGAGCAGCAGCTGAGGAAATGGTATCACAAATGGAGCAGCTCCGAAATCATCCAGTGTTCAATAATGCTTACCACCAGAAGCTGGAAGCGGCAAAATCACAGTATTGTGAATCACTCAGATACTATAGAGCAGCAAAGAAAGAAGTTGATGCTGTCGGTGATGAATCTGATGCCCTTCCGAGTAATCTAAGCAATGAAGTATACACGCAGTTTGCTCATACGTATCTAAGGCTTGGCATGCTTCTAGCAAGGGAAAATGCAACGGCTAAAGTTTATAAATCTAAATTGGAGTTTGGAAAGCATGAGATTTCAGCCAACGATGCAATTAGTGAGGCTTTGTCCATGTATGAGTCATTGGGGGACTTGCGTAAACAAGAGGCTGCATTTGCATATTTTCAGCTTGCTTGCTACCAGAGGGATTGTTGTTTGAGATTATTAGAGACAGATTTGAAGAAAAGTAATTCATCAAAAGGTGAAAACGGTGTACTCCAAAGAGTCAAACAGTACTCGTCCATGGCCGAGAGGAACTGGCAGAGGTCTATCCAGTTTTATGGACCAAAAACACATTCGACCATGTACCTCACCATTTTGATAGAGAGATCAGCTTTGTCCTGTAGCCTGTCTAAGTCATCTCAAGCATATATGGTACGTATACACACCTATTGCTGCTTTAAGTTGCATTTTTTATTTTTATGCTTCTCTGTCTCAGAACTTGGAGAATAATGTTTCTTTCTGGTCTAAAAGATACCTTTTGCATATTGAACATATTCCATATGAAAAATCTACTGAAGTCTCTGTGTTTAGCTGACCGATATATAACTAAAGAGGAACTCATCATACATAAATTGGTTGTATATTGTTAAATGATTTCTAGATGGTAGTCTCGAGTAGTGCATTACTTGGAAATAAATGAGTTCCCCCAATCAGAGCTCTGAGCCAGAATGTCCATATCAATTCATTGTACATAATCAATGATATGACTCGTTCGTTATGAAGGGTCACACGTAAATCAGTAGGATGCTATTTGATAAAATGGTTTATAAGAATTCAGTTGGTCATGTCATTATTTCATAGTGTAGTAATTACTCTCTAATAGCTGGCATTTGCTTACCTAATTTGATTATTTGTGCAGATGCTGGAATTGGCTCTGAATAGTCTTCTTGAAGGACGGCACGTGCCTGTAGATAGAGTTACATTGCAGACGGAAGATTGTAGGGTGTATGAGAGATTTTGGAGTCAGCTGCAGATGGTATTAAAGAGGATGCTAGCTGTGGCTCTTCCCGCAACCGAAAAGAAAACTGCTGCTGCTTCCCAACAGACTGCTAATGCTTTGCAGCCTGGAGATGTCAAGAAACTGAAGGAGCTTTACAGGTTATCTTTGAAGGAGACAGACTTCAGTCAGCTGCATGCCATCCACAGGTTGTGGGTTTCATAGACTGAACCAGATTTTTAGTACAATTACGACAAAGCTCAGGTTATATCATTACTCAAAACACTTGCAACATAGACATAATGTGGTAAACTTCTTTTGATTTGTAAATTTAGCAACATAGTTCCATGCCGACTTCTTGTACTTCATGCATCTAAAATTTTACCTCATGCGTATAATGTGATCTACCTGTTATGTTTCTATGCATATAAAGATGTTACTGCATTCATTTTAGTTGCTTTTCTTGGGCTATATGTAGATTACTTATTTGTTTATTGTGAATGACATTGGAATTGGAACGTAAACCATCAAAAAGTAGAAGTCCATCGAGTCCCATTTTTACTTCGAATCCGCAAGTCTTTTCATCAGTATGTCCCTAGTTGTTCTATAACAGCCCTTCAGTCAGTCCTTTTATTTTACGGTCACCCTTGGTATGAAAACCTTTTCCCAGTATAAGCGCTTGCTAACATGTAGGTAGCTTCTGGTGATTGGTTTCACATCATCACTTTATCGAAGAGAAAAGATAGAAAGACAAATTTAATAAAGTATGGATGTGTCATGAGTTGATTGGTGAGACATGGAATTTTGGGGACATGCGATTTAGAACACTTGTAGGATGATGCTTTTGGTAGACAAGGGATGAGCTTTCTCACCTAGCTATTATTGCAATCATGTTTAAACAAGCGTTTCTATTGTTTGTGGAACAGTCTCTGCTTGGATGCTTTACTACAAGTTAACAATGAGAAGGTATCAATTAGGGGTGGCAATCGTGTCGGGTTCGGGTTGGTGGGTAGCAGGTTGGTGGTCAAAAAGGCTCAACCTGGACACAACCTGTTTAACTAAATCGTGTCGTGTTTATCAACCCTAACCTGTATACACTAAACCTACACGTGAACCGTGTAACCTGTTTACCAATACTGACAGTTTTCTTGTAAAAAACATTAAAAATAGAGAAACAGGTTGGATGGATGACCCACAAACCCATATACCAACCCGAATACGGCCCGCGAAATAAGCGGGTCGGCGGGTCGGAAAACTTGATCCAAATCCGTTTATTTTTGTGTAGTGATTAGTGGCGTGTCGAGAATTGTCACTTCTAGTATCATATGACTATGTATCTCAAATCCTAGAGTATGCTGAATCAGGTATCTTTTCGACATCATCTTTTGAATAAAAAGATAGCACAGATGTGTTAATTTTTCGACATAGTATCATCTATTTACACCAACACCGGGAAAAAAATGGAGGTATATACAGACAAGGTTCCCAATTAGCTTTGTGTTTCATTACTGCTATTATCGACTCCAAATGCACTTGCCACATCAAACTTTAAACCTCCTCTCAGCGTTCTGCCTTCATTCTGTCCGTCAGCCTTTCTCATCATCGCAGCAAATTCTCCGTAATCTATGCGTCCATCCTGTAAATTTACAAGCAAAAGGAAGGTAACGAAGTGCATTGATGGGTTTTCAGAGAGAGGTAATGAAAACCTATGCTTACATCATCTTGATCGATTTCTTTGATCATCTCATCTAACTGAACATCGCGTATACCGAAATCTTTGCAAGCTTGTTGAAGCTCGTCGTATGTTATGTAGCCACTGTTATCTTTGTCAAAGAAGGAGAAAGCTGCAAGCAGGTTCTCCTCCCTCTCCGTCTTGTTTAAGTGCAAAGTTGCTGCTAGGAATTCACCGTAATCGATTGTGCCACTGTTGTCAGTGTCAGCCTGTACAAAATCATCAATCACAAGTTTTGACAATAAGCGTAGGTAGCCTTTACAATATTGCTTAAACTAACCATCAATCATAAGTTTTGACGATAAGCGTAGCTAGTCTGTACAATATTGCTTAAACCGGTTGCGTCCACCTTGACTAATCCTATAGACCCTTGAATTTTAATAACTAGAAAAATTCAGGGGTTGAATCGATGACCTTTGGGTAAACATGGTGTTTGGCCCAACTTACCTTTACTAAGGGGTTGTGTGGCGGTTGCTAAATGGTTTGGTGCTAGATGATTAAGTGGTCAGAATGATTAAGAGACGTTTATGATATAGTGTAAAATGTATGGTTGTTTGGTAATTATTTAGGATAAAATCACGGCGCTTAATGGTTAAGGGAGACCCAAGATACAAAACCATTTAGAAGGTTTGGAACCATTCAAAGATAACTCTCTTTTTTTGCTAAACACGATTTATCTCTTAATGATTCAGAGATTAACTCTTAATGGAATTGTTAAGAGGTAAACAAACAACCCCTAATCCCATTATGTAGTTAAGTTAATAGTCAAACAAACCCTCCAACGATCCTACATGGAACTGGGAAGAAAATTTAGTTCTTACCAATTGGGCTACCTCTTAGGACTTAAATTGACATGTTTTAGATCATGAAAGATGATACTCTACTTTTGTTAAACTTCTAGGTTTTGAAGTTAACAGTTAGGCAAATCTCCACTAGTCTGAAAGGGGACTTGAAATAAAGACATTTCGGGAGCAAACCCTAGGTCTTATCAGTTGAGCTACTTCTTAGAGTTTAAGGTAGCATGTTTTCGGCCATGAAAGACGATGGTCTCCATTTCACATATTGAAAATGATGAAGAAAGGTTGTACCGCATTCATAAGTTCCATGATCTCGGACTCCATTATATCGCTGCCAACTCTCTTCAACCCTTGTTTGAGTTCTTCAAATGTTATCGTTCCGCTGTTGTCTGTATCAATTGTTTTAAACAATTGCTTTAGCCCACCAATCTCCTCTTCCGAAAGCCTTTCCGCAATCACCTGGAAACATAATTCAAATGCACATGTATCAACCAGAAGGATGGAAATAAGAATGCACACCCTCTAATGGTATTTTTGTTAATCGTGGGTGTTTTGGCTAGCCTGTTCACACCTCGACTGATCCCATGAGACTCTGAAGATAACAACCAAGAAAGGAATCCCTAGATACTTGAACTAGGCAACTAGTGACTTATGAGGGTTCCACACCCTAGCCTTTATTTGCCAGTTAAGCTATCTTATTGTTCCTATAACAGAACAGAAAGCTACGTAAAACATACACGTATCGCCATCTTTTTAAGTTTGTTCATGGCTGCGAATTGTTTAAGCCGCGATAGAATTGCAGGATCCAGAGGTTTGTCTGAAGCAACTCCGTCCTCCTTGATCCATGGGTGACCTGGTATCAATTTGATCTAAATATTAACTTGCGACTAACAAAACATATCAGTCTAATACGTGGATTCAGAACTCACATAGGATTTGATGAGCGGTTATTCTTTGCTCCGGGTTCCTATCGAGCATTGTTTTTATTAAATCTTTAGCCGTTTCTGTAATGTTTGGCCATGGCTCATATTCGAAGCTGAGAGTTCCATGTAAAATCTGCCTAAAGATGCCCGAATCCGTCTCTGAAAGGCAAAGTACATAGTAAATATTGTCATGGACCATTGAGGTCTCACTTCGATTACACACATATGATTAAACATGTATATATTGTCTTGTAAAATTTTCGGATATCCACGTTATCAAATATTACAATAAGCAGTCGATACGAACCTGCCCAAAAAGGTGGAAAGCCAGATAGTAAAATGTATAGGATAACACCAGCACTCCAGACATCACTTTCAGGCCCATAATGCTTATTCAAAACTTCTGGTGCCACATAGTATGGACTTCCAACCACATCACAAAAATACTCTCCTGTTACACACAAAATCACTCCCATTTATTAAAAATTCACATTAATATAATCTTCTTGAGACCATTTTTTAAAGAACATAAAAAAATAACATAAAAAAACAATTGGGTTCATTTGTAAAAATAACGTCTTCTATTTCTTTTTAAATAACATTGTGAAGAAAAATAGATTAAAGAAACCTGGTTTATAGAAGACCGACAACCCAAAATCAATAGCTTTTAACTGCCCGTTACTATCGAACAAGAAATTCTCCGGCTTGAGATCTCGATGCATAACCCCAAACGAATGACACGCTTCCACCACCCCAACGATCGTCCTCATCAACTCCGCGGCCTGCTGCTCGCTATGCTGCCGCTTCTCGACGATCCGGTCGAAAAGCTCGCCGCCTGTGCACAACTCCATCACGAGATGCACAAACACGGTATCCTCGTACGTGCCCTTGATCCTCACGACGCACGGATTCTCTGACAAATGGTGCATGATTTGGATCTCCCTCCACACGTCATCGTAGTCATCACGGCATAGAAGCTTCCGCTTGGCGATCGATTTGCAGGCGTAGTCGGTGCCCGTGGCCTTCTCGGTGCACCGGTACGTGATGCCGAATTGGCCCTGACCGAGCTTCTTTCCGACCGTGTAGTGGTCTCGCAATCGCGGGGTTTCGTATGGGAGGACGGAGATCGATAGCTTTTTCCTCATTGATGAATAAACCGATGGATTTGATCGTTTAGGGGAGCTTTTGGATTTGTTTTTTTGGTTTTGTTTTGTGTGAATAAGAATGATGGGAAAGGGGTAAAGGTGTTTGATGAAATGCGTGAATGACAATTGTGTGGTGATGTGAATTATGAATAGATCATTTGGCGGGGAAGTTTCTGTCGATGTTTCCATGAGCTGCGATTCAAATCTAGATACAAAATAGATAATAGAGTAAATTACATATTTGGTCCATGTAATTTACATCTTTTACCCACAGTCGTTTTGAAATCAAAACAAATATATGGACGGGACTCCTGGTTCTCATTTTTGCTAAATGTTGGTAGGGCCCGCTAACAAAGTAGTTAACCCCGATAACTTAGAGGGGTATTTTGGACATTTTCTATTATTCTATATTTTTCTTAATAATATAAAATATAAAAAATAAAAATAAAAAACATCATCCTTTTCATTTGAATGTTCATATTCACCAACGTAACACAAACTGTAAACTCAAATTCAAACTCAAACACCATAAAATCAAAAATCAAACCCACTAAAATTGAAATCGGATCTGAAATCATAATCTTGTTTATACCTCACCTTTTCCAAAAATCAAATCTGAAATCATAGCAAACTTCATCTTTGAAACGGATCCAAATATGGTTCTTGATGATTTATGTGGAGACAAGAAATGGTTGATGAAGCCAATCCAGATCTGGTTTTTCTGTTTCTCGAAACAGAAAGCCCCTTAAAATGGGAGCAATGAGAAAGTGGAGGAAGAAGAAGAGCATCTCTTTTTTGGAAAAGAGACGGTACTCCTGGCAATATATAAAAGGAAAAGACAAAGTACACATAAAAGGCGAGGGACTCCTTCCAAAGAAGAGAACCCCCTAAGGGACAAACCCTAAAAGAGATACACTTCACTATAGAACAACCGAACATAATAAACCACAAGACAACTAACCAAAAATAACTAAGAAATCTCTTTCTAGAAAAAACTAGAGGAATCCGTGACGAAGAAATCTCTCGAAGGAGAAGTTGACGGAGTTAAAACTCCGATGATCCACCAACGACTTCACTGACATCGTAGCCCGAAGTAGTACCCATTTCATCGAGTTCAAACGTCATCCTTACCAAACCTCAACCTCAACCTCCACCTCCCCATCTCCACCTTCACCGCCGCCTCAACCAACAAACTACGCCTAGGAGACCCCATTTGCTACAATCATTCAGCACGGCGGCGGACCAAAACTACATGGTGGCGACACCCGAAACGCTAATGTCGATCAAGATTGAAAATGCTGGTAGAAGGAAGAGATTCCACGCTATCAACACCTCCATCATCAGATTCTGATTTTATTGTTTAGATTTGTGATTTTGGATGAAGATGAAGATGTAGGGATGAGATTAAGATTTTAGTTTTGGTTTTTGAAGATGAAAATCCAGATTTATGGTTATGCTTGTAACTCGTGTAATTAACGGATGAATTAAATAGGATGCTGGTCAGAGGGACCAAAATTTAGCGAAAATGCCTACCACGAGTCCCATCTATGTATTTATTTTGATTTCTGGACTAGTGTGGGTAAAAGATGTAAACCATATGGACCAAATATGTAATTTACTCTAGCTAACAGGAAGCTTCATATAAAAAAGAGTGAATTAAATATTTGGTCATATGGTTTGGTGGTTTTAACACCCTAGGTCACTAAAATAAAATATTTATGGATTGCATCCTCGTGGTTTGCATTTTAGAGCGTGTTAGGCCCCTAAATCTAACTTCATTTGATTTCTCTCCCTTAAAACCCTCATTTACATGGCACATGATGAGTATTTTGATCTTTTAACTTGTTTTTTTAATAAAGTGCATGCAAACCATGATGATGCAATCTATTGATATTTCATTTTAAGGACCAAAGACTGTTAGAACCACCGAACCACAAGGACCAAATATGTAATTCACTCTTTGAACAATGTTCTAAAAACTTTTTGCGACTCCTAAAAGCGTCTTATAAAGTTTTTGTAACACTTATTTAGAACGCTTTTGTGTTTGGTTCCATAAACTAGCATCCTATAAAACACTCTATTAGGACGCATTTGTTTTTTGTTCTATAAACTAGCATCCTATAAAATACTATATTATGACGCTTTTGTGTTTGGTGCTATAAACTAGCGTCCTATTAAACACTGTTAATTAGGACGTTTTTTATTTTATTTTAGGCGTCGGATAAACTATTTTTATTTTCATTGTAGTGTACAGTATTGGTTTTTTTGTGAAGACACTTTTGGTGATATATAATGTGGTTCTTTATGGAATTTGTGTTTAAGAACGTTTGTGAACCCCAGAGCCAAAATGAAGGGGATGTCCACGATACTGGTACTGTTCGCAGTAAATATGTATAGATTATATATTTTTTTCCATCTATAGATGCTTGAGGATGTTTGTGGTGGATGTCTATATAATTTAATGTTTTGCTTATTTGTTTTGATTTATTAATTTATTTTTAGCATTTGTAATTCGACAACAATGCACATAAGTCCCAAAATGCTACGGTGAATGCGATGCACATGTGTGTTTTAACTATGCCTATCGGTTATATATAGTTCATCATATTAATTAACTCTAATTAAACTCGGTAATGTGGTTGGGCTCTAGGTCCCAGCTTAAGCTGGGCCAGGATAGTGGTGGATTAGTGGGCTGTCCGATACCTAGTGGAGCAGCAGAGGTATGCGTGTGTGCATGTATTCGTGGTAGTTGTTCGTTGGTTCTATGCCGCTATGCCTTTAATTTTTCTTTGTTATACACTTATACTTCATTCCGATAAATGACTTTTGAATGTAATTTCTTTCTAGATAAGAATGTCATTTTTATGAATCGGGACAATTGCTATAGAAACTGAGCCGAAGGAGCGTTCAATTGTTCCAACGCACTGAAGGTTTTCTACTAGTCTGAAAGCTTCATCTGTTGCAACTGAATATGATTTCGGACTTTCGGTGGCACGGTAGCTGTGGGGGAAGACGTGAGTTGGAGGAGATGAGTGTTTTAGATCTAAAGAGGTCTTTAAGGTTGATTTTTCAAACTAGCTTCATGATTGAAAAGATGGAAAGGATTTAGATTTAAAATGTCCTACATGCCCCTATGGGTTTTAAATCAGGTGTAAGTTTGAAAGTTTGAAAGGATTATAAAAAACACCATCATTAATAATAACCTTTGATTAAAATAAATGAATGTTTAAAATGGTCATCATGATTCACCACAGCAATTTAGTTTTTATTAGTTTATTCCTATATATATATATATATAGTGTAAAACTTTGAAATATAAAATTATAATATTAATAGAAAAATTAATTTATCTATTCAACTATAATCGTACGACATATTTATTGGGCATTTTATTGTGGTTTACAATTTTTCTTTACTTATTATTATTTAAAGATATTATAAATATTTCATCAATAGTATATTATAATTATGGGTCAACTTCATCAAAATGTATACAACTTGACACGAAAAGTTATTGTATATAATATGCATTCATTAATACATTTAGTGTATCAGAGTTTAAGAAATGGTCATTGTATGTAAAAACTTTATCAAAACCTATATTTGAATGTATCGAATTTGTCACGAAAGTGTATCAAACTTGTCATGAAATATATTAAATGTTAGGTTTTGATAGTTTTGATACACTAAATGGAACAAATGAAAGTAAACTACATACAATAATTTTTCGTGACAAGTTGGATACACTTTTGTAAAGTAAACCCTATAATTATATCAAACTCTTTTAAAAAGTCTTTTAGGAAGATAATGATCATATTTCTAGAGTAAGTTACATATTTGGTCCATGAGGTTTACACTATATTATAATGTTGGTCCCTATTTTAAAATAATTATGGAAAAGGTCTCTATGATTTACATTATATCACACTGTTGGTCCCTATAGTTTACACTTGTACTATTGGTCCCAATGGTTTACACTAGATTGCACTGTTGGTCCATATGCTTAACAGACTGATTTCATTCAAAATTAGGGTTAGAGACCAACAATGCAATATAATGTAAACCACAAGGACCTTTTTCATAATTATTTCATAATAGGGACCAACAGTGCAATACAATGTAAACCACAAGGACCAAATATGTAATTTACTCTATCTTTTAATTAGCATCCTTCGTGTTAGTGTGCATCTCAACTAGTTTGATAGGCTCTAAACTTACCACTTTAACATTCAAGTAAACATTTTGATAATAGGGACCAACAGTGCAATATAATGTAAACCACAACAACTTATTTATAGACAACAAACTCAAGTTCTTGTCAATAAAGTTTTGGTGATCGTTTACCAAACATTTATTAGGTAAGCGTTTATCAGCAAGAACATTACCCTCACTTAAGGGGCTGTTTACTTGCTTATACGGGGTAAGTGTTGACCTAGGTAAGAGTGTTGACCGGGTAAGTGCTGACCCGAATACGTGTTTAACAAATGTTTTTGGTAAGTGCTTACCAGCAACAAAAATGACAATTATACCCTTCTAATTAAATGTTATCAAGTGATAAATTTTTTATAAGCTATCATCGTTTAATGAATAAAGAAAAAAGTTATACTTTTTAAATAATTAATTAATTTACTTACAAAAGAAAATTAATTAATTTACTTCAAACAAAAATAATTAATTAGTTTTTACCCGTTGAAAAATGTAAAAAAATAAATAATTATTTTTTAGAGTACCAAAAAAGCCTAATTTATTTACAAAAAACATATTTGATTTTACCTTTGTTTAAATCCTCAACCGCTATCCTAATTTCACTTTCTACATCACTTGCTTGCTTTTTGCCGGTTTCGTTGTTGTTTTCGGTGGCACCTGCTGCCAACTCTTTGTCGTTGACGAAGGTGCTGCGTACCTAGCCATACCCGAGCCGCTTTACTTCGTCGCCCATTTCCCCCACTACCACTGTCCACTCCTCTGCAGTTCTTCTTCTTAATCGGACCACCATCACCACCTCCTATGTAGTTCTTATTTATTAGTTGACTAGTAATCGTTCGATATATTATGAGATTTAATGTGGTTTAAACAATTTCTTTTACATATTATTTAGAGATATGATAAATAGTTCATTAATAATTAAGTAACTTTAAAATCATGTATGGCTACTTTTTGAAAAATATTTCTAAAAATAAGAATTGTTCTTTTTTTTTTATATATATAAATAAACAACCTCCTGCTTGTCGTACGCTCCTACTCTCATTTGATTAGTTTAAATAAAAATCAAATCTAAAATTTCAATAAATTTTAAATTAACAGTATTAATTATTTTAAATTAATTTAAATTTTGATGCAACCATTAAATCCTTATGTTTCTGCTTTTTCAATCCAACCTTTATTATGATTCTAAAATATTTCTGAAAATAAGGATTATTTTTTTAAATATGGACTTTTGATTCTTTGTACACACCAATAATTGGAATTGAAATAAATATTTAAGAGTCTGAGCCTTACAACAAACTTAAGCTTCTACCACCGAAGCTATCATTCAAGATTCTAGACAAAATATTGGTAACGAAGGATGTTGTCATGTTCGATCATGCATACAAAATCAAAAGCAACCATCGAAAGGTGCAATCATGTCTTCGAGCAGGAATACTACTTCATATTCTATCTCCTTTTTATTTGAATTATTGGTATTTTTTTCTTTATTTTCGAACTATCGTCTATAAACATAAAAGCTATAAGAAAAAAAAAATCTGTTGTTTGATTTTATTATACGAATACAAAAAAAAAAGTTTTTCAAAGGTTTTGATCATGAAAAGTGGACATATTATGTTGCCGCCTTGCCGGCATATGTGAATACTTCAAGATCACTCCTACTTGCTTGAATGCAATAATTAGATTCTTGGAAAGACAAACATAAAAATTCCTAAATAAAAGTCAACTCTAATTAATAATAATAAAGATAAATGTTATAATATTTTTTTATATTAACTATCATCAAATAAAAACAAATATTAATTATCTATTATTAATAAATATTAGTTCGTAATGTTAAAATTAGTTATAAATTATAAATTTAATTTAATTACATACTATATATTAATTAAGGGATTCGAAGATATCATTAGGAATGTCATTGATTAACAACCTTTTGCATTTTGATCCCAACTAAATCTTGTCTTTGTCTAAGTCACTCCATTCAGTAAGTGGTTTGGGTTCTAAAGGTTTGGGAATTTGAGGTGTAGTGGCTGTAGAAGGAACCCTAGGGATGATCTTAGTTGGTACGACCAGTGGGTAATGAAGTAATTCAACAATTCCAAGATTCCAAAAATGAAACCATACAAATTTTCCACTGTGAGTACTCATCTTTTTGGAGTGTGGGAGGTTTTGATTATGAACTAGTACTGAAGAACGCGTCGTTTGTGTTATTCGTTATTGAAAAACTGAATAACAAAATAGGAACTTCTAAGGGAAAAGTGAGATCTATTTAATTCGAGTATAGAAAATGGTGAAGAAGAACTAGAAGGGCTTACAAGCTTTGAGATCTCAACAACTTTAGAATAAATACACAAGTTTATGCAATTAAATTAAACTAGTTGAATAAATAACACAAAAACATGGTACGTTGATGAAGTTTTAAGCGAAAAGTGATACAGACTCTCAAATCACTATCAAATAAAAGGAATCACGGAAATAGACATGGATTTATTAGTTAAACTATCAACAACTGCTTTAATACCAATTGTTGGACACAAATTTACATTAATCCAATGATTTTGTTCTATAATACCCAATATGAATATATGTGTGGAAGTGTAAAATAACTAAAGATCTAGAACAAGATGATAGTAAATGCACTGTATGGAAGAATACAAAATCACAAACAGATTAGTAGAGTAGTCATCAAATGATTTGTATTTATAAACCCAGGAAGAACACCAATAACACTCTTAAGTGTGTGTATTCGCTCAAACAAATTGCTCTCAATTTCTCACACTGTGTGTTTTCTTGTGAAACTTACGTACCAATTACAAGTGCAAATCCTAAATATATACTTGAAACCATGTTTGGTGTTTTACGAGCTCTCATAGTATATGTAATAAAGCTTTAAAGTATGTTAAAACATTTATTTTGTAATAATTAATTAATAAAGAGTAATTTAATTATTTCTATATTTATTTATAATTTGTTTTTATAACCTATATATAACAACAAACTTTAATGTCATTTAAATACTACATACCAAAACATAATCCAAAATTTCTTAAAACCATTTCATCAAAAAGACTACATAAAACTCTCTAAAAGTAAAATCCTAAGATACTATACAATATAAAATACACATACATACATATATATATATATAGAGAGAGACAGACAGACAGAGAAAGGTTTAAATAAGAAGTACTAAAAACTGAAAAGTAGAAAACTGATTTTCACCACTCATTTAGTCAATAAAGGCGGCTTTAACCGTTACGATAAACGCGATCACAAAGGATTGACGTGATTCATGAAGGGTGGAGACGATTAAAGAGACCCAGTTAAAGCCGTTTTTATTGACCAAATTAATGGTGGAAATCACTTCTTTACTTCTCATTCTTTTTAACATTTTTTATTTAAACCATGTTTGGTGTTTTACGAGCTCTCATAGTATATGTAATAAAGCTTTAAAGTATGTTAAAACATTTATTTTGTAATAATTAATTAATAAAGAGTAATTTAATTATTTCTATATTTATTTATAATTTGTTTTTATAACCTATATATAACAACAAACTTTAATGTCATTTTAAATACTACGTACCAAAACATAATCCAAAATTTCTTAAAACCATTTCATCAAAAAGACCACATAAAACTCTCTAAAAGAAATCCTAGATACTATACAATATAAAATACACATACATACATATATATATATATATATATAGAGAGAGAGACAGACAGAGAAAGGTTTAAATAAAAAGTACTAAAAAATGAAAAGTAGGAAACTGATTTCCACCACTCATTTAGTCAATAAAGGCGGTTTTGACCGTTACGATAAATACGATCACAGAGGATTGACGTGATTCATGGAGGGTGAAGACGATTAAACGGACTCAGTCAAAGCCGTCTTTATTGACCGAATTAATGGTGGAAATCACTTCTTTACTTCTATTTTTTTACATTTTTTATTTAAACTTAATACTATACATGTATTATATAGATATTAGTTTCCACACCACTCACACGATGGTCCTACCCGAGCGCCACTACGCATGCTTTAACGCACCCAACATTCCGCCGGCCCACAATAGTCACCATGGATGGCCACTATCATAGCCACCGGTGGAAATCACAAATTAAATATCACAATTCACAAGGAAAGTTATTACTAATTATTAGTTTCATCAATTATAAATAAGTTAACAACAAGTGATTACTAGTTGTACCTTATTAAATCCAAATAAATTTTAAAAATAAGCTTTAAAATAACAAAAATTCTAAGTCTTTTCCTTTAGCGGTAATCTTAGCGATATTAACCATTTTAGTATAGTTGCAATTTGATTAAAGCAATTAGAATTTTACACATTTTTATTGGAATGTTCAACCACATTTTTATTAGGAACAAATATTGCTTTAACCAGCTCGTAAAAATTGAGCAATTTCTTGCTATATTTTTTTTTATTGTGCATGTGTTGCTGTGTTCTCGGAAACATGTTTAATGTCTTCTGAAAGTACACTAAAAAAATGTCCAAACAGTACTAGTTGAGCATAGATGGATAAAACTTGGATTAAGATTGTGTCTGCTTCCTTTTCCAAGTTGAAATTAGTACACTAGATACTAAATCTCGTCTCCAAATTATTCAACTCAAAACCAAAAGACCAAAACTAATAATTTACGAAAATTTGATGCTCTGTGTAGTGACACGTGCCCAAGGCCGGGCTTGGTTGTTAAATTTTTTCCAATCAATCATTGAAAATGCATAGGTACTTTCACTAGCACAAAAGTACATATGTTATATATTGTTTCCTTGCCTAAAGTAAGTTGCACACACCTCAACTAATCTCATGAGTAATTCAAATTAACAAACATATAAACAATCTCTGATAATCCTCAATAGACTGAAATAGGTGTTCAGTGATTGTTAAATTTGTTGTATTCTATTGTATAGAAATAGAATTGGATCACCCGTTTATGCTTTGGTATCAACGAGCATCTAATAGTTAGAATTAGAAATGGATCACTTCTCACCAATATGGGATAACTACAATTGAACCACAATCTACTATTTGATAATACTCAATTCCCATGGTGCCACCTCATCACTCTTGTGTTTTCCTTTAATATATATATATATATATATATATAAAGATAAAGATAAAGATTGCTATTGTAGACACAAGGATTTCAATGGCATGGCGTTAACAAGCTATATCGCCTGGTCTATTAACCAGATTTGTCGAGTATTATTTGATCAAATTGATAATTGATAACAGCTGCTCTGGTGTTTAATGGTCCTTTAGAGTGTGTCAATCTAATCAGGGGAAAGAGTCTGACATTTTCCATGTTTAGTCATCTGTGGTTTACAATTCTTCTGAGGTGTGTCGGTATGTGGTCTTAACGTGATCTCCCTCTGAGTCTGATAGTTTGAGAAGTTGGGGATAGTCAGAGCTCTGGAGAAACAAAGTCCACTTCCGATTCTCCATTTTGAGATGAAGTTTTGGACTCGTTTCTTCTGTATTGTTCTAAAGGTCCTAATACCCGCTTGTTCATCAATGAACCCGATTCTTTGGATTATCTCAGATCAGATTATTTGATATATTAACTATGGGCTAGTCTTCTATAAATATACAAGAAATGTCATTTTTTTTATTTCTTATTATAGATTAATAACAATCACCTAAGGAATCGTTTTGCACAGTTAGGGACTTTGGTGGTCTGTCAGTAGTTTGGACCGTATGTATCTATAGGTGATGGTGGCCCTCGGTAATCCTTTTGTGATACCCATTCTTTGCTGATCTATAAGTGACCCGGTCTCAAGGTGATTTTCATCGATGAAGATATTACCTACAAACGTTGGTCCAAATGGATCACTAGCAATTTTCACCAATATCAACGAGTCATGGACGATTTCGTCCGTAGATGAAAGTCTATAAATTTGTACTGCTTAAAGAGAAAATATTTCTAGTCTTTCAGTTTTACTTTTAAATTTTATTACCACTTCAATAAAAAGGCAAAGTCTCCTCTTTATTTATAATGCTGCCACAGTTTCTTTCAGTGATTGAGTTAATAAAGTTTGTGGCTTATATTCTTTCTCTCATTTTATTAAGTTTGTTGCATGTTCATTTAAAGATTTGATGATATTGGTAAATTACCACACCATCAAATGGTCAAACTTACCCACATAAGGTGAACGAGAACAACCTAAATTCGAGTCTCCATCATAGTGTCTAATTTGATAGGGAAGATAGGAACCAAAGTACTAATTAAGTCAGTAACAAATGTTCTTTCGAAACTAAGTAGTATCTTAAAAGAACTCACAATTTTCATGATTCCAACACTTAGAAAATAAGAATTCTCCAAGAAATCACGTTTACACATCTATAAATAAGCAAGGGTAGATGATATATGGAATATATCATCAAGTTTGATCAAGTATGTGCAAAAAGAGTTTGCAATCAGCAACCACTCCTACATCCAAGAGTTTGAAATGCAAATCAAGTATACAGTAACCCATTACATGTATGCCCACTAGGAGCCGTATATCTATAGGTGCTTTTGGTATGCAGATGGGACTGGATAGGACTATAGGCAGAAAGGGATGAAGGGACAATACTAGATAGACGATGATGAAATAGACTGGAAATGGATCGTCTAAGGTTTGGAATTTTAATTTAACATGGATAGTTTAGTCATTTATCAATTTTATCTTATCTTCCTGATTTATGTTTCACCTATTTTGATGACACAAAAATATCTCATTTATTCTTGGTTCTACAACGCCCTAGATGCAAGTTTGATCAACCTTCAATATGTTAAAGAAATGTTAAAAAAGAAAACAAACACCCTTACTTTTCAATCAATGTCATTTACAATGATGATCAAAAGGACATTGATAAAAAGGTGAAAATGATCAATATCCTACCCATTTTTTGTGACCCGACTCGGATGGTCCCGCCCTTGTTTTCTTTTAATTCGAAGTGTTTTTACTATGTTTGAACTTTGAACCAACCCTTTGACATTTTTTTTACTATATTTTCACTCACAAAAAAAAATATGTATATATTGGTGTAAACAACAGTTTAACCATATTGTTGTTACAAAAAACGACCTATATGTTATCATTATTCCTTTAAGTTTTTTATGCCAGTTTAAGGTTACAATCGATGCTTTTCATATGCTATAAACCCTTCTACTTATAACTTTGCATGCATATTCAAAAACCCACAAGGAGTACTGTATGTGCTTGGCAAACTAGCTGACAGCTGATAAGATAGTTGTTGACTAATAATTTAGCTAATAGCTTATAAGCTAGTTTATGAATAAATTATGTTTATCAAAAATTAGCTTATAAGTATATGTAAAATGACAAAAAAAAGTATTTTGGGTATAATAATTAATATTAATAAGAGTATAATTGAAAAAAAAAAACTACAAAAAACGCCTGATGTTTTAATAAACTAGCTTATCTTTTACGAACAAAATATAAGATTTGAAAATAATCTTTTGTTAACGAATTAACTCTACTTTCATCGTTAAAGAGATTGGTTTCCCTTTGCCGAATTTGTTTTTTTATAGTTTTAAAGACATAATAATGCATTTAATCATATTGTTAACTAAAAGCAACATTTTAAAATGCATTTTCGGCCTCGGGAGTTGAAGCTTTGCACCCAACATAAGAAAACATGTCGACATCAAAGTAGATAACTCTTTGTCACTTGTGTTTTTATATTTCCACATGACCCTACACTATAAAGATAAAATTATAAAATACTTAAATTTCACGCTAGTCTTTAAAAGTAATTTTATATGTCAATATAAAAAGTGAAGGTACAAGTGTACTATGGATGGTTTTGGGACTTTGTACGCTTTTTCTAAATTGTTGATGTAGATATGAGTTTAAACATGGTTCCAAAATCACAACTCATAATTAGACATGCACACAACCGGTTAAATAGCCTAACCGGTTATTTTAAAACCGGTTAGGAAAAAAACTGAACAAACATATAACCGGTTATGGACCTCGAATACAATACTACATGCAACCGGTTGGGTTATAGGAATAACCGGTTAGAACAAAAAACTGGTTAGAAAAAAACCGGTCTGGTTGGCAACATTCAAGAGATTACTACATAGTAAACTCACAAGACAAGTCACAAAATTGTAGGATAAACATCCACCACAAAACAACCAAATGATTATTTGGTATCCAAAAGTAAAAAAAAACTCTAATACAACAATACGAACATATGGGTCTAACAATATGTCTTCAATTATCTATCATAATAAGCAATCTCCGAAGGGAAGACCAATGAATGATAAAGTAATAGCAATGTCATGTAAAATGAGACATCGAGATTTAATGAGGTTTCATTATCAGTGTTATAGTGCACGTCCACAAGGAATGAGAGATCGACTTTATAAATCAAATGATAGTTAAAAGCTTACACCTTCAAATTGTTAGGATGTATTCAGTTGCATTACCACTGCTGAGGAGTAACACTGCTGGCTTTGGAGTTGTTATCACTGCTAGTTCATCTGAAGGTTACCACTGCCAGTATAAGTGTATTCACTGAAGATCAACTTACCACTGTCCTTGAAGATTACCACTGCTTGAACAAAGTTACCACTGCTGGTTTGATGTTAACACTGCTTTTGTCTTTACCACTGCTGACAAGATGAAGATAAGGAAAGGATTGCGATGATTGAAGATATGGACAAGATACGATCTGCTTGGAGATATTTTAGAGATTATCTTGTGAATCTAGTTTCCTTATTGTTATCTTGTAATTCGTATATATAGTTGATAGGTTTTCATTGTTAGATACGAGTTTTTCATAGCTTTTGTTTTAGAATTAAGAGCCTCAAGATTGTTCTTGTAATCCCTACAATAGAGAAGTATTGTACGTCTGTTTGAGCCTGTTCAAACAGATTGGGGCTTGAGTTTGTAATCATTAAGCTATTGAAATCAATACATATACAGTTTGTTGCAAATCCATTGTTCTATTCTTATAATCAAAGTGTTATTCCGCAAACTTCTTTGATTAAGTTTTCTGATCTTGATATTGATCCTGTCACAAATTAATCCAAAATTAACAAGTAGCTTCAATTTCTTCCTTGCTTTATTTGAAGCTATAGCTAATTGATGAGTAAAAAGGCAATGATATTTGACCTAGAAATAATTCCTTGTTAGCCAAAATCTTGCAAAGATCTAGGTTGCCAACCTAGAATGTAGAGGCTAGTCTCCTGATTCCGCTTTTAACTCTTCGTAATACTGCGACTACCTAAGCGGTTAGGTAGAAAAGTTTGCATCACAAACCATTTATGAGAGTTCAAAGTTAATTACAAATAAATGTCATTGAGTCGCTTTACCTGATTCAATAACATAATGTTGTAAGCCAAAGCCGTTTGTTCTTCGATTGTTGTACAACTCACTAAATCAAGTTGCAAAGCACTTGATGATTTAAGCATGTCATCCTAGATTGCATGCCTAGGAAATTAATGGAAGGTTGTGTAAGCTATAAATATAAAACACTCCACCTTGATGTAAAAACCTTCCAAACACCACTTTATAACCAAAACATTGAATTCATGAATAGTACACACATCAAGTGTATTTTTATTTGTGATGAGCTTCATCATTGACATCACCCATCACAATTGAAAAGAATACAAAGCTAATATAATTACTTATAGTGTAATCTCTACAAACATCCCTTCACAAGGTATCCAAATCACTTTTCTCCCACAAAGTGTCTTTAAGTCACTTGCACACCTTAACTGGACTAGATTTGAGGAATGGTCAAATTCCAAAACTACGTCTGCTAATCGGGAATCATCAATATTCTAGACCTTTCAATCGTTTAAAGATTTTAATTTCTCAATTGAGATATTTTAAAATCCAAGTTGGGTCGAAAAATTGCATCATATTATCAACTTAAGATTAAAATATGTATAACTAAGATAGCTATATATGGACCCCAAGTTTTTTTTTTAAATGACAAGTTAACACACACGCTCCAAAGGTATCGGGCCTCCAATTGGGCAATCTCACTAATCCGCTGCGACCCGGTCCAACCTATGGTTGAACCTGACCGGCAGGGAAGTGAATCCCATAGACTGGATCCTCCCATACCGGCCCCGAACCCAGCCCAAAGGATCAGATCCAAAGTCTGGATATCTCAGAAATGTCACCTGTGGTATTTCCTTCGACTCGGCCTTGAATATACTTCAAAAACATCAAGTTAAAAGAAAATATACACTATTACCACATGAGAAATACTCTCGAAACTCATATGGTTTCTCATATAGTGTTCTCATTGTGGGTCTATATAGTACATAAGTTCACCTTAATACCCATTTGTGAACTTCATATAAACCACATGTGTTCCTAAATATTCCGGTAACACTCTCCCCATATTATTTCAACCCAAGCCTAGAGCATTAGTTTGGTCCAAGAACGTTAAATTACACAATATTTTAGGTTTATTATAATGTTTATATATGCCATATAACCTAATATTAACACAATGAGTTGGATAACTTTTATTAATATTCCTGACTCAGATTTCCAAGCATACACCACCAAATGATTCTATTTTGGGCATACAATATAGAAAATGTGCCATCTAGTCATAACACACCTTTTATAACACTAATACCTACATGTCAAAGCAATAATGTATTGGGAGTAATTTATGTATTCTAGCATATGCACATGTCTATGGGTATAGTCGATAGGCATATACATGAAGTTCTTATGTGTATCATATATTTTTTTAAACGACAGATAACTCACACACACATTGCGCGGTACAAAGTAGACGAGGTATCCGGGATCCATATAGGAAATCTCGGCAACCATGGATCGACCCAAAAGACAACTCATGGTCAGGATATGGCCACATGCTCACCCCATGAATCGAACCCGGATGTTACTGACCACTAGACTACCAATGAGTTGATTTACGTGTATCATACGGGCTTAACATTAAAATGAAGTTGAGATTGTAGTGAATTCAATTAAAAATAATAGAGAGAAAATGTCTTTTTCCTATAATCAAACTTGTGATGCATATAACTTAACTTTCAAAACACGCACAACTTCATTAAAGATAGGGTAAATTACATATTTAGTCCTTGTGGTTTACTCTTTATTGCACTGTTGGTCCTTCTTTCAAAATAAATATGGATTTTGCTCTATAGTTTACATTTTCTTGCATTGTTTGTCCTTATCCCTAACTTTCAGTCTATTAAGCATAGTGACCAATAGTGCAATATAGTGTAAACCATAGGGACCAACAGTGCAATATAGTGTAAACTACAGGGATCAACAGAGTAAGAAAGTGTAAACCATATTGACTAAATCCATAATTATTTCGAAAGAGGAACCAACATTGCAATCAAGAGTAAAACCACAGGGACCAAATATCTAATTTCCCCTTAAAGATTTCCATTAAGGTAATTTATATTCTTGTCAAAAGTTGACTCCACGGGGACCAACATTGTTTATCGATTTGGAGAAGACGAAGGTGTTGTTTGTTTCCTATACCCGAAGGGTAAGTAATGGCGTTGTCGATGTCACCCAAGCAACCGAAGGGAAGCCGAAGGCTTCGGGTAGACCACAACGATTGGTCTTAGGACGTTTTAACAAACTTTTATGGCTGTTTTTTTTTTTATAAATAAAACGTCTTATTAATTATTTTATAGGGTACTTTTAAGAAATGTCCTATAAATAAATTTTTTTTATTGAACACTTATGTTTATAAGATACTTTATCAAATGGTCTTGTACCCAACAATATTTGGATTTATAAAGTGTCTTTTTTTTAATGGTTGTGGGTTTGAATATAATTGTGAAAAGTGGTATAGATTTACAATTAGATTTTAGGAGTAAGTTAGTTGTACGTGTAAGTGTAATGTTCGCTCAACAAGAAATTTGGTGTGGGACATGGAAGAATTCGGTCTGTGAACACTTCATTTTAAATGTTTACTAAAATATTACATTTACAGTTTCTATCTCAAAATTGTACCAAAAAGGTTTACCTTTTATTCTCAAAACATATTGCGAAGGCTTTTAGTTAATTCTATAAATTTTAATAAAATATAAAATATCTTATTAAGAGTACCCTTACATATTTTTGTCGTCTGTAAAACGCTATTTCGTCTCGATTATAGGCATGCAACTGCCGTATACGAATCATGGACCTTGTTAGAAAAATACACATATGTACGACATATACACGTACATATATAGGGGTGGGTTCAAATGCGAACCACTTTTTGGTTGTGAACGTAAGGACAACCGAGAGCGCGACACGTGCATGGCGGATGACTAGGCGTCATATCATGTCCATGGCGGATGACTAGGCGCGATTCATGGGAGGGCATTGAATTAAGGGGGGGGGGGGGGGACACTCAAAGCCGCCACGTGTTACGCTCTCGGCTGTCCTCACGTTCACAACCAAAAACTGGTTCACATTTGAACTTTCTTCTATATATATGAAGGAAAGTTCAAATGTGAACTTAATTGTGGTTGTGAACATGAGGACGAATCTCAGCCACTCATCCGGTCAATAAAGGCATCTTTGACTGATCCCCACCCTTTAATAATCTCTACCCTCCCATGAATTGCGTCAATCCTCCGCAGTGGCGAATCCAGAACACAAAACCACGTGGTTCCGTAATTAAGTTTAGCCAAAAAAACTAAGTGTCAACTATATACTTTTGTTTGGTCAATAAAAATAAAAATCAAACGTTAAAGTCGTGCTTTCTTTTGTGTGGTGTGGCTTCTTATGTTTGGTACTTGGAAACAAAATTTAATCGTTTAGATAAAAAATGTGCATAAAAAGACTTGAACCAATGACCTCTTGTATACAAGATAGGATGTTTTCCAACACACCAACTAGGTCTTTGTTATCTTTATGCTTAAAAATAAAATGTTAAGGTAGTTCCTCTAAACTTTTTAAGGTAGGTCCCAAAAAAATTTCTATACAACTTCTAATAAAAATTAAAAATTTAGGTAGGTCCCGGGACCTACCTACAATACACTTAAATTCGCCCTTGATCCTCCGTGATCGCGTCCACAGTAACCGAATATGTGTGGCTGAGATTCGTCCTCACGTTTACAACCAAAATTGAGTTCACAACCAAAAATGAGGACCACTAAAATGGTGCCACGTGCCAATGTTCACTCTAAATCTCATGCATTATTCGGAGTGAATAAAACTTAGGCGTCTTTGTTCACACGAAAATTACAATTATTGTTAGTATTTTAGAGGTTTTTTTTGTGTATAAAAAACTAATTTATTAGAATTAAGATTATTGTTCAGAGTTTGTCCCCGTACAAATTAGTTTCTGACTTCGCCATTGTACATACGTAGAGAGAGAAAGATATATATATATATATAGAAAGAGAGAAAAAGACATATATATATATATATATATATATATATATAACATATGTAGAGAGAGAAAGAGATACAGACTACTCACTACAGAGAGCTTGCTCAATAAAACCAAATTAAGCAAGTGTAGTACCTAAAACAACACAAGCTCAACACTTCTCCCTCTCTCTCTCTCTCTCCTCCCTCTCCCTCTCTCTCACACACACAAACACACACACAAAAGAGAAACATCCATGGCTTCCACCGGCGGCGTCCGACGATCCTCCCGCCGGAGCCCGTCTTTATCCTCCACTTCCTCATCATCTCTAGGATCATCAATCTCCTTCTACCAAGACTCTCCAACGCCGGCGGCCACCCCGCTCCGCTACTTCTCGGGCATGATCCCTTTCTCTTGGGAACAATTCCCTGGAATTCCGAAGAAAAACAACACCCACAAAGACGCGTCACACGCTCTCCTCCCATTGCCCCCTCCGCGAACTCCTTCCGAAAATCCTTCCCAAAGAACACCAAAAAACACATTACCACTAACACCTTCCACAAAGACCCCTTCTTTGCAGCCTTTGTGGAGTGCTCGAAAGACGATGATGACCATGATCGTAAGCTCGTAAAGGTTCGAAAAGCGATAGATCCGGGCTGGCTAGCGTGTACACTTCTTGTAAGAGGACATGTGAGGTGGCTGAGTCCATTGTTTATCTTCCAAGATCACGTGCAGGTGGTTATTTTTACAGATGAATTGGTAGATCTTGGTTAATTCATGGTGTTATTACTAAAAAGATAAAAACATGTTAGGTTTTTTTTAAATGAAGGCAATAATAGTGGAGCCAGTCCGATCTGTGGATTGCCCGATGGCCAATTTTAGTTAAGATTTTATTTTTATTCACATGTGAATGGTGTAACTTATGGAATTAATGCATATATGAATGGATTTCATAACTTATGAGAAATGTGTATACTTATGTGCACCCATTATTGTAGAAAAACGCTTCACCTTGCTTTTTTTTATTCATGTATTTGACTCAAAACCGATAGATATCATTCAACTAAAACGCTTATTGGTAAAATTCAACACTATCACTAGATTCCAGTCCACCAAAAGGGTATCCTATGCTACAGTTTCTCAGGCAAGTGCTACCTGTGGTAAGAGTCTTTTGCCAACACTTACGGTAGGTAAGACTTCGGTCCTTGCTAGCTTTTTTAGGTAAGATTCTTGGTCGTTGTCATAATTCGTCGTAAGTGATTTGATTTGACAAACGCTTACCCGATAATGTTTGGTAAGGCCTTAGATGATTCATGTTAATCAGAGAGAAAATGTTAATTTAGTTTGGGTTTGTTGAAATCTATTTGTGTATTGTTAATTATTAACATATGGGATTTGTTTGCTAATTAAATTGTTGAAGTTACTCCAAGGTTCGCCTTATAGTTTTTTTAATTATTTTTGTTTTATATTTTTGTTAATTAAAGGGTGTTACTACTATCCTTAGTCCTACCTTTGCTACCACTTTTACATTCACATTATTTCATATACCATATACTTTTGACTCCACTTGCTCATTACATACACGTATTCATACATTCTTAATATGGACCTCACATATTCAATCACATACCTAGTCATATTCAATCCCCTCTACTCTTGACTGTACCTCCTTATTCGTATACACCTATTCAAACACTACTCTGGACCCCACTGCACACTCATATATGCCTATCCATACCCCCTTATGATGGGGTATGGATAGAAAACTCCTAATTAAAACGTTCTACTCCGGATAGTCATTGTATTTATCTGCCACTACACATGATTATGGTCTTTCATTGGTGTTATAAAACTTGACTCGTTAAGTTAGTTGACTTTTATTTTATGTTGAAGATGAACTTGAGTTAAAATTACAAGACTCAACAATTGTAAACGAGATTTATTTTATGTTTCATACACATTAACGACAATAATTGCTTTTTATTCTTCCGATACACTATTTGAATGAATTCTAACCTAAATGGGTGGATATAGCATCACACCTATTTATTAGGAGGAAATTGACTAGCAACTTTTGAAAGTTAATTCCCATTTTAACACTAGTTTATGTAAAAGCTTTATGCATTCAAGTAAAACTTATTTTGGGTTTAAAAGAGATCGAATTATTTAGGCGAATTCCTTATGCGATATGAAACTCGAGTCTAAACAAATACGTAATGTATTTCATAAACCTGACCAAAATAAGAACTTAAGACCATTCGTTATAAACCGATGGTAGCGGGTAGGGTGTGGGCTCCATGGGGTCCGACGGAACACCTCACGGTCACCAGAGGTAGAAGGCCTTGTATCTGAGGAGCCGAGCGGCAAACCCCACCCCCCGTCACCCTCTTTCTCTCTCTTCCTTCTCTTTTTTTTATTAATTAATTTAATTAAATAAAATGTGTAAGTAAGATTGAGTTGGTATAACACACGTATAAGGTAAGTAAAGATAAAGAGTGAGAAAATTCCGTGGCGCTGATGTTACAGTGGATAAGAAGGATAAGTTGGATTGTATAACTGATGGCCTAATTTAAAAAGTAAATTTGACCAAAGATTAACTAACTAGTAACTAGTAAATTTCTAAACCGAATGAGTTACTTAAATATTGAAATCTTAGTACTCAAGTATGTTTTTTTTAGAAGGGTGTCGAGCCAAGCCCGACTAATCCCGCAATTTGAGCTAAAATGCCTCACTTAAATGTCGCCAAATTCCCTCTAGGGTCGAACTCGGGTTCATGACATGCATGCCAGCTTACACTAGGTGGAGGTCTTTGACGTACGTCAGTATGTTAATGTTTGGTAGATATGAAATACCTCCTCCTGATGAGGTAAAAGGTTATGTCGACTATGAGGTAAAAGGTAGTCAAATGGGTAACTTGAATAACAAATCAAAAACCAATTTGCATTTAATGTTTAAAACCATAGATTTTTAAGTCTGAGTTAAAGTAGTCTTGTTTAAGTTAGGTTGATCCATTAATGCTTTAAAACTATTTTGTCAAAATATATCTTGTTTTTTCTCTAACATAGTAGAAAATTGTAAATGGTGATATTTTTTTCGGTAACTGTTAGTTTTCGGATCAATTTAATGTACTATATGTCTCTGGACGACCACTAATGGCCTAAAGTCATCGCAGGTAAACCTACATAACCACAAGGATTTGCAGCACCCGAATTCAAACATGGTGGTGATAATGGGTTCCTCTAAATTTAGTTTCTTTTATCATTTGAATCGTTTTTAATAGAAATATTATAATGTTGCCCACTTCAGTCCATACAACAATTTTTTGTTTTTGTGTTAACCCAAATCTACTTTTAGAATATTTATTGTCGAGATCAAGACATTTGATTAATTAATTATCTTTATTCTAGAAATATTACTTATTGTCTTAGACTATAACACCAAAAGTAGGAAATTTATATAAATTCTATTTACTGTTTATAAATGTTAATACAAATATAAGAGAACATTTTCTTTTTAAAAGCAAAAAACTGTTGTTGTTGCTGCTTAGGTCCCACTATAAAAAAAGATGTTGACAAAACTGTAATATGAGATTATGTTTTTACATTACAAACCTGTACTTTGGCATTTTTTTTATAACAAAAGATAATTTATTAACAAAAAAAGTGTACGAGCCTATGGCCCGACTAATACCTAACAAGTTGCGTTTTATAAGAGAGATTCGAACCCGGATTAGACGCTATGAACCCCCCAAGCACTATCCATTCACCACAACACTGATAGACATTCCTCATCGAGTTTGTAGCAATACACGAGTTTATAGCAACAAGCGAACTCGTAAAAACGCTCCCCCCTCTTGAGCTGTAGTCTGTAGAGCAACACACAAAAATATCAATTTACTTCTATCTATTTTTGTACTTGTATTTTTTTAATATTAGTTTTTTTTTATTCAACAAAATTTTTAACAAATAAACAAATAGTTTTCTTTGAATCAAATCGGATTGATTGTTTTTCCCATCTTATTAAATACTTCCTCTGCCTAAAAGTACAACAATAAAAAATAGCTTTTTTTAATAATAAAATACGAAAGCAATTATTTGATCTCTATATATTTTAATATTAGGCGCATCAATTAAGTATTGTTATAATTGCTTTTCTTATATTTTAAAATAATTATTAATGATAGTTTTTTTTTTTATCAAATTAACCACCATAAAGTATTAAGTAAAAGAAAAACACAAACAAAAATCAGTTTGACTTAAAAAAAAATATTAAACATTTCATTCATACATATACGTCACATGAAGGTTCAAATAAGAAAATCAATTTTTCTAACCAATTAAAAAGACCTAATTCATCTCTCAACTATTTTTTTTTCCATTTTTACTATACTAATTATTTACTCCGCTATGCAAATATGCATAAGTATCAAGAGATGTATAATAGAACAAAATGGGTCACTTCAGGTTGGATTGATTGTCAATTATAATAATTCGTTGTTTTTGTATAAACGAATTTAAAGGATTGTAAATTATTATACCGAGTTAGGGCCTCTATTTTAGCAATTTACTTAGCTTAATAAAAATTATAACTTATTAGGTTAGCTTAATAGAAATATAACTTATTTGGTTAAGTATATATTTTTGTCTTTAAATTATAGAAAGTGATTTATTCAATAAGTTTCAAGGGGGTTATGTAGAAAGCCAATTTTTTACAAATCTAACATCCTAGTGGTAAGGACCTTTCGTAGCACAGAAATTGAACCCTCAACCTTTGACTTGTACTTCAGCGTCAAATTAACTTTCCACTTTCCTACCCTCCAAACCTTTCATACCTTCATAACCCCTTACCCTTTTTTTATTATTTTAGATATAATATCGGTAGAAAGAGAAAGAGAGAAAGAGAAAAGGAAGGAAGAGGGAGAGGGCGCGGGCGTCATCGAGTTGCCGAAGCCTCCGTCCAACCCGCTTTCGCGAACCCGCACAACTGGTACCACAACTCGGCGAGCCTGCGTCAGCCTGTGCCGAACTCGCCGAGCCGCATGACTCGTACCAGGAAGGCCTAAGACATGCTAGTTCCATCTATGAAAAACTCTCATAAACAAGAAAAAATCTTAATGATGAATAATGAACTCTCCATGAAAAATATCTATGGAAAAACTCTCCATATAATTTTTTTGTAATCATCCCCTTATTTATTCTGAAGAGTGAACTAAAACTAAATAAAAACAATATAAGTTCCAAAACTTATATTTAAATATAGTGTGGCATGAATTTTAGAACAGTCTGTGTTTTAGTGAAATGGAGTAGAGTACAAGATAGTTGGTAGTGCAAGTAAAAGATGCTGTTTTTATGCATAATGATGCATCGCATGTGATGATCATATTTATGTCCCATGTGAGATAGGCCACAAGTATACATGGACCTTTGTAAATCTTCCATCGATATATTTAAAGTTGTAGCAAAACTATTACAATATTTTTACATCAAAACAATATTATTATTAAGAAAACATCAAAAATTATATGTAATGTAACACCTTCATTTAGATCACCCAATATATATTACAATAAAATGTAACAACCAGCAATTCTAAAACTAAGGGGTTGTTTGTTTTTTGGGCTTATTACTTAATTAGAACTTATGGGGTATAACCACTTATTCGGTCAGTGGTTTGCCCAATAAGATTGTTTTTTTAAGTGATAAGTGTCACTTATCACTTAATAACCACTTACCGAAAAAGTGGTAGTCTAGCCACTTTTTGTTCACTTTTTCACTATTTCATTAAGTTTGGACTTGTTTGGATTGTTCGTTAAGCTTCAAGTTATTTGGATTGTTCTATAAAGCTCATTAAACTCATTAAGCTTGTTTGGATTGTTCTATAAAGCTCATTTTGCTTATTAAGCTTGTTTGGATTGTTCTATAAAACTTATTTTGCTTATTAAGCTTGTTTGGATTGTTCTATAAAACTCATTAAGCTGTTGGATTGTTCTATAAATTCATTAATTAATTTGGATTGTCCATTTAAATTGATTTTAGTTGTTGTGAATAATGTTTTTAATAAAATAGTATATTAAAAATCAATTCAGATGTTTGAAAGTTTTCAAAAGAAAAAAAAAACAGTCTTATAAGATTCAATTTTAGTCTTCAGTACTACCACTTAAAATTCAGAAGTGAAAACATTTTCAGTATTCAACACCACTTAAAAAACAAACAACACCTAAATCAATTCATATAACAAACCCAAAGTGGCTATAGTTCAACAATTCAAGTAAATGGCTCCAAAATACACTCAACAAGTGTGTAGTGGAAGTTTGACTTATTACAGATGGAAAAAAAAAATCTAACTAAAGTAAGGTCAAGTGATATGCTAAAACGCTAAGGTTTCCTTCTCAAGTTCTTAAGCTAAATTCTATCATCGAAGTATCAAAACTCCTAATGATTCAAGGATTAATCTCACCCTTAAATTGGTTTGATCAACAAACCCGAATTGACGAGTTTTCATCAAGAAATCTCACTCTTAACCCATGATCCCAATAACTTGCATGAAATACTTTTTTTTTTTTGTTAAGGTTCATTGCATGAAATACCTTGTTGTGGTGTTATAAACGAGAATAATCTAACTAGAAATCTTCTTTTATGATTACCCAACATTTAACTCACCATTTCATGAAAACCTTGTATACTTATTCTTCAAGGAAAAAAAAAAAAGACAACTCCATTAATGATGGGACTAGAACAAGAGAAAGGAAGTTATACCTTGAGTACTCAATTTGCTAAATCACGATTTCCTTTTCAATTTATTTTCCCCATCTTCACGTTCAACAAAACATACACTACACCATGAATACTTTTTCCCAAAATGATTGAAATGAAAAGAGCCCTAATACTCTGGTCCTTTAAGTTTGAAAGTGGCTACATTTATGCCCCAACTCTTTGAAATGATTAAGAAGTAAGTGGGTTATTACAATACGTCCCCCATAACAGAATTTTGTCCATAGAATTCCTTCGTTAAATAGATGAGGATGTTTTTCCTTCATCTTAGCTTTAGTTTCCCATGTTGCATCAGGTCCTCTATGATATAGCAAATGAACTTTACTAATGGAATTTCTTTATTTCCCAGATTCTTAATTTTTCGGTCAATGATCATCTTTGGTTCCTCAACAATGTTTAGTCTTCCATCCACCTGCACATCTTGTAGAGGTATAGCCATGTCGACTTCAGCTAGACACTTCCTTAAATTGGAAATATAAAACGTATTATGAATGCCACATAACTTTTTGGGCAAATCCAATTTGTATGACACCTCTCCCACACACTCAATGATCATGAATGGTCCAATGTAACGAGGACCTAGCTTTCCCATCTTCCCAAAACGCACAATACCCTACCAAGGAGACACTTTTAACATCACTCAGTGATCATGAATGATCTGGTTTATCTCAATGCATCTTATCTCAGTGCATCTTATGGTAACGTTCGTCCATTTCTCATCCAATAGTTATAACTACTTCTCACGTTTTTCAGCAAAACTCAGCCCTTGTATCACATTTAAATTATATAAAAAGAATTTCATTAAAACAAAAAAAAGAACTTTTTTTTTCATTCTGCTAAATCAACTTTCAAAAATTTCGTGAAATAATTTTTTACTATTAGAGTAAATTACGATTTTCTTCCTGTGGTTTGTTGTAAATTGTGGTTTTCATTCTACGGGTGGTTTTGAAATTACAGTTTTCGTTGCTATTTTCATACTTATAACATACATCTTTTTATTGTTTCGGTTTTTGTGGTTTATTATTCGCTATTAAATTAGTCCCTTGTACTTAAAGGTAGAAATTAACCTTAGAACGAAAATTCAAATAAATTGTAAATCTTGGTCGAAAATAACAATTTTAAAACCAGAAAAACAAAAATCAAAATTTGTAACTAACCAAAAGAACTAAAATCGTAATTTACTCTTAATTAATTAAATGATCCTCCAACCAAATTCATATTTTCCAAAATATAAACAAAAGCAAACTGCTTTTTAAGATGTGAAATTGGCTTTTGGAAGTTGGTTTTTCAAAAGAAGATCTTAAAACCCAATTCTAAATAATGTAAATATATAGAAAAGTAGATATATTCTTGTGAAATTTGCCATTTTAAGATGTGAAATTCTATAAGGTATTATTTTTTGTTTGACATTTAGCTTTTGTAAAATTCTTTTTTTGGAAGTTTATGCTTTTTACTCTTTTGTTTCCTTGTATTTGTTGCATTAATCTCGTGGTGCGACATATTCAAAGACTCAAAACTTTAGTTTGTAGAAGTTTTCTAGTTCGAGATATTCTTATATTCTTAACTTAATATTGTTTATTTGGCTAGGGGAAAATGTGACATTTAATTAAACATGCATTTTTAACTATTAATATGATACTCTTTACAGAAAAAGTTACATGTATATAACTCTTATTGAAAAGGGTGTTGTACGGAAATGTGAATCTATTTAATTTTGGTATGATACTTTTAGAATCTACATTTTTAGTACATGAGATGTAAAAATTTGAAAATTTAAATATCTAAATAACTGGTTTAAACATTATCATATTGGCATATACAAGTCATTTTTCTGCATCATAAAATGTCATTTTACAAATATGGTTAATGATTTGGGTTACTTTATGTAAAAGTTGCACAAAAAAGTTGATTCTGATGACGACCCTAACTAGTCTTATAAAGACCTGCTTCTAAGAACATCAATATCAGGAAAAGAGATGAAATTCTAAGTGCATTATCGGATCCTGATTTGTATAAAGATGGAACTTGAAATGTTTTATGATCATAAATTCTGAAGGGTCCTAAATGTATTTTCTACATTTCTATTTAGTGTCTACGACCTCAACCATACCTCTATTTTGTGTGATTTCAACGCACTTAATCCAACCACACTGTGCTTCTATTGGAGACTTTTACCCTTATAGATCTATTTGCAACCAGTAGATGTGACTTTGTGAGTTTTTGAATAATATTAAATTTATCAGGTATCGGGTTTGGTTCGTTTAACTTCAACTTTATATTGTAAAGTTTGATGATCAAAATGAGATGGAGTATGAATGATTATGACACTTCCTATCATTACTTGGAAAATCCTTTTTTCCTATCTCCCCCTAACAACGGAAAAATTGTCTCATCAAAGTGTTCTTTCATATTGTGAAACAATGTAATATCGCTAATGTGAAATAACAAAACAAAATTGTTATTTCATAAGGTGAATTAATGTAGCATTGTTCACGAATTTGAAAACAAAACAAAACATAAATTGACGTGAAGTGTGATCTGGAACACTAAAGTGTTATTTCATATTGTGAAACAACACAATATTACTAATGTGTTTCACGCGGTGAAACAAACTTAATGTTGTTTCACATGGTGCGTAATGTTGTTTCACGTGGTGAAACAATGTAGTGATGTTTCACCTGGTGAAGCAAGGAAGTGTTCTTTCACGTGGCGAAACAACGTACTTTTGTTTCACAATGTGAAAATAAACCAAAACGATGTGAAATAAAGTGATATTTCATACAGTGAACAAACATACGAGTTGAATCACTTTCATTGTTTCATGTAAAAATTACAATTAAAAATGTTAAAAAAACATCATGTTGTCATTATTTTTATCGTAATTATTAAAATTTTGATTTAAAAAGAGTTGGTATTTAATTTAATTTAAATTCTATAATTGAAATAAGAGATAGAATGAGAGAAGATTTACTTTTATGTCATTTTTAAGAGTGATGTTTGTGTACTAAATGACTTTATATATACAAAATGTTCTCTCTCAACTCTAAATCATTGATTAATATTTATTAGTTAAGATTGGTTCGTATAGTTCTTAATCTTTTTAATCTTCGTTAGTCAAGATTGGTTAATCTTTTTTATTCTCACATGATTTAATCTACATATAGGGTTATTTAATGTTCAAAATATATAAAATTAGTTTTGGTGGGGTGGAAGTTGGTTAACTACCACCGTCGCTATTGTCACCAATCGTGCAATAGCATCCTCTCTATTATTGTTAAGATTCTATGTTTTCAAAATGTGGACAACTAAGATCATCAATAAATATATGAAACAACAATATTGTCTCATAGATATTTTCAAAATAAAATAATAAAACTAGTTATTGTTTACTTCAAAATTCATTAAATATTTGTCTTTCAAAAAAAATATCAGAATTTCCTTATTTAGACATTTTATAGTACATGATGAAACATAATGTCATTAAAAAAAGCAGAAAAATAATTTTATCACCCATATTTTGTGGAGATTTTATGAACACTGAAAATGTGTTAATATCCGTTTTCTTATCCTATTGCTTTAGGCCTTTACTGTAAGATGTTTGAAGTCCGGTAATCAATCTTTTAATGCTCAAATATTGGATAAGTTTTTAATGGAACATTTGATTCAACAATAAAATAGCTTTATTTTATAAAATTTAAAAGTCTTGTTAAATACTCTATCACGATAGTTAAGCATCGTGAGATACTATTTTAACAATAATGGCAACATTTTGGTGCTATAAATCAGAATTACTTATTAAATATTTCTTTTGTAAGAATACAAGGGTTCTAAAAGATACATAAAATTTATAAAACTTAATTATTACACTTTTTAGTTAACTAAATAAGAATTTTATTCTTGATAACAGAAAAGTAATGAATTGCTTTGTGTTAAAATAAAAACTAGAATTAAAAAGTAGATATTACTTAAAAATACTAAAATAAAATTTTAGAACTTATGCACAGAATAGTGGAATTACTCTCTGTGGTTATTTTGGGACAACTTCAGAATTTTTCGGTTAGGTTGGTCTGGTCGAACAGGTTATATGGTTTTTGGCCAAAACCGAATCATTTGGCTTCTCCATATATGGTTTTCTCATCTCCATCTTATCGCTCTCTTATCCCAAATCCTTTTAATAGGGGTGAGCACGGTTCAGTTCGGTTTTTGGCCAAAAACGAATCGTTCGGCTTTTGTTTTTTTTTTATTTGGTTCGGTTTTAAAACCAAATAGTATAAAATGCTTTGGTTTTCGGTTTTCATTTATTAAATAACTAAACAATCATATTATTACATATATATACATAATAACTAAATAAGGGTGTTGTTTTATGAACCCCTTTAGCATTTGATCAACTCACATAAAAGTACATGCGCCCTATACTCGGTCCCATCTGTAACTCATATAACTCTATCCATTTCTCCATAAAGAAGCATGATATCGTTGAAACGTATGTGTTAACTTGCTGTTAAAAAAAGTTATAGGGAGAGATTTTCTCCTCCCAATACTTATGAATAAACCGAAAAAGTAGACATTAATTTATTATTACAATTTTAAACATATATATTAGAAATGAAAATTATAATAAATGAAAGATTCATTAGTAACACAAAAAATGCACCTAGATTACCCTACCTAAATGAAAGGAAGGTGTCGGTGTGGATTTCACAAGAGACAAAATTAAGTTACAATAATTGATGACTACATATATACATATATATTTGGAAAACGTAACTGTCGAATCACATCTACTCAGATTTTCAACGACAACGTTGCCGGTGTTGAAATCAAAGTCCATAATACAATTCAATACTACTACCATTTGGTGTGAAATTATAATAATACATATCTAATATCTACTATTATTTTCACAAGTAGTCAAACCAACTTGTAAAATAGATTAAAGACACATTATTTATGGATTGTTATTATGAACATAAAGATTGATTAGATTGTGTCATTATTCATTTATTCTACCGACTTTGGTGAAACTATGGTACATAATTCAACTATGATTAAATATCTTTCTTACTAACTGAATTTATTTCCATTTAGAAACGGTTCTTTTTGTATTATGAAATTGATCTATAGGCATTTGAGTGAATTGTATATAGTTGATGTATGAGAGGCTTGGTGTCGTTTGAACTTGTTGATATGAATTGGTTGCTAAATTATATGATATTTATTTTGTTGGGCGTTCTATACATGCGATAGTATGTACTCGGGAGATGAATACATTCGGAGTTGGTTTTTTTGGTGAAAGGAGGCACAAATTTTTTATTAAAACTAAACGGTACAACAAGAAGCCAAACAAAGAGTACGAGTTGCAGTGAATATAAAAAAAATAAAACAAAAAAGAAAAAGCAAAGGAATCAAACTCGAAGATCATATGGGATAAGGAGATGAAAAAGAAGGGCTAGAGACAAAGCTCATGCCTAAAATGAAAAGTAAAAGAGGGAAAACGACTAGGAAATGCCTTCGACGAACATTACCCATATTCTTGATCTCCATATATCCTAGAAAATGTAATCCTTTCAAAGTCGCCTTGACGCCTGACTCGAACACTCAATTGCATATTGCAGATCTTGACGGGGGATGATGATTTTCGGACAATAAAGGTATTTTGATTACCCTAAATCAGGTAGCAAACAACCCAAATTGAAGCTAACAAAATCCTCTGTAGCCCGGTTGAGGAAATGCCATCCCCTTGATATGATAAAATTTTTGGTACGTATTTCTCCTAGTGTGTTCCGATGCCCCATCATTGACAAAAGCGACCCCAAATCTATTGGCAACTACACATATTGCAAGACAATGATTAACTATCTCAGGTATATCTTCATGAATAGGACATATAGTTGTGTCCAAATCAATGTCTTTGTAGTCCAAGGATACTCGAACATGAATTCTTCCATGTAGTGTGCGCCATAGAAAGATATTAATCTTGATAGGAACAAGTCTGGGTTGCTGGATTCAAAATGCCACCTTCCTGGCAAACGTCTCTAACTAAAGCTTTCAATTTCTTGACCTCAAACCTCCTGTTTTCGTCTAGGCTCCACACCATTTATCCTTGCGATTAATAAGAGGTTGTAAATGTCGTAATAAACTAAGTAGGTCCGAAAATTCAGATGAGCCAAGACCCTTTGGTTCTCGACTAGTCCTACACCCACTTTTCAACGATTTATGAAATGGTCGATGGATTTTCGATGAATTTAAAAATATTTGTTTTTAATTATTTAAACCATTATCGTCATATTTTCTATCGAAAACTTGTCTAAAATCCTCGGCGAAATATAGAAAGAACTATTTTAGTCAAAATCCATAAAAAATTTTAGAATTTTATTTTTATAAACTGTCAAAAATCCGTCGATGGTCCGTCGAAAATTTTCAACGATATTTTCCTTCCAAAATTTTTGTCGAAAATACTAAGTTTGCTACTAGGGGAGCTTTATATACTTGTTGTTACTAATCATTGAAAGGGTTGTAAATAGCGGGAGGGCAAATAAAATGTGTTTCTAGCTATAGAAAACTCTATAGAGTATTCATGCATTAAGATTGTTAAGCCTTGATTAAAAACAAGAGGTTAAAGAAGTTTGGAGTGTATATAACTCTATTAGAGGTCAATAGGCCATAAGATGGAGGTCTTGAAGTGTTACTCGACCACTATGATCGAGTCGTGGTCTACATTGTGTTTTGCCACATTCAATGAAAACGAGGTTCAAACGTTTCTCGAAGATGTATTTGACGTTTGGAGTATCACGTTACTGATGGATTTTTGGAATTGAATTTGCATTTTATAAACATGTCTTTAATGGTTATTTAAAATAAATAAAAGACTTAATAAATCAATAAATAAAAAGTATTAATTTTAAAAGATTATAACCTAAAGCTTTGGAAAAAATATCATGTACTTATCAATAGTTTAACGAAATTAGTTGATTATTTTTTTAATAAAGTTATAAAAGTTTATAATTAACCAATAAAACAAAATGTTGTAATAAAATAAATAAATAAAGTAAAAATAACAAAATGTGAATTATGTAATTTGAGAATAAAAAATATAAAGATGGTATATTATATTATTATAAGGACCAAATATGTAATTTGATCAAACATTTTTTTGAATTAGTTAACCAACTTAATTTATCAAAGTTGGATGGAGTGATGAAAATGGAATTAAAAAACACATAAGAATGAAAAAAAAAACAGTTTTTAAAGATCAATGACTAAAAGCACTCTAAATATCAAACTATAAGGACCAAAGTCATACTTTAACCCATATGTTTACTATTCATTTCCTTTGTAAATCATTTATATCAATATATATACTAAAAGGAAAACCCACAAGATATGATGTGGCATCCTCTAAGGGCTATAAGCCTATTTATCTTTTTTCTCAAATTTTTGAATTTTTTAATGTTGAATATGTTAAAGACTATTCTACCCTTATACTTCAAACATAAAGCTCATTAAGATAGGGTTGTTTTGGTCATTTTTATAAATAGAAGTATAACCTCCAAACCTTTAATATGATAATGTGATTCATTTATTTGACCATTATTTAAGATATAATTGTCTAACTTTTCATTCACCCTTCAAACCATTCATCTATTTAACCTCCTAACATTTTCATCTTCATTCTTCAACTTCATTCTTCAAGATAGACATCTCAATCATTTCATCTCAATTCTTGAAGGAAAACCTCCAAACCTTTCATGTGTTCATGCATCATCATTTGTCCACATAAGTTTATTCTTCAACAAAACCGCTTTTCAGCTTTATTTTGAGAATACTAATCCCAGTATTAATTCTTATTGACCTTTGTTGGATTTTTAAGTTTTTTTTGCTATATATTTTTTTAACGTATTTGGTGTGGTTTGTTCTTGGCAGTTATTTTAAAGTTTCGATGTCAATAACGGTACAATGATCGAATCTTAAAAGTATATATTACAATTTATTCTTCAACAAAACTGTTTTTCAGATACTAATCCAGGTATTAATCTTTATTGACCTTTGTTGGGTTTTTTAAGTTTTCTTTTTTCAATTTTGTTTTCTATATATTTTTTCTAACTAATTTGTTGTGGTTGTTCTTGGCAGTTATTTTAAAGTTTTGATATCCATAATGGAAAAATAATCGAATGATAAAAGTACGTATTACACTTTATTCTTCAACAAAACTGTTTTTTAGGTTTATTTTGAGAATATTAATCCGGATATTATTCCTTATTGACCTTTGTTGTGTTTTTAAGTTTTTTTTTTTAATTTTGTTATCTATATATTTTTGTAACATACTTGGTGTGGTTTGTTTTTGGCAGTTTTTTTAGAGTTTTGATTTCAATAACGGTACAATAATCGAACCTTAAAAGTACGTATTACAATACATAATAATGTCTCAACTAACTTCAATATGATTTCTTTTAGTGGTTATCTTTTCAGGTTTATTCGAGAAGGCTAATTCGGATAAACATATCTTTTGACTTTTGTTGGAATTTTATAGCCTTTTTGTCTTTTATATTTCTCCTAAGTTTTAACTTTTAGTAAATATTTTAGCTCTTTTAAAAAAAAATATTATTTACATGCACATAATAGAGACGAAATATACAAAAGAAAAACTATAAACAGTATAATTATTATGAAAAAATATGGTGAATGCATGATCTATCATAAGTTGTTGTAGTATAAATAGTTTGGAGATTCAGAGTAGGTAGGAAAAATGAAAAGATGGTGTTAATCGCAAACATAAATAACCATCGATGTTGATGAAAAATTAATATTAAAAATATAAAAAAATTAAAAGAATAATGAATGAGAAAAAAAAAAGATAAATAGGTTTTTTGGCTTTAGAAGATGTCACATCAACACCCATGGTTCTTCCTTTTAATGAAGAAAAACTTGGACAATTTGATGGATGTGTTTGATGTAAATAGTTGATATATATAGTCTAACATGTGTTTGATGATTTAATTAATGGTAAATGAAAATTTTGAAGGATGAATAAAAAACTGGTCAATTTATGTTTGAAATAATGACTTTAATAATGAATGACATTATCATCATATTAATTAAAAAGATTTAAAATACAAAATTTGAGAAAAAAGATAAATGAACTTCTACCTACCTAACATGATTTTGTTGAAGAATAATAATAGTTAGGGAAATGAATAATATATCAAGTGTGGAGAAGAAAAAGAAAATCATTAGTAATGAACAAATCAAGATGAATAGATGGGTTTGTAGGTTTCACATTTAAGAAATGAGATGAAAAGATTTGGAGGTTTTATATTCAAAATAATGAAGTCGCATTTAAGAATGAATATAAAAAAGGTTTTGAGGTTACAATAATAAAATTACTAAAATAATTTGGATTTTATATTTTCTATTAATTTTAATTTTAATTTTGTCCTCTATATTTTTCTTAATGTTTTTTAATGGAACTAGGGAATTCGTTCTTGACAACGGTTTAGAGTTTTAATGGCAATAACGATACCATAATCTAAGCTTGAAAGTATGTATTACAATTTAAATTTTACTAATCAATTTAACCCTTACTAAAATCAATAATTATTATTTGCATGACTTAAATATAATAACTTATGTCTTTATTTTTAGTTACATAAGATTTAAATACAATAAAAAAATGGACTCTAATTAATATAAAATAGAAAATTAATAAGACAATTAATCACATCAATTTAATACATTTTAGTTTAAAAATAAAAGAACTTTATTGCAATCAATATACATAAATAAAATACATATATATTCAAAAACACTATAACTTAATATGATAATGCTCCTATTTAGTATATATAAGTGAATAATGGTTATCATGAATTATTATTTACTCATTACTTATTTTGTTTGATATTTGTAGGAATTTTAGAGGTTTTTTCTTATTTTTATTTGTTATATTTTTTTATGTATAAAGTTTTACTAATTATTTTAACTGTTATTAAAATCAATATTTTTTATTTACACGATTTGAAATTAATAATATCTACATATGTAATTACATAACATGTTAATACATAATAAAACGGGTATAATTAATTAAAAAAATTGAAAATGACAATTGAATTCAATTTAATACATTTTAATTAATTACACATAAAACCTATCACCTTATCATTAATTGTTATTCACATAAACTCACATTTAATTATTTATATAACAGTCATTATATGTTTTGATATGATTAAATAACAATCATCAGTACCATTAATTATTATTATTTTTATATATATTTGACATTGTTTAAAATTACGCAACACTTATTATATATTTTAGCATAAAAATAACTTACTAATTATTGTTGTTTAGATAACATTCTTCATATATATATATATATATATATATTTAATAATTTATAAAATTATTATATACTTATTAAATAACAACCACACAAGTTTTAATAATTTTGTTAGTATACCATATATGTTAATTTATTTTCAAGTAAAATGAGATATGTAAGATTAAAATAATAATATAAAACTTAAATCAATATATATATATATATATGCACTCATTTCAAGGGGATGCAATATTTCTTAGTTTGAGCCTAATATTTATCTTATATACCATGTTCGAATGGTGCACGTTGTTCTACGTGAATTCACATTGCAGTCAAATATTAAATATTATACTGTAAAAATAAAAGAGATCTATAATAAATGCTTGGTTTTTTTATCAATATAATATGAATTGAGGAATTATATTTTATTTTTTCAACTCAGTACTCTTTAAAAAAAACAATCCGTTACCGTGCAACGCACGGGCCTAACACTAGTATATATAAAAGGAAGAACCTCTAGAAATGATGTGGCATATTCTTATGCTTAGAATCACCTCTATCTTTTTTCTCCCTTTTTCGGATTTTTTTAATGTTAACTATGTTAAAGACCATTCTACCCCTAAATGAAAATTGTTTTTATTCATTATAAGAGGGATTCTTTGGTAATTTGACTTACAATTTAATTAGTTTTAACTTACAAACTATTTAACTTCTTAAAAACATTCATTTTGCTCTTTTCATCTTCCAATTATTAATTAAAGAATAACCTACAACAAAATCTTATATAAACTACAACCTAATGTTTCACCAAAATGGATTTAACAATCATTATATTCTATGCAATGTTCTTTTGGGTTTGATGTTTGTTTTTCTTTGCAGAACTTATTTTTCACCGGTACAATGTTCATTCTCCATAAAACGTTCAGGTAAAGTAAAACTTTTATTATTTATATATGATTTTGTAAGTTTTACGTTGTTAATTTGTGTATACGTGTGTCATACCAAATTTGTATCATTATTTTTCCTATAAAAAGTTTCATTTTTTTGTTGTTTTGTGAATATTGCATATCGTTTTTTTGTGTGTATAATGCATATTGTTGTTATATAAGTTTTTGCCATAATTATTATCTTTGTTCTTTTCATCATACTTCACGATTGATTATCATGTTGTTAATATAATTGTTGTTTTTACGTAATTTTTATGTTCTAATGAGATTGTATGATTTTGTTGTTTTTTCTTTGTAGCATTTATTTTTTTGTTGGTACCATTGCTCATCTACCATGAAATTTTCAGGTAAAATAAAACTTTTATTATTTATTTTATAAGTATGTGAGTTATATGTTGGTGATATTTGTATATGTATCATCCCAATCGATATTATTGTTTCTCCTATAAAAAAATTTAATATTCTTTTATGTTTTGTACGTATTATGTATTGAATGTTAAATAAGTTTTTAATTTTTCATTCGGAGAATATTCACAATTATTACCTTTTTTCGTTAATTCTTATGCTTTGTATTATTTTATATATGATTGTTAAAAAAATTACGTTTTTATTTGGAATTTTTCATAATTGTTATTTTTGTTTCCCCTCATTCATGTTTTCCGCATAATCTTTATGTTGTGCATGTGTTTTATAAAAGGTTTTCTTAATTTGGTTCACCAATATTGTCGTAGTTCTTACAAATAATTTATATATTGTGTTGAGAATGATTATTATACTCCAAAGTGTGATTTATATTGGGTTTTTTAGCTTTCCTTTTTGTTGTGAATACTCTTCTCATTCTTATAGGATTTCATAGTTTTAAAGTTTGCGTTTAGTAACAAAAAACACCAACAATGATATGACATTTTATAAGGTGATCCCAATCAAAAAATTCTGCTTTAACCTCTCAAAACTTGCCTTTTTGAATTAATAGGTTAGAAAAATATTTATCAATTAAACCATGGTCTTCTTTCTTTGCACCTAAATATCTTCATTTATTTTATTTCACATTATTCTAATATTTTTATTCACTTAACGTCTAATAGATGAATATTACATATATTTCTATATATTCTATTAACATGACACTTGAATACAATAACAGATCTAAAAACTTTGGTGATGTGGGTCGGATATTAAATGATAGTCATGTGCCCACATGATTGACAATGTCTCTAGATAGTTTCGTCTTATTTATCTAATTGATCACGGTGATGCTCCTTATAGAAATTATCTCAAATGGATCAATTACAATAGTTGTTAGTTAAAAAATTATAATCAATCCAAACTTAATTACGTATTTTTTTACAAAAGATTTTCGTCACCGCGCAACGCGCGGTGACACACACTAGTTGATATAAGGGGATAATATTTTTTCTTGTTGACATTTGACTAGGTTCGACTTAGGAGGGTACGTGGTGGTAGCAATGCTTTTTATGACTCAAGTAGTAATTAAAGACACATGAAGAACTAGATTATTTGGGACATTTTCAATACCTTGGAGATAACGACTTTTATTTAGATTTAGTAACAATGTTCCTACACCATAAACTATATCTTATGTATATGATATTCTCCTATCAAAAGAAGCTTGTAATCCTTTTGATAATTATCAAAAATATAAATTAGTAAAGACTTTACAAATTTTGGGTTGTTATAATAAGTCAGGATATATATCATCAATTTGAAATGAGGAAAATGACATTAGGGAAATAGATTGACAGGAGGGATGTATATTTTGTGTTGTGTTATTGGAAATGACAAATGCAAATTGACATGACAACATACATAAAGATGATAAGTATAAACCGGTAAATTGTACTTTTTGTTGATATGACTATTGATGGTATCGGATTTTACTACAAAATAAAACACTTTTACCATGGAAAATTTTCGTCGGTATTCCATAGTAAAAGTTGGATCCATTGGTGATCAGACGAACAAAGTCTGTTAGAACATATGCCACAGGAAAAGCTATCACATATGGATCACTAGCATAATTCGTTTTCATTGAGAAATTTGACCGTGGTGGAATGTTTGTCGATGTCCCATCAGCTATTTTCGAAAATTTTTGTCCGTCAATGATACTAAGCTTTCTACTACTGTTTTCTTAGAGGTGAAACTAATGCCAGATAAGGCTTATGAACTGAAGTGGTGCTTTTATTCATGATGGAGATGAAAGAAGCACAACAGAGGTTTCTCATGATGCGCATATATATACTAAGCATATTGTTTTATATAAAATGAAGTATATATCAAGAATTTATATTATTTTTGTTTAAACTATAAATAGTAAAGCCGTTTTTCATTGGTTGATTAATTAGAAATTTGCTATATCGTCTAGTCTTTTATATCATCATGAGTGTTTAAGATATACTTCACATATCTCATTTAAGAAAATGTGACATGCAAAGCAAAAACGAAATATTCTATTATAGGAAATTAAATGTCAACCAAAAGCTAAGTTTTGTTTAATCAACCAAAAAGAATGTTGATCATATAAGTCAAAATGCATGAAAATTGAAAAAGTAATCTATCATCCAAGAATAATAGAATATAATAAAGAGCTAAAAGACTTACCTTAGGAACTAGAGACAAATATGATGGAAGATTGCCCTTAACCTTTTAAGTGAAATTAATTCATTGGACATAATCTCTTTTTCTTTGGGAGGGTTTAATATAAAAGCGAAGGATTATATGAAAGGAAAAAAAAGAGTTAAGGTAAATAACATAAAGAGAATTTTGGATTTTTGATTATTTTTAATCTAATCCAGAGTCAATGATTTGCATTTCTAGTTGTATGAATTGATTTGATTCATCTTAATACTAGAAAATTGACATGATTGACGGCCATCACCGATAGGTTGAATTTGTTGATGATCTGCAAACAAATCAACGCTGAATTGCTGGCGTATATCTCATGACCATTCAATATTCAAACAAAAACCAAATATGTCGGTTTTTCCTTGGTGGTTTGCAACGGATCACAAACAACCATGTGGATTTTGATTGAAAACATTTTTTTTAAATCTGTCGATAATCTATGGTAACTTACGAAGGATCAACTACAATCATGTGGATTTCAATTAAGAAAAAAGAAAAAGAAAATGTTTTTTTATCCGTTGCTAATTTGTGCTTCTCACCCCCACGAATCACTTTTAATATCACTCCATCGCATGAATTGAGTTTCTTATGCGAATTGATCTGGTGCATTTCGTTAATGTTGATCTATAATAAGGATTAATCCGAAGTTAGAGATTTTTTTTACCCTTTTTATGATAACCCAGCTCTATATAACATGCGGATATATCTAACATACAATTAATAAAACCATCTTATTTTTTTATTTTTTATTTTTTGGAAGGGTGTCCGGGCCAAAGCCCGACTAATCCTCGACAATTTTGAAGATTAAACATGGCCCTACTTAAATTTCCCCAGATATGCGTACGGGAAGGCTCGAACTCGGTTAGAGCGTTATGAGCCCCCGAACAATAACAAATTTGCCACAAGAAGACAACCATCATCTTATTATTATGTGTAAAAAATGTGTTTATGATTTACTGATCAGTGGTTGCCTTTTAGCCAAGTAATATAAAATAATTTTAATTATAAAACATGACAATTAAGATGGTCTCAAATTGTTATAAATTGGTTTAAGATTTTCAGTTTGGAAAAAGTATAAATACATGAAATGGAAATCTTATATTATTCATATCTGAAAACTGAAATAAAACAGAAGAGATAAAGATGAGAAGGTTACAATATATAGTATTAATTTTTTTCGTTGATTAAATTACATTAAAGTATCGTGTTAAAAAGTTACTATATTAAATTATTAACGTTGTCAATTTATGTTCAAAAGGATATCTTTCTATGTGGTTGACATTATAAAATTAAAATTTCGTCGTCACTTGAGCAAAACCATTTTAGTCATTTTACAAGTTGCTGAAAAGAGGTAATTAAATGACTGACATAACCTATCTTTAATATTAAAATAAACGTTTTAAATATATATGTTTATTGAAAATAAAATATATGATAACGTACCAACTTCAATTCAATTTGCTATAAAAGCACCGACGTATTTTAGGTAATAATCAAATATCTTTTAAGATTAAGAAAATAAAATAAAATTGATGAAAGAATAAAAATATTATTTTGTGATGAATATTTTTAGGTAATAATCAAATATCTTTATTAACAATTGTGTTCCGCTCAACTTCTACGTACTTTAACAAATTTCATGATCTTTATTGACTTTAGACAAGTCTTGTAGAAATATTGAATATACTTGAACTAATGATTTCTAAAAATAAAATCCAAAATCTAAGCAACTAAATTACCTCTCAAAATTAATGAAAAAGTTTAGAAAAACCAAACAACTTTCCAATTTTGAATAACTACGAGCATATTCAATAACAATACTAAGCTAGATCTTTAGATATATGCATCGCACAGTAGGCAATTCACGAAAACAAAATCCCAACAGTGTGTATATCTTGCACCGTGAATTCGTTCATTTAGAGTTCTTTCGTGTTGCGGCCCGTATCCCTCGCGTCACGAGGATGGTGCTGAGACCAATTTCTAGATTTCAATGCAAGAGACCCTAGGACCAAGGCCCATCTTTTGACCTTAAATGGGTATATGGATCAACGAGAGCCTACTATGAACACCACACTCCAAGACCAAACAATTAAATGATTCATTAATTGCTAGTTGGTTGGAGTTTATTAGATGTTCTTCTAATTTTTGGTTTGGCTCTTATGTGGGTCAAGTTCCCTTTTCCTACACTAAGTTCCAACAAAAATATCCAAATTTGGAGTCTCTAAAACTTATTGAACCTTGCATAAGTGTTTGAAGTAATTTTATTAAAGAGATATACACTGCGCACACACACATAAAAGAGATATACAACACACACAACTAACCTATGAACCTTAAGAGATAAAGTTTGACTACTTAGATACATGGAGATGATAGGATGTCTAACAAACTATACAAGACTAATAACATTGTTAGCTTTGACTAGAGCTAATTCTATCATGCCCCGTAATTTGGTCGACCATAGGAAGAGACCAATCTTGTATACGATTGAGTAAAAATCGTTGATAGGGACAAACTTAGTATTGAGAAAATCAACAAGATTTTTAGTGTTGAAAATGTAGGACAAACGTATTTATTATTTTGAACATTTTTTTGGACAAAATGATAATCGAGCCCAAGATGTTTCATTTTTTTGACCGATATCTTCAAAAATGAAACCATTGATATTTCAAACAAATATTCTGGTGCAACGGAGGAGTTGGTTGACGCCGAAGGGGGGGGGGAGCCTACTTTGGTTTGTGTGTGTATGTGGGGTGGGGGTGGGGTGTAGGTTGTAGGGAGGGGAGTTTGGTGAATGGTGATACAAGGCTTACGTGCCTATATATACATATAAATAATGGGGTCGTATCTAATAAAAATCGGATGATTCTTACAAACTATGGGGACCAATCTACACCATACATTTTTTCCAAACGACGACCATGATTAAAGGAGCGGTTAATCATGATTAGGGGTGTAACTGCCCTTAACCGCTCATTTAATCATGACGGTAGATTAGAAAGATGGATGGTTTAGATTTGGTTTCCATAGTTTGTAAGAATCATCCTATTTACACTTGATACTTCCCCTATAAATAATAGATTTTTTAAAATAGAGAAATAAAAAGTAAATGATTGTTGTGTCCCTGACTTAATGAAGTTAAGATTAAAGAGGTTGGAGTGAAATTCCAATCCATAACAAGATTGAAACCACAATAATGATACCAGTAATTGTAATTAATTTATTTGGAGAACTTAATCCAAAAATTCAATATAACCGTAGGCACGAAATTTGTAAGTTACTCTAAAACTTAATGCGATCCAATACATCATACTTATAAGTTATAATTAAATAGGATACAATAGTACATACATATACATTATTCGTATTATCCCATTACAATACATTCAAACTTGTTAAGGCCTATGACGGTATACCCCATTAGAATCCATTAGTGCAATGAGAACCCAATAAAACTCATTAGTATCTATTAAAGCCCATTGTAACTCGGTAGAACCCATTAGGTATTAAAGCCCAAAAAATCCATTACAACCCCTTAGAGTTAGAGGTAGAGGTGCACAGAAAATCCAGTTATCCGATTTTATAAAACCCGAATTTTTTTCAAACCGGATCGGATTTTTTTCAAACCGGTTTGTTTTCAAACCGGATTTTAACTGGATTGGATCCGATCCGGTTTGACCGGATAACCGGTTTAAACCGAACCGGTTTCAAATCAAACCGGTAATGTCTATGTGGGATTACTGCTGTTGGGCCTAAAATCCTAATGATAGTCTGATTACTGATAGATCAGGGCCTAATGAGTAATGAGTATTGAGTAATGATAGATCATTGTGAATTGGAGCACAAATTTTATGGGCCTGAAAGTCCAGGTGTCCAACTAAGTCAAAGTCAGTAAGTCTAATACTCTAATTCAGATTATATTTCAATTGAAAAAAAAATCCAAGACACTTCCATCATGATCCATCCTTCCATATGTAATTCGCTGAGCCCAATTTAAAAAAAAATCACGGCCCATCAAAAAATCACGGCCCACACCAATTCAGATTAGATTTCAATTGAATTTTCTGAATTTTCTAGCCCAAAAAAAAGACCCAATAGAGGACCGGTTTAGTATAAATCCGGTTAAAAAATATCCGGTTTCAATCCGATCCGAAACCGGTTCCATCATATATGGATTTTTTTCGAAAAAACCTGTTGAAATCTGAACCGGTTTATAACAAAACAGGTTTCTGACAAATCCGAAAAAAACCAGTTTAGTATAAATCCGATCCGGATCGGATAAAACTCCGGTCATGTGCACCTCTACTTAGAGGTGTTTATGTAGTGGAACGAAAGCATTTAAACATTACAACTCAATGTTCGGTAATTTGAAAATTTTTAACCCGGATGGAAGTGTAACTCAACCCTACCCAAACTGTACTGGTTGATTAGGCTAGTAGCCTATATTCTTAATGATCAGGTTGATACTTTGGTACATTAAAATATTCTTATAACCATAAATAAGTTGTTTTCTCTACTCATAATTCGTCTTTCACCATTAATCATTTGATACAACTTATTAAATTTTATTAAATCTTAAATGTATCACACTCAACTATGTTTCCCAATTTCCATGTATATAAGTTCACATTTACTCATTTTTCTTTACGAAATGAGGTGTTACATATATAGAAATAGATAAAAGATTCACAAGATATGTACTTACCTTCATGTGAGACCAAGTTGTTTCTGTGTGGCTAGTGAAACAACCACTTTAGACATGAAACTTTATAGCAAAACATTGTGAAGGTAACAAGAATTCGAACATTCAAAGTGAAAAAAGATTGTGAAAAAAATCACAACCTTCACAAAAAACACTGTAAAGGTAAAAAAAATCTGAACCTTCATAGTGAAAATGTTATGAAGGTTAAAAAAAATCGAACCTTCACAGTGAAAAACACCGTGAACGTAAAATTTAAAGTGTTTTCACTATGAAGATTCGATTAACCGCTAGCACACTTAAAAATGTAAGGGTAGGTTCGCCCCTAGCACACTTAAAAATGTCATATAAACTTTTTATAACACATTAGATAAAACGTTTTTTTGTTTAGTCCTATAAACTAGGATCCTATAATCTATTAACTATTAAGATGCTTATTTATTTTAAACTTTCTATAAACTTAATTTCATAGTCAATTTCTAATTTGCCTAAACTTAACCAATTTATTACATACTCGGCAAAACAAAATCATAATTAGCTTCGAACTCAATAGTATTCTCTATAACAATGCCATTAAAACAGTCCTTATGATATATAGATGGGAAACTTTATATAACCAAAAAAACTAAAATAAAAAAACTATAAAACACATTAATTTACTGTATGGCCGTTGGCCGACGTTTCAATTTACGGTTGGTTTCACTTCTTAGCCATTCAATTTCCGAGAAGCGTTGTGAAGCAAGAAGAGCTTCTTCAATACGTTAACCAACACCACCATGCTCAACCGCTTTCCTCCTCCACCCACTTTCACCATATTCATCGTCCTCCTCCTTCTCGATGGATCGTAATCGCCCTTCTCTCTAAAACTACAAATCTCCTCTTCGTAATTCAAATCCTCCCAAATCACATCCATGTTTTCATCGTTTCCACCGTCTTTGCTTTTCATGTACGAAAGAAGATTTATCTTCTTTCCGATATCTGGCTCGCTCTCTTCTTGTAACTTTGTGGGCGGGTTTTGGAGTAGATAAAGAGAGTTGGAAGACGAACGCCATAGCCGTGGAGATCCGATGAAACGTGGAGGAGAGCTTGTGGTTGTCGGAAAGCTGAAATCGTCTTCTTCTTGATCTTCTTCTTCTTCTTGATAATATTCGTATTCTTCTTGTTGTTCTTGTTGTTGTTGGGGAGCCATGGTTTAATTAAGGTGGGTATTTTTGTTTTGAAATGATGTGGTTTTATTATTACATTTATTATTATTACGTTATGTATGTTTAATAGGTGATAGATTTAGTTCAACTGCTACTACGACCACTAGCTAGTTTCTTCTAATTTTGGTTAAGTGGCAGTGGACCCAAACCAAGCCGTGTCATTAGGTTGGTTCATATTTTAATCTTCTTTTTATTTGTGTGTTGAGAATTTTTTTTTTCTATTTTTTAAGAATGAAAATATTATTTAAGATATATAGGAAACTAGAGAAAGGTTCAAATGAGAATTGCTAAAAAAATGAGAAGTAGAGAAATGATCTCCACCACTCATATGGGTTAATAAATGCGGCTTTGACTGGTCACGGAGGACGCAATCACGGAGGATTGACGCGATGCATGGAGGATGGAGAAGATTCAATTAGGAGGGTGAATGGTAAAAACCGCCTTTATTGACAGGATGAGTGGTGGAGATCACTTCTCTGCTTCTCATTTGAACCTAATACTAGGAAATTATATGATTCACAAAAAGTTATATGGGAAATTATAATTTGCTCTGATGATTAATATTAGATAACCCTTAACCTACCTTTTCATTTTGCGTAATTAGATCTTAAAAGAGTTTAAACAAAAGACTGTGAAACTTAATGGAAATAGTCATTTTCAGTGTTTGGATTTATTTCTTAATCATTTCTTTGTCTAAATTTTAAGAATATGGTTATATCCTAATTTACTCCTCCTCAATTTTCAGAAGTGTCAAAATGTAAAAACAAAAAAGTGCTTCTCGACATTGTCCATATGGTCGTGCGTTGCAAGATTGTGGGTTGGGCGGGTTGGGAGCCGGCGGGCTGGGCAACTTGGGCGGGATCCGCTACCGTGCTACGCCACAAGCGGGCTCGGCCGCATGGCCAGGGCTGTAGCGGTGTGGGCCGTGTGGCCACACCGTCTACCCGCTCTCTTTCTCTCTCACAATATCTTTTTTTTTCTTTTTTTATTGTATTGGATATTTGGTTTGGGAGGGTTCGGATACTAAATAGAGAGGGTTTCAATTGGCCTATTGTAGGTTTATGGAAAAGCTGGTATGACGCTAATGTAACGATGGAGTTGGAAGGGCTGGGAAGGTTCTGATACGCATAGCTTAAGGACTACATCTATAAATTAGATAAAGGTCAACGAGTGGCTACCACTTGGAGTGGTGTTGGGAGTAATTTACAAAAATGGTTTTTGTATTTGTGGGCAATGTATGAAATCTTCCTCTCTCTCTCTTTTTTTTTTTTTTTTTTTACATTTTGACCCCTCCCTCCCAGAGTTAATCACTCTTGTGGAGGTGGTGAAAATTTTGAAATTTTAGAAGAAAACTGGCCAAGAGATGAAACCGAAGCTTGAGAATGGATTAATTTAATTTTCCAAAAACTAGTGTATTTTCTTATTTTGAATGATTAAATGGTCATTTACTAACTTTTATCGAACAAATACTAATTTGGGCAAGAGTGCTAAATCGGATAAGTGTTGTCTTGGGTAAATATTGTTTGAGTAAAAGTGTTTACCACATGTTTTTGGTTAGTACTTACTAACAAACAAAAATACTATTTTAACCTTTTTTTTAGTTGGATGTTAAAAGAAAGAGAAGGCGAAAAGAAGGGGCAAACATGAATAAACAAACATGACCCGAGTTAGCAACATTTTGATTCTGACGTAGTCATATCTTGGTTAGACCATCGGTCAGATCTCAGTCCCGCTCAGATCTTGGACAGATTTCGGTCAGCATTCTGATCAATACCAAGTAAACAACCACTAAGTCTCTATATATTTCTAAATAAATAAAACATCAAATTTGTAGAAATTGGTTACATGAATCCTTTTACACACAAAAAAAAAAACTAATTGTAATGAGCTAAAAAAATTAAAGTGAAATTTGTGTTGAACAGTTTTACCTTTTCCCACAGTCTGTCATTCAAATCCCCCACACCCAACATCATCGCTCCACTTTGTTGGCCCATCATTGTCCATTGTATATACTGTATATCATCGTTGTTTGTCCCTACCATCCGCCTCTTACTTTTTTATCTGATTTTTAAATTCTCTATCATTTTTATCAACCTTTTTTAGATCTTCCCTCTTTTTGATACATCTATATGTAGTTTATTGAATATGTGTAAAACAATGATAATTTAATGACAAAAAAATAGATAAAAAGGAAAGATATTGCAGCCAATGGTTGCGATGATGACGATAGGGTGGCAAGGGAGAGCAATGTCAGACGACAGTAGATGCGAGGAGTTTGAATAACCTAGGGTTTAAGTACGGTAAAACTGATTTAGGGACTTAATCATTCAAGCTAGAAAAAGTTTGTTGGGTTTTGATGGAAATTTGTATTTGTCTCTTAGTGATATTACATCTAGTATAAATATGATGATTTAATCCCTAACTAAATAGTATATTAGTCATAAGCAAAAGCAAACTGTCTAATACTGATGCTTGAAACAGTAATGGACGTGATCGGATGTCTAAATACCGATATTTGAAATAGTGAGAGATGTATCTTAATGGTGAAGTGAAATCTCAAGCCTTTAAAACAATGGTGATGCCATAACATTTTTCAAGATGTGAGTTAAAACGGAAAGTATGGTTGTAATCATATGAGTTATGCGGTCCCAAGTTCCAAAGTAGGGACCACCCCCTACCAAAAATGGTATATATGCGCACTGATTAACCTCTTTCATGGTTACCGACAGACATGAGATTAAGGAGGTTAGGATGCTCCAAATAGTTGAGGAATGATTACAACATGTTTCCTTTAACAAGATAATACGACATCCAACCCATACCTTGATTTTTAGCGTCGACATGAGAAAAATATCATTTGCTAGTTTGTTTTAATAAAGCTTTGTACTCGCTTAGCAGGGGTAGTAATAACTTTCCCGAAGCTCCTTGCCTCGTACGCCGTTTTGCCGTTCAAAAACATAACATTTAAATACATATTAAATATTAAACCTTAATATAATACTTCACATATATACCTTGTATTTTCTTATTCCAATAAAAATTGTATAAATCTCTTATATTTTGATTAATATTATAAATATTGAGATTCCACTATAATAACCACTGACACATAAAAGGATAAGAGTCAATGATTGGAGAAGAGTTAGACCATCACTTTCATGAGAAGAGTTGTAGCAAGGAGCACCCTTCATTCTCATGATGATAGCTCATTTGACGCCGGATTCATCGGGTGGGTGGACTTTGATTTTTTCTACAAATTTTAGGTCGATCACTCCCCCCATCTATTATTTAGTGATTATTTTAAATTTAAGCACATTTTTTCCAAATGGTTAACAATGACATTTATAGTAATTTTTCTGTCCAAATATTTGTTGTACATATTGATAATTTTATTTTTTGAACGTCAAGTTAATGCACACAACCCGAACCGGTCCAAAGGGACCAGGTCTAAAGTTTGAATATCACAGAAAAGTGTCGCCCATGGGAATCGAATCCTCCCGAACCGGTCCAAAAGGAACAGGTCTAAAGTCTGAATATTACAGAAAAGTGTCGCCCATGGGAATCGAATCCTAGTAGTGTGACTTTTACCCCACACCCCCCAAAGGTGTTACCTATCCAACTGAGCTAGCCCACTTTAATGTACATATTGATAATTACTATTAGTTTAATTAATCAACTTCAGTTGATTTAAGGTTATCAACTAATTCTCTATTAATTACCAAGACAAAAACCTATTAATTTTAACAAGATCTACAACAAATAGTTGAAGATTATCAAATCTTAATATCCTATAACCCTAATAACAATAAAGAACTTACATTTACTATATATAGAAAAATATTCCTGAAGTCATGACCAAAGTAAAAGAGGCCTCATTCACCGCCATATATGGGGTGAAGGGCCACCACATAAGGACGGAATAGGGAAATTTTATATACGATGACATCGTATAATACAAATAAAAACTAATTACTAAAACCGTGTGTTCGTCAACGTGTCTTTATCTTTTTATCAACATTTAATATCATCCTATGTGTTTTTACCTTAAGTTCTAGCATTTCGAGAGATTTTTAAAGCATTTTGCTTGATTTCAAGAGGTTTTTTTGGTTGATTTCAATAAAAAAAATGGTTGACTAGGAGGGTACGACTGCATCCATTGAACTTTTTAATATCATACGATGACACCATTTAAGACAATACAGTTGCCCAATTCATAAAATTGGTATTCATTGGTCTTCTCCAGACATTGCTATCCAGATAGAAATATAATTTGAGTTTGACAAACTCATTTTACAGTTCTTTTGGCGATCATGATTGTTTCACAAACCTTGCACGTACCATTTAGGTACGAGTTCGAGACTGATCTATCTTGAAGTCATTGTCCTTTTCTCTCATCTACAAGATACTTGGTACATCCTTGGGAGCATGGGAGGGAAAATGGATGACATTTGTCTACCCGGGTTTGATTCATGGCGTGAGCATGTGGGCTGTGGCGATACCCTGATCATGGGTCGGTTTCGGGTCGGCCCATGGTCGTCGCGGATAGTCGGGTACCCGTATGAATCCCAGATACCTCGTCGACTTCGTGTTGAGACATATGCCTGAATTATGTGGCGTTCAAAAAAACACCTCAAATTAGGGGCTACATGTAATGAATATTTGATGAAGAAGTTACTAAACGTGATAAATAATAATAGGGTCTGTCCTTACAAAATTGTCAATCATGAGAGTTGGTGAATTGTTTTTAAACATTATGAAATTTACATTTGGGGCAAATTGCCGAAAAAGGTAACATAAATGTCCAAAAAATTCAATCGAGGTAACGTACATTTTATTTGTCAAGAAAGAATTATGCATTCGATTTTGTAAAAAGTGGGGAACTTACCTGAAACTCATATTGTTAACCTGCTTGAGCCGGTTACCTTTTACACGTATGATTTTTAACCTCAAAAGTAAGTTTCCCTTTTTTGACAAAATCAAATGCATAATCCTTTTACGACAAAAAAATTTGTATGTTTCCCTGATTGGATTTTTTGGACATATATGTTACCTTTTTCGGCAATTTGCCCTTTAAATAAAGACCTCCATTTATTTTCTCATCCATTTTGAAAATTTAGGAAGGAAAACATAGTAAAAGTATTGTGTGTATGCATGGAGCATCCACAATGTTGTGGTTTTTCACTAAGCTTTTTTAAAGTTTTTTTTCTTACATATTTTTGCCACCGCAACAATCTAAAAACCTCTGCATACCTCCACTATGTGAAAAAAATCCATTCAAGCTTTTTCAAATTTTTTTGGGTCCCACCATTTTAACATTACATCATTTATATTTTTATATATATAAAAATAAATACATTAAAATTAACGTAAATACGTATTTATTTGTGTCGATAAAATACAATTGCGTTTATATAAAAAATATATAATTAATTTAATAGTTTTATTAATATATAATATAAAAGTTTAATACGAAAACTGTACATATATTAAAAAAATTAAAACTAATTAATAAAAAATCGACTAATACAAGACTTTTATAAAATTTTAGAGTAAACTACGATTTTCGTCCCTGTGGTTTGATGATTATAACTATTTTTGTCCTTGTGGTTTGAAAATTGCTTTTTTCGTCCTTGTAGTTTCAATTTATTTCTACTTTCGTCCATGCCTCTAACTATACTAACAAAAGGTGTTAAAATGTCAAAGAATTTCTTTTTTTTGAAAAGTTACATATTCAATCCTTGTGGTTTATAAAGTCATAAATATTTATTCTTAAATTTCAAAAAGATTAAAACTTATATATTGGTTTTTTCTTTTTAGTTTTTAATTATTTCTTTATTTATATTTTTATATTATATCTTATACACAATTTTTTAAAAGACTATATATATACACATATAGCATATATGTGTGTGTTTTCTTAATTTAAATTATTATTTTTCTTTTTTTATTCTTCATTATATTTCTATACTATATATACACACAACATCTATATATAATGAAAGAGTAACTGATCTGCCACGTGTCGTGCTCTGGTAAGCCAAATTGCCACGTGTATGTCTTTTTTTTTTAATTTAAATATTAAATATTAAAATTAATTAATAAAAAATAAAGTATAAATGAGTATACGGATTAGTGTGAGTAAAACGTATTTAACAAAAACAACTGTATAGTATAAAATAAAACTATTTTTTTCACGAGTAATATTAAACTTTTTATATGATAATTTAAAATAAATGAAATTAATAGTTTTATTTTAATGCATGATAATTTAAAATAAATAAAACTATTAATTTTCACTTATTTTAAAATAATCATTTGAAAAGTTTAATGTTACTTATGAAAAAAAAAGATAGTATTATTTTAAGCCAACCGGTTGTTTTTGTTAATTAAATACGTTTTACTCACACTAATCCGTATAATCATTTATACTTTATTTTTTATTAATTAATTTTAATATATTTAATTTAAAAAAAGGATACATATGTATAATGTTGTATATAGATATGTATAATATAGAAATATAATACAAAATAATAATAAAAATTATAATTTAAATTAAGAAAACACACACGCTATATGTGTGTGTATATATAGTCTTTTAAAAAATGTGTATAACATATAAATATATAGAGTCCTATTCCTTTGTTAACCCAATATTTTATGTTAACTTTGTTAACCTCTCTCCACCAATAAGATTTAAGATAATCTTTTGGTTTAATGTTTCCCATTTTAATGTAATCAAGGGTAGCTTTGGTATTTTACTTATTTTAATTAAATAAGTTATGAATCCTATAATTGTGGAATTCATAATTATGGATGGTTTTTTTATGTAACTGATTTCTTTATTTTTTGGTTGTTGATGATATTGATGATGGAGATGAAGATTCCGGCAAAGAAGGACGGCGTTTTGCGGTGGACGTTGATGGAAACCTCCCATCTTCGTCCTCCATCGCTGCTGTCATCTTTCTTCTACGTTGTTGCGGCCATCGCTGCTCCTCCACCGTCTACACGCCTCCCTTCTCCACCATCTACGCATGTGTTTCGCCCCGCCGGTACACCATCAACGGTGCACATGTGTTTTGCTGCCTTCCTCCTCCATCTACACCGCCGTTACCGCCTTCCTTTGTCGTCTAAACACATGTGTGTACACGATGAAAACACACGTGTATCGCCGGCTTCTTGCCACCGTCTACACCGTCGTCGCCGCCTTTCTCCGCCGTCTGAACACGTGTGTACACAATGAGAACACGTGTACACGATTAGAACACATGTGTATCGACGGCTTCCTCCACCGTCTACACCTCCTGCTGCTGGGGTGCACATGTGTTTCGTCGAAGAGTACCGGAGTCTGGCGGTTGCACATGTGTTCAGTGTTCAAGATGGAGCGGGAAGGCGGCAGCCGTTCGAACGATAGAGGACGATGGAGGACGAGGCGGGGGTTTCCGGACGGTGGAGGACGACGGCGGGATGCCCAGACGGTGAAGGACGACGGTTGGGGAAGGGGGATGTCCGGACGGTGGAGGACGAAGACGGGGCTTTCCGGACGGTGGAGGGCGACGGCGGGGATGCCCGGACGGTGGGGCTGCCTGGTGTAATAACCGGGATTTCGAAATTAATTGAGTTAGGGAGAAATGACCTACTTTGCAAGAAATATCTAGGAGAGGGGCCATTTGTGCCTATTGTTAATACTTAACTTAGTTGGATTAATTTAACCATTTTGGGTATGGGCTTAGCCCATGGCCCATGCTATTTATAGTCTAAAAACCCTAATTGTGACCATTTTTGGAAAAGTTATTAGTGTGTGCAAGTGTGTGTTTTGGAGATGCATCATCTTCATCTTTTTGTCATTTTCGCCATCGAGATCTTCGAGATTAAGGCACGTTAGGCGAGGGCTATAGCAAGACTGTGAGAAATTGCCCAGGTGAGTTCCCTTGCCTGATTTGAATGGGATAAACTGTTTTGAACTGGATTTTAATTGCCCATTCTGTTTGATAAATGATTTTGACGTACGAACTGCTTTATGAAATATGATAACGTGACATAATTGTTGATTACATTTAAAGCATGCTTAAAATGGTAATGCCTTGATAATTTGACTGATGTGTTGCATTATGGACACTGGGTACCTTGGAACCTCACGTTCCTTGGGAGTTTACCATTTGGTCTGATCCGCCACTTGGGGGTACCTCGGGACTACGTCCCTTGGGAGTTATTGTCAGGCGACCTGGACTGGGCCTGGGCTGTGTTTTTCTTTGTCCGCACACATTCAGTGGTTTTGATTTGAATTACGGCCAGCGAGTCGGAACTGTTTTATTTACTGTTTGGGGAATTCACTAGACCTTATGGTCTAACCCTCGCTTTCCAAATTCTTTTCTTTCTTATTTGTTACAGGAGTAGCCCGAGGGAGAGAGAAGGGCAAGGATAAGGTCTGATGTCTAGATAGAGTCGGCCTTGGTTTTCTCCTTTTACGCACTCTAGATACCTAAAATTATTATCTCAACCGTGGAGGGTTGTTCCACGTGCAATATTAGACACGTTTCCTTTTGATTAAGTACTTTATATATATTTTTCCGTTGCGTTAGATCACTGGGATTGTTACTGTTATTGTTATTATATCCGTTGGGATTCGGGGTGTTACAAATTGGTATCAGAGCATTAGTTTAAGTGAATTAGGTGACCAGGATTGGGCCTAGTCTTAAACTGTAGGGATTAGGGACACGGCTGAGATATTAGGTGACCCTAAGATAGGTGCTATTGCGTTGAGTCATTGGGGAAGGAAGTGCGGGGACTAGCGTGCGATATGAGAACGTAAATACACCTGGCCAGTGTAGTTACGAATTCATGTATGCATCCGAACACTCGTACTATCCACGTACCCTGTTTGTAGGGATAACTTAGGTTATTGTTGTTATTTCAGTACTTGATGGCTGGACGCAGCTTGCGAAGTAGAGTGATACCGGAACCCGAGGTTCCACCGCCGCCCACTCATACGACCGCGGTTTGCGGAAAGGCTAGTGGTCGAGGCAAAGGTCGGGGAAAAGGGAGAGCTCGTAAGGCTGCATCAGTGGCAAATGTAGGGGCTCGTCGTCAGACCAGGGGAAATCGCAGGGTGCAGAGTGAAGGATCACCCGTTGAGCCAGAACCCTTCCAACAGGAGAGTTCTGCGAGCCATCCGGCACCTTTCGTCACCAAGGAGGACTTTCAGACTGAAATGGGAAAGCTTCAGGCCACACTGCAGAATCTACTGAACCAGCAAGAGAGATCAAAGTCTGCGGAAGAGAAGGAGGATTCCGGGATGACTAGTCCGCCACCTACTGTGGTTGGTGGCCACTCGCAGTTGACACCATTGGAAATAGTGGTTCCACCCAAATCTACTCATGGGTGTAGCTACAAGGCGTTTGCTGCATGCAAACCTCCGTTGTACAAAGGGGAGCGTGATCCAGTCTTGGCTTTGAGGTGGATTGAGGAAATGGAGATGGTGTTTGAAACTTGCCGGTGTGCTGATGAAGACAAGGTAGTGTATGCTCGTTCGATGTTGAAGGCGGATGCCTTAAGCTGGTGGAATCTAGAGACGGGAGGAAAGGGATCCGAGATGGTGAGGAAAATGACTTGGGATGGGTTTGTGAAGAAGTTTACCCAGCAGTTTTGCCCTCTGGCGGCAACCAAGAAGATGGAAGAGGAGTTCTTGCGTCTGGAGCAAGGTAATTTGTCTATGCAAGATTACACCACCCGGTTTATCGAGAAGGCCCGTTTCGCTGGAGTGTATGTTCCAACTGAAGAGCGAAAGGTGGAGCGGTATATCTGGGGTTTGAGGGGCAACCTCAGGGAGTTCGTGCTGAGCAAGGAACCTGCTACGTTTCAGGTGGCTATCACTGCTGCCGAAACAATCGAGCGTGAAAAGAATCGACAGATGACAGAACAAAGCGGAGATAAGAGACATTGGGAAGGACCAGTCAGCGACCCTAGGAAAGGAAAGTTTCCTAGAGTTGAGCCTCGAGGGGGACCAAACCCGAGCACCAGGCCTTGTGGTAAGTGTCAGCGGTTTCATCAAGGAGAGTGTCGCACCGGACCGCCGACTTGCTACCGGTGTGGACAGCCGGGACATCTGTCTCGAGATTGCGGTAAGGGTAAATCGTGTTACCAGTGTGGGGCGACCGACCATGTTAGGACTGAATGCCCGCAGCTGAAGAAGGGAGAAGCACCAACGCCCGGAGGACGAGCAATAGCAGCGAAGGATGACAGGAGGGCAGCACCGATCCTGGCTAGGAGTCGAGCCTTTAGGATGACGGCTGAGGAGGCTGAAGAAGCACCGGATGTGGTGACAGGTACGTTCTTGGTTAACTCTTTGCGTGCAAAAGTATTATTTGACACGGGTGCAGATTATTCGTATGCTACCCCTGAACTTCTTAAACTATCCTGTGCTAAACTTGAACCTTTGGACCGCCCTTATGAGGCCGACACCGCCAATGGGCGTGTGTGGGTTAGAGAGTTTGCGAGAGGTTGTACTATCGAATTGGAAGGATGCCTAGTGCCTGTAGTGTTAAGACGTATACCTATGGAGGGTTTGGACGTGGTACTAGGAATGGATTGGATGATTAGAAACAAAGTGAACATAGATTGTGAACAAAAGATGGTTCGTATCAAATTACCGGATGGAAGAATGGCAGTAGTTTATGGTGCTAAGAGGAATAGGAGTACTAGTTTGATTTCGGTGATTAAGGCTAATCGATGCATTAGGAAGGGATGTGTTTGGTTCATGGCTTATGTTGTAGATTCAAAGAAGGATAAGTTAGAGGTAAAGGACGTCGAGGTTGTTCGTGAATACCCGGAGGTTTTCCCCGAAGACTTAGTTAGTCTACCGCCAGATCGAGAGATCGAATTTCGGATCGATTTAGTACCCGGAGCGACGCCTATCGCTAAAGCACCGTATCGTCTTGCACCGTCGGAGTTGAAAGAGATGTTGGCACAACTGCAAGAACTACTTGATAAGGGATTTATTCGCCCTAGTACTTCGCCTTGGGGAGCGCCGGTGTTGTTCGTGAAGAAGAAAGACGGCACCATGAGGATGTGCATCGACTAACGAGAACTCAACAAGGTTACAGTCAAGAACAAGTATCCGTTACCGAGGATTGATGATTTGTTTGACCAACTGCAAGGCGCCAAGTTCTTCTCGAAGATTGATTTGCGATCGGGTTACCATCAGCTCAAGGTTAGAGAAGAAGACATTCCGAAGACGGCTTTCCGGACTCGTTATGGGCATTATGAATTTCTTGTGATGTCATTTGGGCTTACAAACGCGCCAGCGGCATTTATGGATCTGATGAATAGAGTGTGTAAACCGTATTTGGATGAGTTCGTCATCGTTTTCATCGACGACATTTTGATCTACTCAAAGACTGCCGAGGAGCACGGGGAGCACCTACGAAAAGTCTTGGAGATGCTAAAGCGAGAGCGACTCTACGCAAAATTTTCAAAGTGTGAATTCTGGTTGAAGGAAGTTCAGTTTTTGGGGCATATCGTGACGCAAGAAGGAATCAAAGTGGATCCAGCTAAGATTGAGGCCATTAAGGACTGGGAGTCGCCAAAATCTCCCTCGGAAGTGCGAAGTCGGGTTGGCGGGCTATTACCGAAGGTTCATTGAACATTTCTCAGCGATCGCCACACCGCTTATGGCATTGACGAAGAAAGACGTCAAATTCGAATGGACACCGACATGTGAATACGCATTCAACAATCTAAAAAGGAAATTGACTAGCGCGCCCATTCTCACTCTACCAAATGGAACCGATGGATTCGTAGTCTACTGTGACGCATCAAAGTTAGGCTTGGGGTGCGTTCTCATGCAAGATGGAAAGGTAATTGCGTATGCGTCTAGGAAGCTGAAAGTGCACGAGCTCAACTATCCAACGCACGACATGGAGCTGGCAGCAGTGGTCTTCGCTCTAAAGATTTGGAGGCACTACCTTTACGGCGTGAAGAGCCAGATTTTTACGGATCATAAGAGTCTACAGTATCTTCTCAATCAGAAGGAGCTCAACATGAGGCAACGGCGATGGATCGAGCTACTTAGTGACTACGATTGTGAGATCCTTTACCATCCGGGTAAAGGAAATGTTGTAGCAGACGCCCTAAGTCGAAAAGGAGGAAAAGTCAAGCCTGGCATTGTGGATTCTCGAATGGGAATTGTAGCTTACCGAATCAGCGTTGTGCCGGACCTCAAGTCGGAGATCAAAGAATGGCAAGAGAAAGCATCGAAAGAGGAAAACTTGAAGAGCGAACGAATGGTAGGATTTCTGGATACGCTAGTAACGAACACCGAAGGCTTGAGGTGTTTTGGGGATCAGATCTGGGTTCCAAAACTCGGAGATCTACGAAAGAAGATCTTGGTTGAGGCGCATAAATCAAAGTACTCCGTTCATCCGGGAACGAATAAGATGTATCATGGTTTGAGGCAAAGCTATTGGTGGCCAGGAATGAAGAAGGATATCGCTTATTTCGTGGAAAGGTGCGTGACTTGTCTACAAGTAAAGATCGAGCATCAGCGACCGTATGGTAAACTGCAGCAGTTACCGATACCGGAATGGACGTGGGAGCATGTTACCATGGATTTCGTGACGAAACTACCTCGTACGCCTAAGGGCTACGACACTATTTGGGTAATAGTCGATCGACTGTCGAAATCAGCTCACTTCCTACCGATGAAGGAAACGTACTCCATGGAAAGGTTAGCGAGACTTTATATAGCAGAGATTGTACGACTCCACGGGACGCCCGTATCTATCGTGTCGGACCGAGATGCCAGATTCACTTCGACATTTTGGCAAAGCTTTCAGCGGGAAATGGGAACGCGTGTCAATTTGAGCACCGCATATCATCCACAGACGGACGGGCAAAGCGAGCGGACTATCCAAACCTTGGAAGACATGTTACGGGCATGTGTCTTGGACTTTGGAGGATCATGGGAAGATCATCTACCGTTGATCGAATTCGCCTACAACAACAGCTACCACTCGAGTATCGAGGCGGCACCGTATGAGATACTTTATGGGCGAAAGTGTAGGACACCCTTATGTTGGAACAAGGTTGGAGAACGACAACTCGCCAGACCGGAGATCGTGCAGATCACATCGGATAAAATTCAGCTAGTAAGAGAGAGACTGAAGACATCGAGGGATAGGCAAAAAAGTTATGCTGATAAGAGGAGAAAGGACATAGAGTTCCAAGTAGGGGACAGTGTGATGCTTAAGGTATCACTCTGGAAGGGGGTGATACGCTTTGGGAAGAAAGGGAAGCTGAGTCCACGATACATCGGACCTTTCTTGATTATAGAGCGGGTCGGACCTGTAGCTTATAAGCTGAAACTACCAGAGGAGTTAGGTGGAGTCCACAACACTTTTCATGTCTCAAACCTTCGAAAGTGTTTAGCGGATCCGGGTACGGCAATACCCCTGACTGAGATAAGTATTGACCCAAGGTTGAACTTTGTGGAGGAACCTGTCGCAATAATAGATAGGAAGATCCGTAAGTTAAGGAATAAAGAGATTGGGTTAGTGAAAGTCCAGTGGAAGTTCCACAAGGGGCAGGAGTGTAGTTGGGAGGCGGAGTCAGAGATGAAAGAAAAGCACCCACACCTGTTTAGTAAGTGAATTCCGGGACGGAATTCTTTTAAGGGGGGTGTGATGTAATAACCGGGATTTCGAAATTAATTGAGTTAGGGAGAAATGACCTACTTTGCAAGAAATATCTAGGAGAGGGGCCATTTGTGCCTATTGTTAATACTTAACTTAGTTGGATTAATTTAACCATTTTGGGTATGGGCTTAGCCCATGGCCCATGCTATTTATAGTCTAAAAACCCTAATTGTGACCATTTTTGGAAAAGTTATTAGTGTGTGCAAGTGTGTGTTTTGGAGATGCATCATCTTCATCTTTTTGTCATTTTCGCCATCGAGATCTTCGAGATTAAGGCACGTTAGGCGAGGGCTATAGCAAGACTGTGAGAAATTGCCCAGGTGAGTTCCCTTGCCTGATTTGAATGGGATAAACTGTTTTGAACTGGATTTTAATTGCCCATTCTGTTTGATAAATGATTTTGACGTACGAACTGCTTTATGAAATATGATAACGTGACATAATTGTTGATTACATTTAAAGCATGCTTAAAATGGTAATGCCTTGATAATTTGACTGATGTGTTGCATTATGGACACTGGGTACCTTGGAACCTCGCGTTCCTTGGGAGTTTACCATTTGGTCTGATCCACCACTTGGGGGTACCTCGGGACTACGTCCCTTGGGAGTTATTGTCAGGCGACCTGGACTGGGCCTGGGCTGTGTTTTTCTTTGTCCGCACACATTCAGTGGTTTTGATTTGAATTACGGCCAGTGAGTCGGAACTGTTTTATTTACTGTTTGGGGAATTCAGTAGACCTTATGGTCTAACCCTCGCTTTCCAAATTCTTTTCTTTCTTATTTGTTACAGGAGTAGCCCGAGGGAGAGAGAAGGGCAAGGATAAGGTCTGATGTCTAGATAGAGTCGGCCTTGGTTTTCTCCTTTTACGCACTCTAGATACCTAAAATTATTATCTCAGCCGTGGAGGGTTGTTCCACGTGCAATATTAGACACGTTTCCTTTTGATTAAGTACTTTATATATATTTTTCCGTTGCGTTAGATCACTGGGATTGTTACTGTTATTGTTATTATATCCGTTGGGATTCGGGGTGTTACACTTGGAGTGTGGTGTTATGGTTGAAACTGATTTGAAGAATCCCTTATTTTGCCTAATTTGATTGTCAATTTTTAATTTCAAAATCCCTTATCTTCGGTGTTTAGCGTCCAGGCTTTTATCTTGGTGTATTATTCCAGTTTTACCCTTGTGCACTGATGTAAACAACCGTTTTCTTTTTTTTCCTATATTAAATATTATTTAATTGATCAATTAATCTGGGCCATTCATGTGATTTGATCAACGGATGTGGGAGGTTAACACGATTAATACAATATGAGTGGTTAACAACGGAATAGGACTCTAAATATATAATATAGAAATATAATAAAGAAATAACTAAAAACTATAAAAGAAAAACCAATATATAAGTTTTAATTTTTTTTGAAATTTAAGGATAAAAATTTATAACTTTACAAACCACAAGGATTTAATATGTAACTTTTCAAAAAAAAGGAATATTTTTGACATTTTAACACCTTTTGTTAGTAGAGTTAGAGGCATGGACGAAAATAGAAATAAACTGAAACCACAAGGACGAAAAAATCAATTTTCAAACCACAGAGACGAAAATAGTTATAATCATAAAACCACAGGGACGAAAATTGTAGATTACTCAAAATTTTATAAAGTTAAAAATGTTTAAATACGAAAAACCTATGAAAAAGCAGGTGGTGCAGTTACAATCTATGAGGCAAAAACTCTTCAAAAACTCCAAGGGAAAAACCTTGACACTATGTAAAAAACCTTAAACAAAGGTTTTTACTATTTAAAAAACCTCCCAAAAAGCTCTCAAAAACGACATTGTGGATGCTAAGGCTAAGAAGATGATGACGTAAAGTAGATAAGAAATCATAACATGTGTATGGTTTGTAAACATGAGGACAAATGTAGGCCATTAGATCAAAATTCAGATTAGTAATCTATGGTATAAGGGCGCGGTGGCAATTTTGTAAATAAGATGACATCTGATGGCTCGGCTCATAGGTATAAGGGCGCGTAGGGGCTTTTTTGGAAATTTACAAATAGGCTTTGAAAACTGTTGAAAACTGATTTGACTGCTTTGACACGCTTCATCTCTCTGTTTCTCTCTCTCTTTCTTTTTCTTCTATTTTCTTCATTATCGACTGTAAAATTGCTTGGTTTTACTTCGTTTTCTTTTGATTTTTAGTAGAAAAATGGCTGATTCAAGCGATAACGAGATGGATAAACTTCCAACCGCTGATTCGTTTGGTATAAGTAAGATTTTTCATTCGATTTTTTCGTTTTATGTTTAGTTAGGGTTTTATTTGATGTTTTTTCAGTTAAATCATTGATTCAATGATATAGACGATGCGTTTTAGTAAATGTTAATTGTGTTGGATGTTGTTATTTGTTATTTTATTTGCATGTTGTTTACGAATACTTGTGTATGAAAAAGCCCCTACGCATTGAGTTTTTGGTATGCTGTGTGTTTTTTTGATAGGTATTAAATGTGAGTTATAAATAAAAGTTCTATTATTCAGAATGGATATTTAGGTTTTTATAAAAAATTCTTGTGAATGTATAGAAAATATCAAAAAGTAGTTTTCATATTCATATTCAGTGTGAATATCTTTACTTGAAGTTTATTTGTTTTTATCATTTTCAGAATTAATAAGTACCACAAAAGAAAGAAGTGGAAATATGTATTTTACTCTGTAATTCAGACTGAATAACAAGAAGTGGAAATATCTATTTAGGTACATTCAGTCTGAATAGCTTTTTAGTTGAAGTAAATTTGGTAAATAAGAGTAGTTTTTGCAGAATGAGTAATACGTTTAATAACTAAATGAATTCTGAAAAATGAATGAAGTTTTTTTTATTTTTACTGAATAAGATAGTAATTTTGAAAAAATTTAGAATAAGAAGTGTATTCTTCATAGTGAATAAGAGGTTTGTTGTTGGTTTTATGACTTTGATTTTTTGTAAATGTTTATATTGAAAAAGGTTCTGGAGATGGTGCTAGTAGTTCAAGAAAAAGGAAATCTAATATAAGTAATCAAGGAGGTACATTTTTTATTTGTTTTTAACTATGTTAATTAATTTGTTAACGTATTGACTTTTTTCATGTTTGATTTTTGGAAACTATTAGGTGATGTTGTTGGTCATAAAGTTTTTTCAGAGTCAGAAAAGTGTGAGAAGGTAAAATAGTTTTTTATTCAGAATGAATATAATTTTTAAAATATTAGTTATTTGTTTTTTTATATAGAGTTTATGTTAATTAATGTTTTAATAGTGTAATTATGTTAATTTTACTTAATAGGGAATATTGCATGAACTTTCTCAAGATTTGAGAAAACTGAATGAAGGGAAGAGAGATTTGGATTTGAAGTTGGGTCAAGCTTTAAATATGTATCCTTCTAGCAAATTGTTAAAAGAATGGAAGAAAAGCTATGAAGAGGTGTGTATTATGTATGATATGCCATTTGTTGTAAGAGATTCAAGTGTGTGATGGAGATAAGAACTGAGATGCAGAAGAAGAATTACAAGGAGAAAAAGAATGAGATTGAGAAGGAGAAGGAGATGGAGAAGGGAAAGCAAAAGGAGAAGTTTAATATTAAGGAAATAGATAAGGTCAAGACAGTAGTTGAAGGAATACCTGCAGAAATTCATAGAAGAAAACGTTTGTATTTGGGATGTTTAAAGAATCAATGTTTGGAAAGTGTTCAGGATAAAGGGAAAAAAATTGAAGAGGTGACTGATGAACTTGAAATACCTTTGATTGAATGGGAAGTCAATGATTTTTCAAAAGCAACTCAGATTGAATCAAAAGTTGCTAGTTGGATTTTTTCTTTTGAAGGATATAAGAGGTAAGTTGTTTAAGTAATAGATAAATGTATTTATATATTAGTAGAGGACATTTGAAATACAAACCACTTTTTGGTTGTGAACATGAGGACTTATTCAGTCTGAATAACATTAAGTCGTGGGTTTTTTGTTACAAGTCGCGCGTGTCATTGAATTTTTGGTGACTTATTTGTTATTCATACTGAATAAGGCTTTATTCAGACTGAATAATACTATTATTTGGTGACTCATTTGTTATTCATAGTGAATAACACTAAAATTTATTGTAATATTTGGCACACCCTCGGTTGTCCTCACCTTCACAACCAAAAAGTGCTTTGTATTCATTTTGAATGTATATTTTTATAATCTGTTTTATTTTATTTTATTTAATTTTTTTACACTGATGTTGTTTTTGAAACAAATGATGGCTTTCAAAGTACGCGATTTATGATGGAAAGCTTGATTCCAGAATGTGAGGCATTTTATAATGTAATTGACACATGGTCAATTTTGTTGAACTATGAAGAAAGATTGAAGAGTGAAGACTCTCCAAGAAGATTTTTTTGCACAACAGAAATTATTGTAAGTTTAACTAATTTGTTTATTGTTTTAATGATAATAGTAATGGATTTAAAACATTAATATAAATATTTTAAGCTTTATAATATTATTTCTTTTTTTTATCAACAGCCAGGGAAATATTCAAGGAAAACTCTGACCAAGAAAGAAACAATGCATTGTTTTGGAATAATTTTATTGAATTTCTTGAAAGAAATGGACAAATTCAGGATTTGAAGAAGTTTGATTTGGTATATAATTTGTAATATAAAAATTAGTTATTATTTTTAGTTTTATTTATAATAAAAATTTACTAACTAAAGATATTTTCTTGTAGGTTTTTTTCCCAATAGTGAGCAGTGTTCATTACTTTCTGTTGGGATATGCTCGTGTCATAATAAATAATTATATGGCTAGACACACGTGAGCCTATAGGGTCACACACATATACACTGAGATACCATTTAATATAATGTAATTAATGTATTTACATTATTTATAACCTAAGTAATATGGGAAATATTAAATTGGCCTAATAGATTAAGTTTGACTTAATATATATGTATTGGGCTTGATTTAATTAAAAGGCCTGTGAGGAATTAAGAGAGGAAAAGCCCATGGAAGGTCTAGGTTATTAGTATATAGTGATATGTTATAACCTAATTAGCTAACCCTAATCTTTTCCTCCCTCTCTTGAATTCGGCCTCCCTCTCCCTCTCTCTAGGGTTTTAGTTTACAATCTCTAACTTGTTCTTGGAGATTATAAGGTGGACTAGCATCCGGTGGTTATCGAGGACGTGTAGTGTGGACTACTCTAGAGGTGTTCTTCGTTGGGCACTCAAGTTTCAAGGCATCACATCTTTGTCAACGAATCACGCCATCGAGGTATACCGTTATTTGTTTTCTTTCGTTTAATCATAGTGGCAATACGTTGATCCGGTTTTGGTGATTGTCCCCGCTGCGTTTATATTTATTTTTATGTTTAATCACCAACAGTGGTATCAGAGCCATCGTATGTGCCGTATGATTAACGTGTATACGTAAAAGTGGCAAAAAAAGTTGTTTTTTGAGTCTTGTATGGTTTGAAAATATGGACAGCCCTAAAGGCTATTTTTTCGACCATATATGTGGTCTTAAATAATGTATTTTTTTAACCCTAAAAGCCACTTGTTACATATACTAATCGTAGATTAATTATTGTAATTGTTTTCTCCGATTCGTTGGCTTGTTTTCTTTCTTATTGTAAGCTTTATAGATCCATGGTTAAAGCATGCATCTTTCACCATGGACCAAGCCAACACTCTCATGATATTATATTATGATGTTTGATGTGCAAAACCGATGAAAACCTTGACCGTTTGTGTGCCTTGTTTCTTGATTTACCGGATTTCGTTTTGTAATGTTTTGGGTGCCAAGTTTTGGCTTTTATTTCTTTACTTTATCATCAATTGTAGCCATTGTTTGGGCATTCATATTACTTAGTTTTGTAGTAGAATAAATGTATTTTATTTCAAATTTGTAACCGTTGCTCGGAGTGGAATGGTGATTGAGTTAAAGATAAAGACGAATTTTCGTAGCTGCTGGACAGCCTGCACGAAAATTGAAATTCCCGGAGTTTGACGACTCGGATTAACGTGATTCTTTTTTCTGGAGTTTCACAAGACATAGATCTACAACTTTGCAGAAGGGAACTTCGATTGGGGAAGACTCCTTCCGTGACTTTTTGGGCCTCGAAGCTGCTGCGTTTTTCTCGGACAGATTTGGTGTTCAAATTCTCATGTGGGTTCTACTTGCTCTTGAAGGTCTTCGAGCAAGTGGGAGTCCATTAAGGGTTAATGTTGGCCCGTCCTTAGTTGCCCCTCTTGGTCCGTCGTGATGGCTCACGAGACCAAGCATAGGATTTTCATTGGTTGAGGTTTTGCACATATTGGTTGTTTGTTTTATTTTCTTTTATTGCATTGTTATTCATATCTTGTATGTTTTAACTTGCAAAAAATGGTTTTTCCTATGAAACCTAAAAATTGAACACACACCATTTATCTCGAAACTAAAATGTTAGTTTAAGTTTTATAAGATTTAATCGGTTTTGAAACTTAAAACTATTGATTTTGAATTAAAAAATTGTTTTTAACTCAAGTTACGAACGAAGAATGCATGCTTCCTTCGTACTTAATTTTGATTGACACGTTTTTATCAAAATGCCTTACCCGTCACAATTTTAAGTCGTGCCGTCCAATCGTCTTGAATTAACTCGCCATTGCTTTTTGCCTATGCGTGAGACCTAGGTTGAATTGTAATCCCGAGGTAATTATTGTCTATGCGTGAGACCTAGATCTATTTTTACATGATTTCAAAATTGGATGACTTAATCAAGTTAAGCAGGTGAGACCTTGACTCGAGGCAAAGATGGTACTAAACATGCCAGTTTGACACTAGTTGCCCGGTCACTAGATGCCATAGGTCCCATAGGATCTAAGAATTGCACCTGTAATGCAATTGGTGAACGTCACCTACCTATTGAATCTACCATCGCTAGCAGATCAACTGATGCGATGATAGAACCTCAATGAGGATCTTAGCCTTTTCGTAAAATTAATTGTTTTTTAAATAAAAAAAAACGTGGGTAGTTAATTTTAAAGGGATTAATTATTGAAAATACTAATCTTGAACTTTGTATGCTTATAGATGACAACTACAACTCAAACTCTAAGCAACTAAACTATCAGGTCAGTTCTTGAAAAAGAAAAACTGACAGGAATCAACTTCATTGACTGGTATCGAAATCTGAGGATTGTCCTTAGAGCTGAGAATAAGTTGATTCATTTGGAAGAGGCCTTACCTGAGGCACCTCCTGCCACTGCTTCTGCTACGATTCGTACAGCCTATACCAAGAGGTTTAACGAACAACAAGAAGTAGCTGCTCTTATGCTAGTGAGCATGACCCCCGAGATTCAAAAGAACTTGGAGGAACTCACATCTTTTGAGATGCTACGAGAGTTGAAAACTATGTTTCAACAACAAGCAGAGCAGGAACTGTTCGAAACAGTCAAAGCTTTTCACGCTTGCAAACAGGAGGATGGCCAGTCAGTTAGCTCATATGTCTTGAAAACGAAAGGTTATCTTGACCAAATGGAGCGTCTTGGTTACCCCATGCCACAAGTTCTTGGAGTAAGCTTGATTCTTACCTCACTCTCCAAGGATTATGATCAGTTTGTTATGAACTATAACATGCATAGCATGGGGAAGACTATAGCTGAACTGCATGCTATGCTGAAGCTTGCTGAGCAAGGGTTGCCCAAGAAAGCTCCAGTTGTTCTAGCAATCAAGGAAGGTAGAATCCAAAAACCGCAAAGCAAGGGTAAGGGTCCTGGCAAAGGTAAGGGTAAGCAAGTCTACAAACCCAAGCCGAAGATCCCCCCCACCTGCTAAAAAGGAGCACCCTGCAAAGGACGCCACGTGTCATCACTGTGGAGTGGTGGGCCACTGGAGGAGGAATTGTCCTACTTACCTGGCAGAGTTGAAGAAGAACAAGGCTACTCAGGCTAGCGTATCAGGTATCTTCACCATAGAACTCTATACCTTTCCTAATAAATCCTGGGTTTATGACACCGGTTGTGGAACTCACATTTGTAATAATGTGCAGGGACTAAGGGGAAGTAGAAAGCTAAAAAAGGGAGCTTTGGATCTGTATGTAGGCAATGGAATGCGTGCAGCTGTTGAAGCTATAGGAAGCTTTGATCTTATCCTTCCTAATGGACTTACTATTGTTTTAGACAATTGTCATTATGCACCTACTATTACTAGGGGTATTGTTTCGCTTTCTCGTTTGAGGGATAATGGTTTTATTCATGCTTTTACGAATTATGGTATTTCGGTTTCTAAGGATAACATGTTTTATTTTAATGCTATTCCTCGTGATGGTATTTTTGAAATTGACATGCATAATCTTATTTCAAACAGTACTTCTATGTATTCATGTAGCACTAAAAAATCCAAAAATAATACGGATTCAACTTACTTATGGCACTGTCGTCTTTGCCATATAAACAAGAAGCGCATTTTAAAGCTGCAACATGATGGGCTTATAGAATCAATTGACGATGAGTCATTTAATAAATGCCTCTCTTGTATATCTGGAAAGATGACAAGAAAACCTTTCTCCCATGTAGGTGAAAGAGCTAAAGATCTACTTGGACTCATACATACTGATGTATGTGGCCCATTTAGAACTGTGTCTAGGGAAGGTGCTACCTACTTCATAACTTTCACTGATGATTTCAGTCGCTATGGTTATGTTTACTTGCTTAAACACAAACATGAAGCTTTTGAAACATTCAAAGTCTTTCAAAGTGAAGTAGAGAATCAACTCGGCAAGACTATTAAAGCTCTCCGTTCTGATCGAGGAGGAGAATATATGAGTCAAGAGTTTTTGGACCATCTAACTAAGTGTGGGATTGTCTCACAATTCACTCCACCATACACTCCACAACATAATGGCGTGTCTGAGAGGAGAAACCGAACCTTGCTAGATATGGTTCGATCAATGATGAGTCTAACTACTTTGCCACTGTCCTTTTGGGGTTGTGCCCTTGAGTCCGCTGCGTGCGTACTCAATATGGTTCCGACCAAGAAGGTTGATAAGACACCATATGAAATATGGCATGGGAAAGTCCCCAATTTGTCTTACTTGAAGGTCTGGGGTTGTGAGGCTCGCGTAAAACGAGACACACCGAACAAACTTGAGCCTAGATCTATCAAGTGTATCTTTGTAGGATACCCAAAGAAGACGATGGGTTACTATTTCTACTACCCACCTGAGAACAAAATATTTGTTGCTCGATATGCTGAGTTTCTTGAGAACCGTCTCATTTTACAAGAAGCAAGTGGGAGCACTATAGACTTTGACGAGATTCAAAGTGAAGATGCACAACCTTCTAGCAACACTAGCGAACATCATACTGAGGTTGAGCATACTGATGTTGAACCACAAAATGATGTTATTCCCATTCGTAGATCTGCAAGGACACCTCATGCACCTGATCGATATGGTTATTACATCGATGCTGAGGAACAAAATGTGGGGGATCATGGAGAACCCCCTAACTATAAAGCTGCATTGTCAGATCCAGAATCCGATAAATGGCTTGAAGCAATGAATGCGGAAATGCAATCCATGGAAGACAATCATGTCTTTGAACTGGTTGATATTCCTCCAAACAGCAAGACTGTTGGGAACAAGTGGATCTTCAAAAAGAAGACCGACATGGATGGAAATATACACACCTATAAAGCTCGTCTAGTAGCAAAAGGTTACACTCAAACCTACGGGATTGACTATGAAGAGACCTTCTCGCCTGTTGCTGACATTAAAGCTATTAGGATTCTTATAGCCATAGCAGTGTACTATGACTATGAGATTTGGCAAATGGATGTTAAAACAGCCTTCTTGAACGGTCACCTTAATGAAGATGTTTATATGGTGCAACCCGAGGGTTTTGTGAATCCAAAACACCCAAACAAAATATGCAAGCTTCAAAGATCTATTTATGGATTGAAGCAGGCATCCAGAAGCTGGAACAAAAGGTTCGATGAGGAAATCAAGAAATATGGTTTCACTCAAAACCTTGATGAGCCATGTGTATATATGAGAGCTAGTGGGAGTATCGTCGTTTTTCTAATCTTATATGTTGATGACATATTGCTCATAGGGAACAACATTCCGATGCTACAAGATGTCAAATCCTGGCTTGGAAAATGTTTTTCCATGAAATATTTAGGTGAGGCGGCGTACATCCTCGGAATCAAGATCTATCGGGATAGATCAAAGCGGTTAATAGGTTTAAGTCAGAGTGCTTACATTGACAAAATTCTAAAACGGTTTAGAATGGATGCTTCAAAACGTGGAAGTCTTCCAATGCAACACAATGTAAACTTGAGTAAGACTCAAGGACCCTCCACACCTGATGAGGTGAAGTGGATGAAGGGAGTCCCTTATGCTTCGGCTGTGGGTTCCATCATGTATGCAGTGAGGTGCACTAGACCTGATGTAGCGTTCTCTCAAAACCTTACAAGTAGATACCAACAGAATCCAGGAGAGAGTCACTGGACTGCTGTTAAGAACATATTAAAGTATCTCCGAAATACTAAAGATATGTTCCTTGTTTATGAAGGTGATGTCGAGAGAGAGCTTAGTGTTACTTGCTACACTGATGCTGGGTTTGAAACTGATCGAGATGATACTCGATCCCAGACTGGATACGTGTTCGTCATGAACGGAGGCGCTGTTGACTGGAAGAGTGCTAAGCAAAGCACTACTGCGATGTCTTCTACAGAAGCGGAATACATAGCTGCTTCTGAGGCTGCAATGGAGGCTGTTTGGATACGGAAGTTTATTTCTGGGCTTGGAGTTGTCCCCAGCAATGAAAGACCTATGGATATGTACTGCGATAATTCTGGTGCCATAATCATAGCCAACGAACCTGGAGTTCAAAAGGGTGCCAAACACTTTCTCAGGAAGTATCACTACATTCGTGAAGTTATCGAGAAGGGTGAAATTCGGCTTCTCAAAGTTCACACAAATGACAACTTAGCAGATCCTTTCACGAAGCCAATGACATGCACCAAACATATCGAGCATGCTCGGAACATTGGATTTCGACCTGCTAAAAGTCTCTTGTAGATCTGTTTTAGTATTTGAATAATTGGAACATCGAACAATTTTTATTTTACAGTGAATTGATGTACTTGGTATGATCGTTTTCATTTATATTAATTGTGTTCTATATTTGCATGTTTAATCCATGAATATTTTATATTCTAAACTGTCCATTGTCAGTTGATGATATGGGAGTGTCATCGAATTAAGGCAAATGTGAGAGTATTGGTGATATTTATTTATGAATAAATATTAATGATGATGCCACCCAACTCACATGTTGTTCATTGATGATGAACATTGGGCTGACCCAACCTACGAGAGTTCACTGCATGGATTAATGTCAACTGTGAATCTCGAGAAATTGTTAAGTTGTTCGTCCTTAGACTTGAGATGCAAGTAGGTTTTGAGTAAGTGAAATGTCAATCTTTGACATGATTAAACGCGGTCCTGAATAAGGCTGTTATAAAAATCATTTTCAGGAGTGATATGAAGCCTACGACAGACACGTGTAGTCAAAATAGGATTTGTTCCTCTACGAGTAATAGAGTAAGATACTAATGGGCCCCTCGATGAATTGAATAGATGCATGTACGGCCGTACCCAAACATAATCAAGATGATGCTTGATTATTTTGGTAATCTAATTTAATATCTAGATTGAGAAACAAAATCGTTGAATATTTAGAATGACACCTGAGCCATGACTAATATTCTGCAAGGTGTCTGAACAAAGGGATGACTGATTTAATAAACCAATTAAAATGAGACGTTTAAGAAACTTATCTCATGTGTCTCTAGGGGCATTGGCGTGTTACTAGACGCTAACCTTTGCCAGTAGAGTTGCTTGTTATTATGACCTGCGCAAGTGGGAGCTGTTGGGATATGCTTGTGTCATAATAAATAATTATATGGCTAGACACACGTGAGCCTATAGGGTCACACACATATACACTGAGATACCATTTAATATAATGTAATTAATGTATTTACATTATTTATAACCTAAGTAATATGGGAAATATTAAATAGGCCTAATAGATTAAGTTTGACTTAATATATATGTATTGGGCTTGATTTAATTAAAAGGCCTGTGAGGAATTAAGAGAGGAAAAGCCCATGGAAGGTCTAGGTTATTAGTATATAATGATATGTTATAACCTAATTAGCTAACCCTAATCTTTTCCTCCCTCTCTTGAATTCGGCCTCCCTCTCCCTCTCTCTAGGGTTTTAGTTTACAATCTCTAACTTGTTCTTGGAGATTATAAGGTGGACTAGCATCCGGTGGTTATCGAGGACGTGTAGTGTGGACTACTCTAGAGGTGTTCTTCGTTGGGCACTCAAGTTTCAAGGCATCACATCTTTGTCAACGAATCACGCCATCGAGGTATACCGTTATTTGTTTTCTTTCGTTTAATCATAGTGGCAATACGTTGATCCGGTTGGTGATTGTCCCCGCTGCGTTTATATTTATTTTTATGTTTAATCACCAACACTTTCTTATATGTTTAAATCTGAAGGAAGGAAAAACACAAGTAATTGACAATAGTGCTGTGGATGTTTCTTTTTCTGCAAAGTATGGCAGTATTCCAATTGTTGTGGTAAGTATAAAATAATCTTTTTATTTATATCAATATTATGTTTGTTATTTATTTTGTTCAGTTACTATTATTAATAATTTGATACTGTAACTAGTTGTTTTATTCACACCGAATAAAAGTTAATGAATATGTTATTCATAGTGAATAAACAACTAGTTATGCTATAATTTTATTAATTATTTTAGATGTCATTCACAGTTAATAAATACCTAGTTGTTAAGTAAACAAATTTTCTGAACCTGTTATTCAAACTGAAAACCATATGCAGACATCAAAATACATGCACATGTGGTATCCTAAGGATAGATATGCATTTCTTGTTCTAAGCCAAATCCAACCAAGTATTAGAATCAATTTTAAAACAGGAAATTGGACCTGATTAAAAGTTTTCAGAAGTAGGCAAAATATTATCCATGTCTTCAGTTGTTCTTTTTTTCCTCAGCAGTTCTATATGGATGCCAATGTATCAACTTCTCAGATCATGCAAATGTATTGAATTTAAATTATTCAAGTGCACTTCTATTGCTTACAAGTTAGGAAGTTGACTTAGAGCAGAGGAAAAATTCATTTTCCCAAAAACAAACTTATTAATTGCTACAAATAAATATAGTTTTTTGAAATAATCTATATAGAATATATTGTAAATATAGTCCTACATGATAATCCTAGTCACACCAAATATCAAATACAAATATAGACACTTCCAGCCTTTCTAAATTAGAGCAAGAATTTGAACTTATCATTTGGGAAAATTAAAAGGCATCTGAAGTTTGCAATTACCAAAATTAGATGAAATGAAGTGGAGATTAGATCTTCCATCATCAAAAACCCAATCTTTACAAGCTCCCCAATCGTCGATGAGTCCAAATCAAACTGAACAAACCCAAACCCAATATATGAATCTCTTATTCATACTGAATAAAAGTTTATAACATGTTATTCACAGGGAATAAACAAGTAGTTGTTATAAAAACAACTAGTTAAACATGTTATTCATACTGAATAAAATTTACTTATTTATGTTGGTTTTTATATTAATTATTAAGTTTCTCTTCATATCATATGAGTATTTATTAAAATTTTATATATTATGCAGCGAAAGGTGTTTGTGAATGTTCTGAAACAACTTGATGATGAAAGAGTTAAAAAGTTGAATAGAGGAAAGCCAAAAAGGGAAAAGATGAGTTGGAGGACAACAGGAAATCAAGTCGATTGGGCTATTTTTATGATGAGACATATGGAGACTTATATGGGACAGGCTGTTAAGGATTGGGATTGTGGGTTTGCTAATGAAGGTTCAACTCAAAAGTCACAGCTTGTAAATCTTCGACATAAATATGTTGGAAGGATGCTTTTATCAGACTTAAACGTTAAGAAGAATTTGGTAATTGAAGGTATGGATAAGTTTGCAGAATATCCAATGCAGAAGCGGAAGGAAATTCTTGAGTATGCAAAAACAATGATTCATAACAGGTTTAATGTATTTACAGACTTGTAGTTATGTTTGCTGTAGTTTGGCTAGTTGTTAGTTAAAAACTTTAAATTAAGTTTTTTGATACTTATGGTGGTTTATTTTTTAATGTATGTTGATTATGTATGGTAAAACAGTTTGTTGTTTATATTTTTTCTTATTTTAATTATCTTTAACTTAAATGTTAATTGTGTTACTTACGCTCAAATGAGACTAAGTTGTTATCGTGAGATCATATTAGAGAAATACCTAATGTATGAAACTTTTATAAAAAATTATTGTGAATTTATAGAAAATATCAAAAAGTATTTTTCATATTCATATTCAGTCTGAATATGTTTACTTGAAGTTAATTTATTTTTATCATTTTTAGAATTAACAAGTACCACTGAATAACATGAAGTGTAAAGCAAGAAGTGGAATTATCTATTTACTCTGTAATTTAGACTGAATAACATGAAGTGGAAATATCTATTTAGGAGCATTCAGTCTGAATAGATTTTGTTCAAGTAAATTTGGTAAATAATAGTAGTTATTGCTAGTATTAGTAGTTTTGTTTACTATATTCAGTCTGAATATTTTTAACTTGATTTTGAATTTAATATGGTCAAATTGTTTAACCTTTTAAAAAAAAAGCTAAAAATATTCACTAGTGTTTTTTAATATATTTTAACAATTAATATTCAATTTTTTTAATGTTTAGAAATGTTATTAGTGTGTCATGGAAAAGGATTGTCTCAATAGAATTTAAATTATTATTCTTGTTGTTTTATTCATTTTGAATAAAAGATTTTTTTATTGTAAATATTCATATTAATATACACTTTTGATAAAAATTTGAGATATTCAATGTACAGTGTCATTTTGGAAAATTAGATGAAAATTATGACTATAGCTTAAAAAGGTTAAAGGGCGTAGGGGTAAAATGGGAAAGATTAATATTGTTCAAATCATAATTCACTATGTATATAGCCTGCAAAACTTTACTCCCTAAAAACCACCTTCTCTCATAAGACTCCTGTTTCTCTCTCTAAAAAACTACCGTCTCTCAAATTCCCCATTAACATTTGAAGAAGGAATCGAAATCCTGAAAATGTCTAAAGAAATCGATGATGAAATGGATGATATTCCTCTGAATAAAAGCTTTGTAATAGGTAATATTTTTGTATATCTATCTTATAAGTTTGAATACTTAGGATTTTGGTAAATTTTTTCCAATAAATAGTTGATTAGATCGATTAATAATAAGAATCTAGTATGTTTAGTTTGTTAAAATAAGTAATCACTACAGTAGTAATGATTAAATGAACTTCAAGTTTGATATAATTAATATTTATATGTTTTGTAATGGTATTATTTTTTTATTATCATATGAATGTATTTAGAAAACATTGATTATCATATGAATGTATTTTTACTTATTATTCATTCTGAATAATAAGGTATGTTTATATATATTGCTCATTGTTTTTGCTATGCATTGTGAATATAAACTTCAATTGGAAGAGGCGTTAGTAACTTTGGTAGTGTAGTTTTTGTCTTATGGTTAAGCAGTCTATGATTATTCCGTTGCTTGTCCATAGCTGAATCAAATGAATCAATAAACTTCATCAGCGTTGCAACATAATGAAAAAACTGTGATAAGAATGAATTTTCGCTCTCAGATCTTGATGTTGTTCTCATTAACCGAGCCATAGGTATATCCCTATAAAAAGATGGTATCCGCCTGTGTCGGTTTTTGAACATATATTTCAACCACTTGTGACCTTGAAGACTAAACTCAGTCATTAATGAAGTCCATCTTTCTTTAAACTCATTTGCATCAATAATTTCATCCCATATAAGACAATGAAAACGTTTCTTGAAATCACCATTTGAAAGAACATTATGTTTAACCTGAAATAAAGCAAGTTAATTCATTCTTATTTTCAAAGATAAACTGTTATTCATAATGAATAGATAATTAAAATTACCTTTGCAGGAAGTTTTTCACTAATGTGCCACATGCAAAAACGATGCCTTGACTCTTTGAAAATTTCACGAACAGCCTGCTTAATAGCTGGACACTGATCCGTAACAACCAGCTTTGGTTGTTTACCAAATGACTTCAAGAATGCTTCTAACAGCCATTTGAATGCTTTACCATCTTCCGAGTCAAGGATTCCAGCACCAAGCGTTACACAATTTTTATGATTATCAATTCCAGTAAATGGAACATATACCATACAATACCTGAAAATATATAAGTATTACTTATTCTGAATAGCAGTATTCATTTTGAATGATAGAAATTTATATTAAAAAACAACCACATAATTAAGTTATTTAGTTTGAATAAGAGAAGTGTTATTGTACAATAAACACATAATATTTTACTATAAAAAACATAATCAAGATTTTCGCTTTGAATAAAACAAGTAATAATACTATAATATAACTTTGAATACCTTAATTATTTTGATCAATAGAAATCATATTGTACAAGAAACAAATAATTAAGTTATTTACTTTTGAATAACATAATTAAGGTATTTAGTTTGAATAATTCATTATTTTTTTTTTCAAAATATATTATCTGGTTACAAAATATATGTATTATTCAGAATGAATTATACGTTTACTAACCAAATGAATTCAAAGTTAAACACATATTCAGACTGAAATAAAATTGATAGGTACTTACTTATTTGTACGGTATGTTGCATCGAATGAGATGATATCACCAAACTCTTGAAAGTTGTGTTTAGCTGTATCATCCGCCCAAAAAGCATACTTCAATAAACCGCCATCAGAATTATATTCAAATGAAAAGTTTGGAATGTATAGCTTTCGGTTATTCATCTTTCTAACAAACAAATTTGCATCCGAGTCTCCAATATAGCAATTACGATCTCTTTGAAAATTTTTATATTCAACCTTTGTACCTCCAACTTTATCATAACCCCCTTTTAGTTGGCAAATAATATTGTGTGCTTGCGTTGCGCCTATGTTTGCATTTGACATCTTTAGGATGAACCTTTGCTGTGAATAGTCAAGCTTTCTTTTACTTTTCAACATATGCTTTGAATCTTCATAAAAAAGGCAATGGTTTGTTTCTCTTCAAAGTCATATAATATGAATGAGTTTCCATCACTGCGGACTTTAAACTTCACACCTGCTCCACATCCAGTTCTATGTATACTTGTCATCCTTACTTTTTCTTTGTTGAATCTAAAGTGTTTTTTTGGATTGGTTCTGGTATCCCTTCTCTATTGCACACAACATATCTCAGAATAATATCTTTCAATTTGTTCTTCTTGACACATGATAACCTAATATCAAATCCAGCGATAACTGCATATTTCTTGTACATTTCGATGCCTTTATCCAAAGATTCAAACATTTGACCAACAACAGGTTTTAAACCATCTGGAACTTCAGGTGTCCATAGTTGCAAACTGTTAACACGATCTATTTCAACCCCTGATGAACTAGTTTCATCTCCTGTATTATTTTGATCTACAAACACAAATGATAATTTATTAGAAAAATCTGTTATTCATTATTATTAAAATATTTCAATATTTTTGCTAATGAATAACAATGATTAAAAAACATCAACTAGTTATTCAGTTTGAACAAACAGAAATCATAGTGAACAACAATCTTTATAATCAACTTATTCACTTTAAATAACAAAAGTCATACTGTATAATGAAACACATTATCAAGTTATTCACTTTGAATAAGAGAAATCGTATTGTACAACAAACTTCATAATCAAGTTATTCACTTTGAATAATAGAAATGTTATTGTACATTGTATAACAAACATATATTTAAGTTATTCTGTTTGAATAACATAAATAATATTGATTAATAAGCATATAATCAATGTATTCACTTTGAATAATAGAAATCTTATTGTATAACTAGCACATAATTAAGTTATTCACTTTGAATAATAGAAGTCATATTGTACAATAAACTTTATAATCAAAGGTATTCACTTTGAATAACATAAATAATATTGAATATTATAATCAATTTTATTGGAAACTTTCAGCTTGATGAATCAACCTTTGATGAACTAGAAGAAGTAGAAAATTCATCATATTCGTCATCTGTGCTACTAATACTATCAACATCATCAAAGTTTTCCGGAAACTCGAATTTTTCATCAACAAAAAGTGTAGAATTCTCCACAGCATCTGAATCCATTGAATACTCTGGAAAATACAACAAAATTGAATTTTATACATCAAAATTGAAGACATTTATGTAATGTTTTATACAAAATCGAATAGACGAACAGTAATTTCAGAATAATTGTTACTTTCAACTAACAATTGACAATTGTAATTAGAAAAAATCTGAATAAAAATCGAACCTTCAAGAATTGTTGTAGAATCAGAGAATTAAATCGAAGATTGAAATCGAAGAAATCTGATTGAAATCGAATGCTGAAATCGAAGCTTGAATTATTGAATTTGAATCAGAAGAATTCGTTTGAACAAATAACCCAAATTTCGCTAAATTGAAGATGAAGATCGTTGACGTAATTTATAAAGCCGATTGAAGAAGGAAGTGTTCTTAATATGGAAGCCGTCTGCTAATTTGAAGCTTTCCTAAAATACCCCTCCAGCTATCAGCGGTCATCGGCTTGGAAACGGCTTGGATGTGTGGTCCAGATTTGTCCTCATGTTCACAACCAATATGTGGTTCACAATTGAACCCACCCCTATATAACATATCATAAGTTTGATTGCAAAAGATTTGCACAAACTAAAATATTCAAGAAGCCATTGATTACCATGTCAACCCGATTACTTGCTAGTGACTACTTTTTGTTAGTCGGGAATTTAACTCTCTAAACCTAGAGGAATTTTTCTTTCTTTAAAGTGTATGTGTTTGGACAACTTAATGTATACTTTGACTAATTCCAAGTAAATAAAATCCAAATATATTAAACTATACCCAATATATTATTGTGTGTATCCGCCTACAAAAAAGTTCTATTGCGTGCATCAAACATTATTTTTGAGTCTTTTGTGTGACCGCCGGTTACCGGCAGTTGAGACGGCGACCGGAGGTGTTTGCGGCGGGATGGTGGTTTTGGGTGGTTCTGGGTTATGTAATGTCAATTTTGGGTGGTTTTACTACATCGACAGCGGTTCTGGGTGTATCGGAGAAGATGGTCGGAGAAGGCGGTGGAGGTCGGCGGTAGTAGAGGTAGGCGGTGGTTTTGCGATGGCAACGGTGGTAGAGGTAGGCGGTAGCGGTGGTGGTGTGAGCGATGGTGGAGGTGGGCTGCGGTGGAGGTCGGAGGTGGTATACTAGAGAAGATGGTCGGTGGAGGTCGACGGTGGTACAGGTATGTTGTGGAGGTCGGTGGTGGTGGTGTGAGCGACGGTGGAGGTCGAAGTTGGTGTATCGGAGAAGATGGCCGGAGAAGGCGGCAGCTATGGTGGTGATGGTCGACGGTGGTGATGTTTACCGGCAGTGGTGGCCAAGGGCGGAGCCAGGATTTGTGACCAGGGAGAGCATCAAGTGTACATAAACAAAATACATTGAAATCACAAATAAATACTAATCTTCTAAGTATGCCAACACAATTATATCATAGTGATAAAATGATAAATTTAAAAATAAATGTGACCACTTCACTATTTTATAAAAATGAAACATAAATCATTATAATACAACTATATGTTCAAAGAGATTTCAATTCTATAGAGATTTACATAAGAAGATTTTTTTGTAAGAACCAAAACAATGGCTTTAACATGCATGTGCTTATTGTGAAAGAAGGTGCCAATGAATAAGTAAGCAATTAAATTTCACTAGGCTTATATATATGGGAGGGCATTGGATTAAAGAGGGGGACCACACTCAAAGTCGCCACGTGTCGCGCTCTCGGTTGTCCTCACGTTCACAACCAAAAAGTGGTTCACATTTGAACTTTCCTCTATATATATATATATATATATGAGAAATACAATTTCCATGGGAATGCCATGCCACTTCTGGCACTCATGTGGCTCCGCCACTGGCGGTGGCAGGGATGGTCGATGAGGTGATGGTTGGGGTGCAGGTGATGGCCGAAGAAGATGGTCAGAGAAGACGGCAATGGTGGCGGTTGGCGGCGGTGATGTTTACCAGCTAACCCAGTTACTGGTCATATCATTCTAACAATGTTCGAAGTAGAAAAAGTAAGCTTAATTATTTTTACATATGACTTACATTTTAATGCAATTTGACCTTGTGATTACAAATGAATACAACTTGCACAAAAGAAACATATATATCATTCTAACAACGTTCCAAGCCAAAAAAACTAAAGTTTATATATAAGTGACATTGCATTTTCATGCAATTTAAGTATCGGATTACAAATAAATACAACTTGCAGAAAAGAACACTATCGTCATTTGGTAGAAATAATAACGTAGATGGCCATAACATGCGTGTTTAGTTTCTTGCATCAAGGAGCATACTTAACACGCTTGTCATTTGCGGCCTTTCATCAGGTGAGACACTGACACAGGCTAAAGCAACCCTTAGGACCGCTAACATCTGGTCTCTAGTCGCCGGTGACGTCCTACTCATGGTGGAATCGAGTATTTGGTCGTAGTCATCTTGGTGTTTTGATTTGCTCGATACCCATTTCGCTAATTCAGATCCTTCGCTAACTGCTGCCTTTCCTGTCAACAACTCGAGCAAAACCACGCCAAAGCTATAGACATTTCCAGCCATTGTTACCCTCATTATGTAAGCGTACTCTAAAAGCCAAAAACACAATTGTATGTCATGATTCAAACTTGAGTACTTCCACAAAAAAGAATGTTCAATATCAAAAGAAAAGTGTAAATGATACACTACAACAAATTAAATCACGTTTATAAACGTCTAAGTGTCATAATGGACGACTTTAATAGTACCTGACTTTATAGCTAGTACTGAACCGGCAAACACTTGTCTGCCCTATATGAAATGTTATCATAAGTTTATAGGACACTTTTGGTCGTCTTAATGAGTTTTTATAATAATTTAAAATACCATGTCATATTATTTATTCTATGACATCATTGAAAAAAATGTCTTATAAGAACAAGTGTTATATTAAAAAGATATGTTCATAAGACAAAGTCTTATTTAGCAATATATTAGCACAATTAGACATTTTTGTATCATCTAAAGTCAATTTTCTTGTAGTGCATAACCAATATGCATCTAAGGTTCAGGTAAAGTTAGCTTATGAAACAAGAAACTGAACAAAATATACCTGGAGGGACATAACCAACAGAACCAGCAACAACGGAAAGATAAAGATTGTCCATGCTCTTTAAAGGATCGATGACTTTAGAAAGCTCGATATCACCAATCTGAGGTTCGTTCAAAGACTTGAGCATAACGACTTTACTGGAAAGATCAAGGAGGATGATCGGACCCCACGGGCATCCATGTAGAAAAGCCAACCCCTTAGCAACACCAATAGCGATATCATACCGATTGGACCAATCTAAACCACTTCCCGAGTTCCCAAGAAGAACATCAAAGAGACTTCCTTCGTTAGTGAACTCGTAGAATAGAAAGGCGCTATTGGTAGTCAAGGCGTACGCAAGAGGAGTCATCACACTCGGATTACTCAACATCCCAAGAGTTTGTAGCTCTTTTTCAAACAAATCATGGCTGCCAAGTTGGAATACTTTGTTACTGAAGTTAAGCCTCTTAACGAAATAAGTCGTACCAGATTGCATTACAGCCTTGTAATACGTAGAAAATCTCGTCTTCAAGACAATGTTTGAAGGATATGCCACGGCTTCCACTGCTTTATAGAAGTCAAGATTAGATCTATGAATCACATTTCCGGTCAAGAAGTTGCTTCTGATCAAGATTATCTTGTGACCTTTCCTAGAGTATAAAAGGGCCATAACTGCTACAACTGTAAGGACAACAACAGCTAACGTGGCAGCCATAACAATTACCCATGACACGGGCTTCTTGTCCTTGGCCATAGACACGGGTGGGTCTGGTGTCCAATTTGACAAATTGTTACCATCCGTTGACACGATTACGTTTGAACCAAACCTAGGAATGATTCCCATAAGCCTATTGTTGGAAAAGAGTATCTGTGTCAAGCTCGACATCCGAGTAAATAAACTTGGAATTTCACCTGAGAATTTGTTGTTTGAGAGATCCAAGATTTCGAGGGCTTGTAGTTTGGAGAGATCAGGTGGTATTCGCCCTTCGAAGTTATTGTGACTAAGATTTAGAGCGATCTGCAGCTTTGCAGGCAGTGATCCAACACCATTAAGTCGGTTTCTTCCTAGCTGAAGCTCTAATAATGAATCCATGGTTCCAAAAGAGTCTGGAATTCGGCCGCTGAGATTGTTGACCCGTAAATCCAGACTAAATAGATTCTGTAACTTAGAGAAGGATTGCGGAATGGAACCACTCAGTGAATTCCAGCTGATATTTAGTTTCACCAGAATCTGTAACTGGCTGATTTCATCTGGGATCTCTCCTGACAAATTGTTTTGTTGAAGTGAAAGAACTTGTAATCTGCTAAGATTACCCAATTCGCGAGGAAGAGAACCGACCAAACGGTTAGATGATAAGTCCAGAAGTGACAAATTCTTGTAGAAACTCAATTCAGGAGGAATCATCCCACTTAAGCTGTTGTGATCAACCTCTAAATAAGCTAATGCTGGTACATAATTCCCAAAGAACCATGTTGGTATTTGCCCACTTAGCGAATTTCTGCCCAACCTCAACCTAACCAAACTTCTTGAGACATTGGAAGGAATAGACCCCTCTAAGTTGTTAAAGGACAAATCAACAGCCTGCAAATCTGGCTGAAACAAAAGGTCTGTTGGAATCGAACCGTTTAACCGATTATAACTCAAGTCTAAGTTCCTGAGATATCTAGTAATTCCCAGGGGGATTGGACCAGTAAACCGATTCTGATTTGCAGCAAATCGCTTAAGAGTAGTGATACCTGAAATCGATTGAGGAATTTCATCGAACAGTCGGTTGGCGGACAAAAGTAACAATTCCAAATTGGAAAGTTCTCCAATACCAAAAGGAATCCTCCCAGTGAGTTTGTTAACACTCAGATCAAGAACAGAAAGATTGACATACTTTGTGATTTCATCAGGAATGCTACCATTGAAAATATTAACAGATAACTGAAGCTCTTGAAGCAGCATTGAATTACCAAGCTTAGTGGGAATAAGCCCTGTGAACTGATTGTAGCTAATGTTTAAGCTCTTAAGCTTATTCAAGCCATCAAATTGCAAATCAATGGACCCACCAAACATATTATGAGAGAGGTCTAAAACCTCTAAAGAACCAAAACCCTGAAAAATAGGCAAGGGCCCACTCAATATGTTATGGCTGAAATCCAAAGCCTTCAAACCAAAAGAAGAGGTGAATTGTTCTGGGATTGAGGTCAGCAAATTGTTGGAGAGATCAAGAGATTGCAAGGTTTCAATTTTGCAAAGCAGAGAAGACCAAGAATCTTGGGCATTGGAGATGGAGAAATAAGACAAAGAAAGACTTGTGATTGATGAATTTTGGCAGAAAACACCTGGCCATGAACATGGGTTTTCTAAGTTTTGCAAAGAATTCCACTTGGAATTAGTGTTGTTGTTGTTCTTGAACAACTCATGCAGGCTTTTCATGGCGGTCAGCTGAGCTGATGGTAATTGACAACAAACATGCTGAATGATTAAGATGAAGGAAAACAGGGACAGATGCCTGCTCATTTTCATGGGTTTTGATGTTGAAAGTACAATAATCCTCAAAACATGTATCAATGCTTTCTGGTTTTTAGAAAGTGATACAAGCTCTTGTCCATCAAAATGGCATTATTCGGTAAATGATAATCAGGTAAAAGTCTTAGCCCTCACTTACTGATACGACCTTTGATCAATCTTTCTGAACAAAAAAAAAAGTTGATACGACAACTTCGACCATCCCACAATCATACGCCAATTCCATAATTTGAGGGGCACTCCTATAACCACAACCGCTGAGTGAACCAATTACCAACTAAGTTACGCGCTAACCATACGTTAAAAAGTCTAATTTGCCTGTAAAAGAAACCAACCATACTGTATATTTGCAAAAGTTTTGCAGATGAAGGAGAGAGAAAACTAAGAACACACACCAACTAAAGGAGTGTTAGCCTAGTGGTAAGGCTTGGGCACTACATAGTGGTGAACCCGAGTTCGAGCCCTAAGGGACGCATTCTAGAGGTACGGGGACTTCCACCCCAGGCTGCATGCTTTAGCAGTCGGGCTTCGGCCCAAAATTGCCGAGAATTAGTCTGGGTCCAATGTGGTCTGGGATACCTCTTCCCAACAATAAAAATAAAATAAAATAAAATAAAAAAAACACACACACCAAATATGGTGTCACTTATCACACCGCAAATGGAGTATGGCCCACCAATTTCTCACTTTTCATCCTATAAAACTAATTTTAAGGATAAATATTTTAATTTTAAATAGATTTGGTGTTTCTTCTAGTGTTGTGGTTGGAATTGAACTAATTTTTGTGTCAAAAAGGGCCCACCAATTTTACTGTTTGTGTTTTTTTTTTTTTTTTTTGTTGGGGTTGGAGTTGGTCTAAGACCTTTGATCTTTATCATTGCTTTTATCGGATAACATTATCATCAGCCCTTATCATATTCATCCAATAAAATAAGTCATCTATTCCACATTTACTAGATAAACGTTTATTATACGAAATTGCTGTTAAACAAAACGTTTATTATACGAAGTAAAGCAAAGAGTGTTGACTGGGAGAGACGACCAAAGTTGTGGAAATTTTGTAAACTATGCGTACTGTAGATGGGAGTTGAATGGACCAACGACCTATTTAAAACAAGCAAAAATTTATCTTTTCTAGAATTAAAAATCTGTGGACTATTTTCTTGGAAATTTCTTAAGAGAAAAATAAGAAAAGTTGGATAGGGGTAATTGTGCTTTTAAATTAAACTTAAATTAACCTTTGTTAACAAACTCAAAACCAATGTGTGTTCTCTTCCAAAATCTATTAATTAATACACATTTGAAACCAAAAATATTACAAATATATCTCACTTAGGCCGTGCGTGGGGTTGTGGGTTCGGCGGGTTGGAAGCCGTCGGGTTGGGCAGGTATACGCCGGCAGCGGCTTGGGCGGGCTGGAGAAGGGAGCGACTATGCCACACCAACATTCTAGAAACTATGGCTTTTGTGTGTGTGGTGTGTTTTATTTAATAAAAAGTGGGAGGGTTGGGTAATAATCAAAGAGGGTTCCTGAGAGTTAATTCTGGGGTTGGAAAAAAGCTGATGTGGCAATGGGGTTGGGAAGGTTGGGTACTAATAACCTTAATGCTAAGGTAATCGATGAATAAGTTGCTTCTCAAAATATTTCTGGACCACTTAAATAAAATGAAAGAGTAGAATGCATAGAAAAACTGAAGTTCTACAAATAATATATATTATCATTTTATGAAAAACCGTTGAAAACTAATTTTTATGCATTAAGTACTCTGGTGTGGGATTATGTGACAAGTGTAAGAAGTGTCTTTAAACCATTAATCATTTTTAATCAAATACCTTCCTAAGAATTGTAGTTTAAAAAAAATTGATCCGGTGTATCTTGATGTCTCTTATTTCGATACATCTTATTCTAATGTTCATCTATTTCTCATCTAATCTAATAGTTGATAATCGCTTCTCACGTTTCTCACCAAATTTGTTTATCGATACATACTATTTACAATTCAAGGTTGTTGATCCAGCTCTCCTAAGACCTGATGAAATGATAATGATCCTGAATCTTTACTTAGTGAATAGGTTTTTACTACTGTTATAGCTTGAGGAATTATCACTGAGTCTGTTCAGTGTTATTCCATGTTACTTATGCTGTAACTTATTTTTATAATTATCAGGATCAGGATCAGGAGACGAACGAGTCTGTTCTGTAGTCTACTGATCCTGTCCACTGAAGTGAAGACCTCCTGAAGACATCAATATCATACTCAAAGAACCATCAGCGACGTCGAAGAATTAGCTGATGACAGGAACAGCATGCTCGTGATCTGAAGACGGAACTCAGTGATAGCAGGCTGCTCAATATCGTATGACATCCTGAAGATTCATCAGGATACAAGTGACCCTGAACAACATCAGTTTCAGGACTCTACTCACTGATCAGTATCCTGATCCTGAAGGATTAGTGTAATGTCTTAGTCTAATGCACAAAAGGATTATCCGCCTTTACTGACACAAAAGTACATAAGGACAGTCACTTTACTGTTCCCTCCGTACTTATCAGGCCTCAAGGCAACTGTTTACACACTTCCTCTTTTGCACACCATGCAAAGAGTATTTGTTTATAGTAAATAGTACATAGGACCACTTACATTGTGACACGTACACAAAAGTGAGTCTGCATGCATTTAATGCATTGGGTATAAATAGGACTTGAAGAGATGTTCTCCATACTTCTTCTTCATCCTAAAAATACCCTAATCTTTTCTTTCTTATTCCCTCTATCTTCTTTCTTTTCCTCATCTTCTCACTTAAGTGCATAGTGAAAGAAAGCTTAGATTGTTTAGTTTAGACTTATTGTCTTTTCTATTTCCGCAACAATCTGTAAATTCATATTGTTAATACAACAAGAATTTAAAAGTGAAATTTTGTGTGATTATATTCAACCCCCCCTTCTATAATCCCATACACTATCCTTACTTGAAGGTCACCTCATTGGGACCAACAAAGGTTACAAGGGGATTGTGCATGGTCACAACGTTTTAAAAATGAATGTTTGATGTGACCATAAATAGAACAAACAGAAACTAAGTTGGACAAAGGTAGAACACACTGGTCTCCTTTCTATCCCTTGAAACAAGAAAGTACAACATGAAATGGACCAATATACCCTTACACATACTATGCTCCTCGTTTGATTCCTGACGCTTCTTCCGCCTCAACTACAACCGTGCATCGACTTTCCTCGATCGGAAATTGACTTCCTCTTGTAACTTTCTCAATCCATAATTACAGTTGATTTATCCTACAAGGCATATAACCCAATCGATTAATGGCCATTGGTTTGAAGTATAAAGGCATATATACTTTTGTTGGTTTCATTTTATATCCCCAAGGAAGTGCAGGTTCTTGGTTTGAAGTATAAAAACATATTTTATTATACACATTTTATATATGTAGATCACGATAAATTAGTTTTACATCAATTCTTAAATTCTACAAGGGACGTAGATTAGTTATTTAGTTTTATGTGAAGTAACTAGTTATTAAGAATCCGGGCTACAAGGGACGTAGATTAGTTATTTAGTTTTATGTGAAGTAACTAGTTATTAAGAACCCGGCGCGAATAAACTGTGATAGATTATCATTTATATGAAATATAAAGTTTGTACGTATGTTGTTATACGAAAGATTAGTATAGCGGACTTCATACATTGTGTTGAGTATTTAACTATATGCTTACAATAAAAAAGGAATATATCGTGTAGTTGATGTCTACTTTATGTGACTATCACCATGTAGATAATGTGTGTGTGAGGGGGGGGGGGGGGGTTATTTAAAATAAATAAAAAGATTTAAATAGTCAGTAAATAAAAAATATTAATTTTAAGAGGTTTTAACCTAAAGTTTGGGAAAAAAAATCATGTATTTATTCTTAGTTTAATGAAATTATTTGATTATTTTTTTTATTAAAAGGTATAATAGTTTATAGAGTCCCCTTCCGTTGTTAACCACACATTTTGTGTTAACTTCGTTAACCAATCTCAACAATTGATTATTTTGATCTACGATCAAGATCAAATCCCTATAATTAGATAATTTTAATTAATTCAAATTTTAAAAAACTAAGAAACACACATGCACAGGGGTATTTTGGGAAAAAACCAATAAATTAAAAAATTAAACAAAATACATTCAAAATTCAAATTCAAACAAAATACATTCAAATTCAGTGATACACATGTGCACTCCGACGGACTCCGGGACACTTCGGCGATACACATGTGCACTCCGACGGACTCCGGCACACTTCGGCGATACACATGTGCACTCCGACGGACTCCGGCACACTTCGGGGATACACATGTGCACTCCGACGGACTCCGGCACACTTCGGCGATACACATGTGCACTCCGACGGACTCCGGCACACTTCGGCGATACACATGTGCACTCCGACGGACTCCGGTACACTTCGCGCGACACACATGTGCACTTCGGCATCCGGGGTTAAACGGTGGAGGAAGCCGGCGTTACACATGTGTTCTAATCGTGTTTACACATGTGTTCAAACAACGGATGCAGACGGCGACGGCGGTGTAAACGGAAGAGGAAGCCGGCGATACACATGTGTTCTCATTGTATGCACACATGTGCACTCCGACGGCGGCGTTGTAGATTGACTGATTGAGTAGAAGAAAGATGCAGAAGGCGGCGACGATGTAGATGACGAGGATGACGGCGACGATACAGACGGTAGAGGAGGAAGGCGGCGGTGACATATACGGCGGAAAGGAAGACGACGACGAAAATACAACCGGTTTAGAGGAAGATGGCGACAGAATTACAACCGCAGTGGTGGGTTGATGCGGAGGCGCTGTTTGCGACAGCGGCGTTGAACGACAGCTTCCACGACGGAGGATTTGAGGTTGCAATTAGCGGCTTCAACCGTTGTTAACTGCATATACGATGGTAGCAACGGTGAGTATTGGTGGTAGGGACGACGGGCAGCGACATCGGACGGCGACGGAGACTGCTGGCGATCGGAGATGATGGTGGCAGCAAAGATATCGTGAGAGAGAGAGAGGAGATGGAGCGAGAGAGAGTTTGGAAAGATATTAACTAAAATCTTAAATCATTGATTGACATCACTAACAAAGTACAAAAATACCCCTGGCCATTAATGTTAAACCAAAAAAAATTCTAAATTCTGATTGCTTGGAAAACAAAATTAACACAAAAATTTTGGTTAACAAAAGAAGCTAAGTCATAGTTTATAATTAACCAAGAAAACAAAATGTCTTAGTAAAATAAACAAATAAAGTAAAAACTAACGATATATGAATTATGTAATTTGAGAATAAAAAATATAAAGATGGTCTACTATAATGACCAAATATGTAAATTAATCAAACATTTTTGGATGAGTTAATCATTTAATTTAACAAAGTTGGATAAAGGGATTGAGAATAAAAACCACATAAATGAAAAAAGCAATTTTTAAAAACTAAAGACAAAATGTTATATATATCAAATTACAGGGACTAAAGTTGTATATTTGTATATAACTTTACTATTCATAATTCCTCATAAATGTTATATAGTATAATTATGATTTGTTAATTACCTTGTTGATAAACAATGTTTGTTAATTTTCATTTATATTGATTATTTGGAAGAAGAAAAAAACACTAAACAATTCTTTAGAAAAAAATTGGTCGTTTAATCAGTTCTGTTATATCTTACCAAAATTTTAATAATTGTCCGATGTTGTTTTGTCTTGTGCTCTATGCAAGCCAAATGCACCATAACGATGTAAGTGGGAGAGACCAGTTTGGGTATCTTATAAATCCAAGGGACAAAAACCAACAATAAAGTACATATAGAAGAGGAATAAAAATGTAATTGACTCTATATTATATATATTTTTCATACCTTAGCTTTAAGCTATGTTTGGCAAGCGTAGCTTATAAGCTAGGTGGTAGCTGATAAGCTAGCGGATAGCTGATAAGCTAGCTGTTGATTGATAAGCTTGCTAGTAGCTGATAAGCTAGCTGTTGAACAAATTATGTTTGGTAAAAACTAGCTTATGAGTATGTAAAATGACCAAAAAGGGTATATTTGAATTTAATAATTAATATTAATAAGGGTATAATTGGAAAAAGCTACAATAAGCTCCTCATAAGCTACTCAAAGTAGCGTTTCAAAAGGCTAGCTTATAAGCTAACTGATAAGCTAGCTTCCTGGTATATGTTTGGAAGGACTAGCTTATAAGCTAGCTTATAAGCTAGCTTATGCTTGCCAAACACAGCCTAAATTGCCTTCGGTTTGGATTTTAATTGAAAAGAAAAAGAAAAAAAAAAGACATAGGTTATAATTTTAAGACGTGTGAGAAGGGGTAGGAAAAAAAAAACGAGTCTTCTTATTCAAATTGCCATTTTCCACACGCCATTTTTTCAAAATTTCTACAAATAATCATATAATTTCAGTAATTTAGTATTCTTAAAAAACAAGATAATCAGAGTTGCAAAAAAAAAATCATCAAACCAATGCTTATAGCGGCCTATATGTAGTTAAATAAAAAAGTATTCAATATTGACTCATTTTGAAGATATTGACGAAAAAAATATAATGGTATAACTTGTTAGAATTAAAACCTTTCATCAAAATAAGAAAAATAATAAAATGATTTTCATCAGAAAAAAATACATGAAATAATTCAATTTTACGTGATGAACACCAAAATATGAAACAATTTTGTATTAATGTATTTTAGTTAATATATTTTAGTTAGAAGAATATAATGATATACTAAATGTATTTTATTAGTATATTTTAGTTAATATACAATTATATTTGTTAATATTATTAAAATTAAAAATGAAAAATAGATAACTAGAAGGTTAAAGGTGAACTTAGGCCATCTTTAACCGTACCCCTCATACCCCTCATATCTGCTGTCATCTTATCGCCACATCAGCTTTACCAACACCTTACCATACCATCCTTAATCGTACCAATTTCATACCCCTCTAAATAATTAATTAAAAAAATAAAAGAGAAAGAAAAGAAGAGAGATAAAGAAGAGAGAGATAGAGAGAAAGGTGGGGTGGGGTTGGGTGGGTAGAGGAGAGAGACCAGTAAGGCCATGCCGCTGCCTTTCCCTGCCGGCCTTCTACCGCCTATCCATGACGGTGTTACCGTCGGTACCGACTTGGTGCCGCTGCCATTACGGTTGGCCTTATAAATAAATCTAAAGGATGGTAAATGTAAATGTTTTTCAAATTATGAAAACCAAAAAAAAAAACATAGGTTAATTTTAAGACGTGTGAGAAGGGGTAGAAAATTTGGTTGTTTGAAAAAAAGTCGTTATTCAAACTGCCATTTTCCACACGCCATTTTTGCAACAAAATTTCCACAACTCCACTCCAGTCGTCTCCCCCAGTCAACCCCTGTCTCCACTCTGCTTTTCTTCACAACAAAAATCATATTCTTCATCATCATCACTTCCCTCAAGAACCAATTGATATATTTGTCAACATTATTGAGCTTTGAACCTCAAAACCCACCAAAATGAGAAGGTATCTCTCCCTGTTTTCCTTCTTCTTCTTAATTATTCAGCATGTTTCTTGTCAGTTACCATCAGCTCAGCTGACCACCATGAAAAGCCTGCATGAGTTGCTGAAAAGCAACAACACTAATTCCAAGTGGAACTCTTCACAAGACTTGGAAACCCCATGTTCATGGCCAGGTGTTTCCTGTAGTAATTCATCAATCACTAGTCTTACTCTGTCTTCTTTCTCTATCTCCAATGCCCAAGATTCTTTGGCTTCTTTGGTTTGTGGAATTGAAACCTTGCAATCTCTTGATCTCTCCAATAATATCATGACTTCAATCCCACAAAATTTCATATCTTCTTGTGGTGGTTTGAAATATTTGAATTTCAGCCAGAATAGATTGAGTGGCCCTTTGCCTGTTTTTCAGGGTTTTGGTTCTTTAGAGGTTTTAGACTTGTCTCATAATATGTTTAATGATGCATCAATTGATTTGCAATTTGATGGCTTGAATCAGCTTAAGAGTTTAAACATTAGCTACAACCAGTTTGGAGGGCTTATTCCCACTAAGCTTGGTAATTCAATGCTTCTTCAAGAGCTTCAGTTATCTGTTAATCATTTCAATGGTAGCATCCCTGATGAAATCACAAAGTATGTCAATCTTTCTGTTCTTGATCTGAGTGGTAATAAACTCACTGGGAGGATTCCTTTTGGTATTGGTGAACTGTCCAAATTGCAATTGTTACTTCTCTCTGCCAACCAACTGTTTGATGAAATTCCTCAATCAATTTCACGCATCGCTACTCTTCAGCGATTTGCTGCAAATCAGAATGGTTTTACTGGTCCAATCCCACTGGGAATTACTAGATATCTCAGGAACTTAGACTTGAGTTACAATCAGTTAACTGGTTCGATTCCAACAGACCTTTTGGTTCAGCCAAATTTACAGGCTGTTGATTTGTCTTCTAACAAGTTAGAGGGGTCTATTCCTTCCAATGTCTCAAGAACCTTGTTTAGGTTGAGGTTGGGCAACAATTCGCTAAGTGGGCAAATACCAACATGGTTCTCGGGTGACGAACAGCCATCGTTAGCGTATTTAGAGATTAATGACAACAACTTAAGAGGGATGATTCCTCCTGAGTTGAGGTTGTGTAAGAACTTGTCACTTCTGGACTTATCACATAACCATTTGGTCGGTTCTGTTCCCCGCGAATTGGGTAATCTTAGCAGATTACAAGTTCTTTCACTTCAACAGAACAATTTGTCAGGAGAGATCCCAGATGAAATCAGTCAGTTACAGATTCTGGTGAAACTAAACATCAGCTGGAATGCACTTAATGGCATCATTCCGCCATCCTTCTCTAAGTTACAGAAGCTATCTAATCTGGATTTGAGGGTCAACAATCTCAGTGGCCGAATTCCAGACTCCTTTGGAACCATCGATTCCTTATTAGAGCTTCAGCTAGGAAGAAACCGACTCACTGGTGTTGGATCACTGCCTGCAAAGCTGCAGATCGCTCTAAACCTTAGCCACAATAACTTTGAAGGGCCAATACCACCTGATCTCTCTAAACTTCAAGCTCTCGAAATCTTGGATCTCTCAAACAACAAATTCTCAGGTCAAATTCCAAGTTTCTTTACTCGGATGTCGAGCTTGACACAGATACTGTTTTCCAACAATAGGCTTACGGGAACCATTCCTAGGTTTGGTTCAAACATAATCGTGTCAACAGATGGTAACAATTTGTCACATCCAACACCAGATACGTTTGTGTCCATGGCCAAGGACAAGAAGCCTGTTTCGTGGGCGATTGTTGTGGCTTCCACCTCAGCTGTTGTTGTTCTTACGGTTGTAGCAATCGTGGCGCTTATATACTCTAGGAAAGTTCACAAGGTCAACGATGAGGAAAGAGACTCTTCTCGGCTGCAGGTGATCACCAGAAGCAATTTGCTAACCGGAAATGTGATTCATAGGTCTAATCTCGACTTCAACAAGGCCATGGAAGCTGTGGCATATCCATCGAATATTTTCTTGAAGACGAGATTTTCTACGTATTACAAGGCTGTGATGCCATCGGGCATGACTTATTTCGTTAAGAAGCTTAACTGGAGCGACAAAATAATCCAACTTGGCAGCCATGATTTGCTCGAAGAAGAGCTCCAAGTTCTTGGGAAGTTGAGTAATTCGAGTGTGATGACTCCTCTTGCATACGCCTTGACTAGCGATAGCGCCTATCTTTTCTACGAGTTCACCAAGAAAGGAAGTCTTTTTGATGTTCTTCATGGGAACTCGGGAGGTGGTTTAGATTGGACCAATAGGTACAGTATCGCGATAGGTGTTGCTAACGGGTTGACTTTTCTTCACGGATGCTCCTCGGGTCCAATCATCCTTCTTGATCTTTCGAGTAAGGTTGTTTTGCTCAAGTCGTTGAACGAACCTCAGATTGGTGATATCGAGCTTTTTAAAGTGATCGATCCTACAAAGAGCACGGGCAATCTTTCTGCTGTTGCTGGTTCTGTTGGCTATGTCCCTCCAGGTATTGTTTCCAATTTGATTCACCTTCATTCATAATATGTTTACTTGAATCTTAGATGCATATTGGTTATCAACTAAAACAATATTGGGTTTAAGCAAGGTTTTGTAAGCACAAATAGCTTTTTAGAAGAAAAATCATTCAGACTTCTTACATATAACATCTAAAAAAGAGTTCTTTTACAAAATCGTAGATTCTTACCTTAAGTAGGTTTGAAGTGGCATTTTACCAGTATTTTTTATACTTTCTTGACTTTTATATCTAATATAGTATTAAATATGTATCAAATATATTTAACTTATATTATAATGGGGCCCACAAAATGAGTTCCTATAAGAACTCCTATTGTCAAGTTTTATGTGAATTATTAATTTGATGAATTGGAAATGACATTGTCAAAAAGATACAAAAAAATGGGTGTTTATAAGAACCTCCATTGAGATGCTCTTATACTATGCCAAAAATGCTAAATATCCTAATGTAGTGCTACTCAAAACTTAAATTTATAAGACCAAAATGATTGTGCCTTCTATGTAAAAGTATTACAGTAAGTTTAAGACATTTTTATGCATCTTAGAAGTGTTTTAGGGAGCTTGTTTTTGTAAGTGGTCAACACCTTTCAAAAATTAGCCTAATACTTTATTTAAAAATTGTTGAGGAAAATTTGTTTACATCCAAAAAATGTCATGTAAATTTTTTGTAACATTTTTACATATATAGGATAAAACGTTTGGTTCTCTAAACATAAGTCCTATAAAATGATCTATATGACACTGAAAACATTTTGGGCGTCCTATAAACCCTTTTTCGTTGTAGTGATCATTTAAGTTGTACACTTTTCCTTTGATATAATGCATACTTTCTTGTGGAAGTGTTATATTCAAGGTCGGATCCTAACCCTACGACGTACATATTTGGCTTTCAGAGTATGCATACACGATGAGGGTGACAACTGCTGGAAATGTCTACAGTTTTGGCGTGGTTTTGCTTGAATTGTTGACAGGAAAGGCAGCAGTTAGCGAAGGATCTGAATTAGCCAAGTGGGTATCGAGCAAATCAAAACACCAAGACGACTACGACCAGATACTTGATTCCACCGTGAGTAGCACGTCACCCGCAATTAGAGACCAGATGTTAGCAGTCTTAAGGGTTGCTTTAGCCTGTGTCAATGTCTCACCTGATGCAAGACCGAAAATGAGGAGCGTGCTACGTATGCTCCTTAATGCAAGAAACTAAGAAGATGAATGGTATGATAGTTTACATTGTTGTTTATAAGATTTCTGTCCAAAGGAATGATATATAGTCTTTTTAATGCCATATAGGTTAATCAATTTTGTGTGAACTATACTTGGTGTGTAATGAGAAGGGTAAATTGCATGAAAATGCAAGGCACTTTGTAAATATGAACTTATAATTTTCTTATATGGAGAATTGTTGGTGTTATAATGGAGAAATTTTTAGTCATTTATATCTATGAACACATATCAAAACATAATAGTCAAAATATGAGAACACTGAGTACAATTAAATTATATATGATTTATGTTAAAGTCATATGTGTTTTTGGAACACTTCTAATGCGAGGTTGTGTGGGTGATCTATGTAAGCACATGTGATAATGTAAAGTCACATGTGATATGACAATTCTCGTGTTCTGTTATATTTTGATATTGTTCTCATTTAAACCCATATCTCTTTATGTAGATATAAGGTACCTCTTTTACAAAATTTCTAATTCATGAAATATGTAAGATCCAATTTGGATCACAAAAATTTAGTTAACAAATCAAATCTATATAATTTAAAAAAACACTCACCATTGTTTCCTCTCTCCTCTATCGTAACATACACACATACAATTGAATGTGCACAGAGGTTGCAAACATTGTGTAATACTTTAAAATTGTTACCATAGTTTCTGAAAGCATTATCTATACTTTGAATCTACGATATTTGGTATAACTTGTAAAACATTGTAAATACCAATAAACTTAACTCAAACTCACCCTTCTTAACACGAGGTGAAGCTTGTGAAAACATGATGAGCAGATGTTTACATTGTATTTGTAATGTGTTCAAACATAATTCAACAAGGTATGTGTGTATGTTAAAGAGATAGGATTGAGGAGAGGGAGAGAGATTTTTGGTGAACTCTTTAATGTTTATTGAATAAATAACATTTTCTTGCACCTTAGCGAAATCCAATAGTATGATCAAATTGACTTGCATCTAGCTAGAAGGTCTTTGCTCTAGAAGACGCATTTATACACAACATAGTTCGTGTTCCTCCAAATGAAGTATCTGGCAATCTAAACAACTGCTTAATTGCTGAAAACATTTTAAAGAAGCAACCATGTCCACTTGATTGCGACCATAAAAAATAATTAACTCTAAAATCGTAGATGGTATACTACAATTGCCCCCCCCCCCCCCCCCCCCCCCAAAAAAAAAAGAAATATATATATATATATATATATATATATTAATAATAAAATAAAAGATGTTTACCCATATCACCTTAACATATTTGCAATCGGAAAGGTAATGACTTATAGATTTACTGGACTCAACACACGTTGGAAAAAATCAAGTTGAGGAATAAAACATCTTTCATTTAATTGATGAAGCACCATAATTCGGTTTAGCATAGTTCTCCAAGTGAAAATGTTAGATTGTCCTTGGTGTTATCTTGTGCACTTTAATAAAAATCCGAAACCGGAAGTTGCATAGATGATGTTGTCCACTATTTTCCTAAGAAACTTGACATGCATGGAAATAGGCATGGGAATGAGACCCACTCCATTTGGGAACCCGATGTACCTATCTTGATGAGAATGGGGATTCCCCTCAAAATTAGGGACTAGGGATGGGGACAGGAATTCCCAAAAGTTAAAATCCAAGGACTAGTAACGTGGTACCCGCCCCCGTATAGTATACTAAATATATTATATACTAATGGGTAAAGTCCAAAAAAACCCAACGAACTATTCCATTTTGAATGGTTAAGTCCCTAAACAATTTTTTTGAACAAAAAAACCATTAAACTTTCTCATTTTGAATGATTAAGTCACTAAACTATTTTTATGAATGAAAAAACCATTAAACTTTTTTATTTGGAATGATTAAGTTCCTAAACATTTTTTTCAACAAAAGAAATCATTGAATTTTTAGAAATTTGCTACTTATATTTGTTTAACCTAAACTAACATAGTTATATTTTACCTTTAAAACCTTCATAGTCGATTGCATTTAATTTTTTTATTTTTATTAAAAGGGGGTAAGTAACTTATTTTTGAAAGTATAATGGTTTATTTATCGAAAAGAAATTGTTCGAGGACTTAATCATTCAAAACAGAAAAGTTTAATGGTTTTTTCATTCAAAAAAATAGTTTAGTGACTTAATCATTCAAAATGAAAAAGTTTAATGGTTTTTTTTGTTCAAAAAAATTGTTTAGGGACTTAACTATTCAAAATGGAATAGTTTGTTGGGTTTTTTTAGACTTTTCCCTATACTAATTATTAAATATATCATGTATTTATTGTTAATTATAGTATTTATAAGGAATTAGATTTAGTGCATTCGGGATTTAGAAATAGTATTTTGGCCTTTCCTCTTTTTTACATAAAAACATGGAAAGTCGAGAAAGCGTTTGATTAAATAATTATGTATGTTGTCGCAATTTTGTTAACATATAAATATTTTGATCCTCCACAAATGAAAAAAATATTATGGAAATATTTGATATATAACACAGACCATTTGGTCAAGTTCAGTGTTAACAATTTGAATTAAAAATATCTCACAAAAACGAGAGAAAAAAATTCTCGATTTCCTGTTGGAGGACCCTGTTCTGCGTTGTGAACAGAGATATGGACATGATTATATTCCCTAATGAGGAGGGGTATGGAACGGAGATTAGGATCGGGGAGGCGACGGGAATTGAGGCTCCATCCCATTCTTTCCCCATTCCCATGCCTACTTGGAACGTGTAACAACCTACAATTGTAAAGTAGCAATAAAATAAAAATATTCAAAAACAACCCCAAAGCGAACAAGTCAAAACATCAATTACATGTCATAGTTGGCAGTGGGTAAACACATCTACAACTAAGAATTATTAAGAAAAACTAAACCAACCAAAACTATCTTAATTGCGCCACCGGGAATGCTTCTAATTAATTCCTCACCATAATCCCATACCCTGCCGTAGTGTTTATCCAATGAACCTTCAATTTAATGTATTGCCCTACCCTATCCTCTATGACACTGTCTCAAACTAACATTACACAAATACTTGTCAAATATGTGCTTCTTTATTTCCTTCAAACTCATATTTTGATTCTTTATCAAATTTGGCAGTAAAGCATGTGCTTTGCCAAAGAGTTATGTGCATAAATTATAAGACAAGTGTGATTATCATCTAAAACTTTAGCTTGATAAGTTATTTCTTTGTTCATCCAAGATGCATACAACCTAAAGGGACATCGGTTCTCACCGTCACTCTTTGACCCACATCTAACCACAACTCTTTTTGAGTCACATTTGTCAAACCTTAATTTAACCATTAGCTATTGCATAATTAGTAACACAAAACTTAAGTTGGGCAAGATTTTCATACTTTTCACATAAGGATGACTTCATCAATTTACATTTCTGTTTTGGATCATGTGCCAAGATAAGCATTTTCAAACATCATTGTTGTCATCAACATTTGCAACTATATCATCTACATTAATAGCTTCATGATCCTCTTCATTAACATCTAACTTTCTGATCATCATATGAGGTTCACATAATACATACAAAAAGGGTCATCATGTTCTTTTTCAACGTGTAATGTTTCTTCTGTTACATTGTCAACATAGTCAAATAAGTCACTCTCATTATCAGACCCTTCAACACTCATCTCTATGTTATATCGTCACTTTCATCATTAGTAATTACCAACCGCATCTTTCGTATTTGAACTAGAAGCCATTATAGAAAGATGTAAAGAAATTGGAGAAATCGAACACTTATGGTTGAAAATTAGAAAGAATCTATCATTCCAATCGTGGTTGTATGTTATATTGTCACTCCAATCGTGGTTGTATCTTAACTCCCTTCGATGCCCTTCGTCGAAATAGTCGGTAGCATGAATAAAGTTACGGTTAAAATGATATGGGATAACCTTCTAAGCCGGTAGAAGGTCCACTTAATCCATTTCTGAAAAAGAAAATTGAGGATTAAAACATTATTTAATGAAACATTATGATTATTCCATTTAAAAATCATTTATATATATAAAAGGAAGAACCATCATGTATGACATGACATCTCCTCAACCCTCCAAACCTATTTATCTTTTTTCTCAATTTTTTGATTTTTTTAAATGTTGGATATGTAAAAGACTAATCTACCCACTAAATGAAAGTTGTGTATTTATAAGAAGGTTACTTTAGTAATTTGTATTGCCATTTAAGTAGTTTTTAACTTACAAACTATTTAACTTCCTATAACATTCATTTTGCTCTCTTCATCTCCCATTTATTTATTACAAGAAAACCTACTACAAGATCATCTATAAATTACAATCTAATGATCCATCAAAATGAAATTAACCACTTTTATGTTGTATATATATTATGTTCTATGAATGTTTGTATATTTGTTTTGTTTGTTTCTTTTTTGTAGAATTTACTTTTCGTCGATATCATTGCTCATCCTTCATAAAATTTCAAGGTAAAGTAAAAATTTTATTTATTTAATTTTAAGATTATGTGAGCTATACATTGTTGATGTGTGTATATGTGTATCGTTCTCAAGTGGTATCATTTTTTTTGTCTATTAAAAAAAGTTTCATATTTTTTTTAAGTTTTACGTGTATATTATATTTTGTTGTTAAAAAAATGTTAGTTTTTTATTCGGAGTTTATTTACAATTATTATAATTTTTCTTCTTCCCATCAAAATTTTTAAATAATGTTTATTCTTTGTATTTATTTTTCCATTAAAATTTTTAAATAATATTTATGCATTGTATAAATGTTCTTCTTCCATTGTATATATTATTGTTAATGAGTTTGTAAGTTTTTATTTGGATTCTTTTCACAATTGTTATTTTTGTATTTCCTCCTTCATGTTTTCCACATAATCTTTATGTTGTGCATATGTTTTATCTGGGTTTTCTTAATTTGGTTCACTTATATTGTTGTGGTTTCTTAAAAATTATTTTATATTTTTCTATTGAGAACGAATCATACTACAAAGAGTGATTTATGTAGGGTAAAATCTTCTTTGTCCCACGTTGGTGGCAAGAGTAAAACGGTGGAAGTAGAGGTGATTATATAAATGATAAGATATGGTTTGTATGTTAATCCAACATTTGATTCATTTTTGAATTGGATAGTTATTTTTTATTTAGATGACAAACTATTTTATGCAATAGTTAAATATTTCATATTTTATTTGATATATGTAAGTTAATTTCAAATGAATGTTCATCTTAACTTTAATCCATTTTTGGATTTGGATTAAATAGTAATATTTTATTTGCATGACAAAACACGTCATGTAATAGTAAAACATATCATTTTAGTTTTATATAAACTAAATTTATATGAAAGATTTAAAATATCAATATATAAAGAAAAACCTTTAGATGATATAACATGACACAATAAAAACAAAGTATTCATCAAATGATCAATTGTAATAAATTATTTATTGTCCCACATTGGTGAAAAAGGTGAAAAGTTAGAAGTTAAGTGGGTATATAAAGAATAAGATGTTTCTTGAATGTTCATCAAAATTTTGATCCATTTATTGGGTTAGTTAAACACTCATTTAATGTAATAGTTAAACACTTCATTTTCATTTTATATGATGTATTGCGAACAAAATGGTAAAATTTGGTGAAAATCTTCATTGTCCTATATTGGTGACAAAAGTGAAAAGTTGGATGTTAAGTAAGTATATAAATGATAAGATATGACTTGAATGTTCATACAAATTTTGAGATCTAATATTGAAAGTATAACAATCTTTGATGTAGCTTCACCAAACTGCAATATTTTATTTTTGAATGGTTATGTTTATTTTTTCAGTTTACTTCGAAAAAACTAATCCATGTATGCATTTTTGTTGAGGATTTTAAAGTGTCTTTATTTAAGTAAGGCCTTATTTATGTTTCCTAAGATTTTGTTTAATATAAAGCTACATTAGAAGTGGTTGTGTTGTTGTTATGAATGACTTCAATAATCTATTCTTTATTTTACTTCATTGAATCTAAAGTAATAGAGTTTATTTGATGGTGTCTTTTTGATATGTAATGAAGTTCAACATGGTGTATGTAAGTATGTTCAACATATTTAAGAAGGTTTTAAGTATATTGTTGAAGTTCCATTCTCATTTTTAGACGAAAAAAATAAAACTTTGATTGAGAGTCGACTATTATTAATGTATAATCCATGTTATTATCTGTTTCATATATATTTTATTATTTGTATTTTGCAATTTTTTCGGGTTTTTGCTAATTCATTTACATTATAGGCTGAGATGACAGAAGTACAATATCATGATCGTTTTATCTCTAATGATGAAAACCCTTAACATCTCTGAGAGGCCATTCGTCCCATCTGTAAATGTTGATCAATCACTTTTATTTTATTTAATATTATTTAACGGTGATGCTTATATAACTTTCTCGCCATCGCACGAGCGCGGTGCAACACACTAGTAAACTTTGAGATTTAAACCATTACGCAAGCGAAATTTTGAAGGATTATTCTGTGTTTAACCCATGGTCGATAGGTTGTACCTAGGGGTGTGCAGAAATCAACCAATCCAATTACAACCGACCGATCCAATTACAAACCGACCGACAATGATTGGATATCCAATTGTAATTGGATCAGATCGGATGGAAAAATTTGACATCCAATTCGATCGGATCGGTTCTTGGATGGTAGTCTAGAACCGACCAAAACCGACCGGACCCATCCAACCATCATCCAATGTACCCAATTACCATTATTGTATTGTATATTTTAACTTTTTAGCATTACTTAATAGTTATTGAATGGATGGAACTAAACATTATGTAATGGTTTGAAATATTGGATTATTATATGAATTATTGTGAAATGGATTAAAAACATTCAATGGATGATTGGATGGATTTGACTAGAACATCCATCCGATGTCGGATGGAACTGGTCCAATCCAACGAATATCCAATAAGAAAATCCAATGGTTGGAACCGAACCGATCCAATCATCCAAACATCCAATGGATGATTGGATCGGATTGGATGTCATCCAATGGACACCCCTAGTTGTACCTAGGGGTGAGCATCGGAATCGGGTACCTGTCTTTGGAATCGGAACTGCTCCGGAACTGCCATTTTAAAAAACTTGAACTGATATGATTGGTTCCGGTTCCTAACATACAGAATTGTTCGAGACTGGTTTCGATGCCGATTCTCATTTTATTGGAGCCACTAACCGCCGGGTACCAGCCGAAACCCGGTACTACTATATTTTAATAAATATATTTTATATATTAGTTTACCCGCGTCGGCATCCCAAAGATTAATGTATCCGGGAATTGAAGCCCAAAAACATACCGAACTGGTTTTACGGATATCAAAACAGCACAAAAACACTCTAGAGAGGGTGAATTCATGTGGTGATGATTTGAAGCTCCTACTCTACTCTTATTATGGGTTTGTCTATGGCTGCTTATAATCCCATTCCCACCACTCTTCCCTCAACTCCCTCTTTCTGGTGCACCAAGCTAGCAACCAACCCCACTGCTGCCCTTATTTCTTCTTCAGCGGCAAAAGGTCGAACACCTGGTGGGCTATTGCTGCAAACCCATGAACCTAACACCCAACTAAAACCAGATGATGATGATAATGGTACTACTAATGGCATCACCAAAAAGAAACAAAAGAAGAAAAGGGTTTTCTTTTTGGATGTGAACCCAATCTGTTATGATGGTAGTACCCCAAGTTTACACTCTTTTGCTCACTGGATTTCTCTTTTCTTCTCCCAAGTCAGCCTTACAGACCCTGTCATTGCTGTAAGTCCCTCTGCTTACTCAAATGGGTTATTTTTCAATTATGAATTCATTTTGGATCTTTAAGGTATTTGAGAGAGTTTTTTTCTGACTGTATTTACAAGCTGTAGAAAGTTGAATTATGTTGGTTTATGGATTAAAAACTAAGATTATATCAATTCTGTAGCTTAAAAGGGCTAAATTTTGAAATAAAATACTCAATAATGAGCTGGGATGGAATCTTTAGGGCTGTTTGGCAGTTGCTGAATGGTTTGGTGCAGATTGATTAAGTGGTCTGAATGATTAAGAGGCTCTTATGATAATGTGAAAAATGAAATACGGTTGTTTGCTAATTGTTCAGAATGAAATTTAGGGTGCTGAATGATTAAGGGAGGTCGAAGATACAAAATCATTCAGATGGTTTTAGAACCACTATGAGGCAGATTTTTTTTTCTGCCAAAGAGGATTTGCCTCTTAGAAATTCAGAGGTTGCCTCTTAATGAAATTATTTAGTCGACTGCTAGGCTGTTGTAATATTGTATTCGAGTTGATATCAAATAAGAGATTATGCATCATTTTTTACAATTTGGAGCTCATTTGTGCTTAGGTGTGATTCTAACGTAGTAGATGAAGGAGAAAGTGTAGTTAGTATTATAGGCTATAGCTACTTTCAAGAGAGGCAAAGTCGAGATGCTAAAACACAGTAGGTATTTTTGAATGTCATAAAAAGAACAACATAGAGACACAAAAAAAGACTAATTTGACCATTGTAAATTCTTCTCTTTTATTCCACAAAGAGAGTTCCAGTTACAGAAATTGAAGAGAATACTAAACATATAATCATGAGTGATAAGTATGATGTCTCCATTATAGAGGGTTTTCTGTACTGATAAATAGAATGATATTAACAAAGACATCTATTTGATCATATTTCACCTTTTGATCACGTAGTTCATTTTGCAGGTTGTTGATGGAGAAGGAGCTCATGAGTATAGGAGACAAATGTTGCCTTCGTATAAAGCACACAGAAGAAAATTCGCACCATGGGTATCAGGTTCGCGGGTATCAGAGAAAGTTCCAGTAAGGAGATCACATCAACTCGTATCAGATACTCTTACGAAATGTAATGTGCCGGTTAGTAAACCTTTGTAATACCAACTAAAGATTACAACAACTTTTGTATACTTTAAGAAATATCACTTGGATTCATCTCTTTTCAGAAGAGAAGATTTTCATGTTACAATAGAGTTAAAATGATCTAAAGGCGATACATAACTACCCTACTGATTCTTGGGTGTTTTCTAGGGATATGAGTCGCATGAGTAGTTGTGCTATGAACCCTTAAAAAGGAACTAAGGTGTCGTTTGTTT